>JAQQSK010003881.1:913-320240 GCA_028658325.1 Potorous gilbertii | reverse complement strand
TAGGGTGACCTTCAGTAACACTAACGCCTAACTTGTGCAGCGCCAGTGCTGTGCTTTTCACTCCTTATCTCATTTGGTTTGCCAAGACAAACGCAGCCCTTTCCTTGTAGGGTGACCTTCAGTAACACTAACGCCTAACTTGTGCAGCGCCAGTGCTGGGCTTTTCACTCCTTATCTCATTTGGTTTGCCAAGACATCGCAGCCCTTTCCTTGTAGGGTGACCTTCAGTAACACTAACGCCTAACTTGTGCAGCGCCAGTGCTGTGCTTTTCACTCCTTATCTCAGCTGCTCCTCACAACAGTCCCAGGAGGTAAGCGCTATCATTATCCGAATTCACCTGAGGACACCGAGGCAGCTGAGGGTAAGTGGCTTGCCCGGGGTGATCTGAACTCAAGTCCTCCTAACCCCGCCACCTAACTGCCTCTTCATTCAAGTGTCCTTTCATTCGGACGAGGAATCCAGACGTGCGCTCTCCTCACTGCGTCCTCACAGACCACAGGCGCTTTCCCGGTTCTTGCCTCCACAGCAGGGGTTCTTCATCCAGGTCTGAGTGCAGACTCTTTCCAAGTCTAAAGAAATCTATTGAGCATTCCTCAGAACCCTATTTGTAAAAGCATAAAATAAAACGCATAGTATTACCAAGGAAACCAAAGGTTAATGAAAAGAAGGATGCAACATGTTTCCCACCCAAGTTCACCGATGCTCTGACTCGAGAACAGAGAAGGACGGGATTAGAGGGCCCATCTTTCTCTGCGCCTGCGCACTTGGAAGGCGCTCTCTCTCTCTCTCCCCCCCCACCAGCCGCGCCACGGTAGACTGAAAACTCGCTTTCCCAGCATGCTCGGGGCTACCTCACGCCTCTTACGTCACACACATGTCAAGCGGCCTTCCCGGAACTTTCTTGGGCTTGCCTTGCAAGTCCGGACTTGTGCTCCGGAAGAAGCGCTTAGGGTCCGCTGGGAAGCATGGCAGGGGGCGAAGAGGCTGGTGGGCCCCTGGCTGGCCCGGCCTCAGCCTCCTCGTCCCCACCGCCCATCGTCCGTAAGAAGTACTTCTGCTCGTTTCCGGATTGCAGCGCCACCTACAACAAGGCCTGGAAGCTGGACGCGCACCTGTGCAGGCACACGGGGGAAGTAAGGCCCCGTGGGCGGGCTAACGGGGGAGCCCCGGCGGCCGGGGGGCGGGCCGAGCGGGGTGGGCGTGGCGACCCTGGCCGGCGCGCGGGGAGCGGAGCCCGGAGGCTGGGCGGAGCTCGCTGTCTGGGCGGAGCTCGCTGTCTGGGCGGGTGGCTCCGCCCAGCGGGCCCCGCCTCCGCGCCCCCGCGCCTTCGCAGCGGCCCCAGCCGGGACCGCTTTGGGTGCTTTGCGCGGAGTGCTTTCTGGTGGAGGCGGAGGTGGCTGCGCCTGCGGCTGCGGTGCTGGGGCGGCCCGCGTAGACGAGCGGAGGCCCGGCTCTGGTACCGTTTCCGCACGGAGCGCTGTGCCTTCATGTAGCCCAGTGCGCCTCCTTAGCCGTGCTTGCCTTCCGAGCCGGAGGTGAACGCTGAGTGACTGGCTGTCACTGAGCCAACAGTTATGAAATGCCAGTGGTGGATACGCAGACCGCGCGGGAGCCGGGACCTGAGTTCAGGTGCTGCCTCTGCTGCGTCCTTAACCTTCCGGTCCCTCCTCTCCTACCCGCTTCGGACCCCAAGTTGAAATAAAGCTCTCGATCTAAGGAACCGCACTTAGGTCTGGGTACCGTCTCTGCCTCTTCCTCCGGCATCTCCCCCTCCTTTCGTAAAAAGCGTCAGGCACTAAGCTAGGACTTCACACATGTAAGCATTTGTGGCCTCTGAAATTCAGACTGGCCCTAGGAGAAGGCTGTGGCCGTTGGAGTGCCCTGAGATGTTTTCTTTGCCCTAATCATATCCAGATTTTTGCCCCTGGTTTTCAGAGGTGCATTGAAATCTTCAGGAAATTCTAGTTCCTAAAGGAGAAATACTGTATCGTGGTTGCTACCAAAACACCATCCAGGAGTCTGTTATGTGACTTACGTATTCATTTGCATCCTTTCCCCTTTTTTCCTCCTTGCAACTCCCAAGGAATATTCATAGTTTGTATGTCGGATCCAGAGCCTGAGGAGAGCTCCGAAGCCATCTAAATCCAACGTCTCAATTTTACCGATTAAGGCCGTGTGCTACAGTGTTAGATTTGGAGCCAGGGAACTAATTAGCCATTTGGATCTTGGGCAAGTCACTCAGGGCTTCATTTCCTCATTTCTGCAACAGGGAAGTTAGACTAAATTATCTCTGTGATTCCTTTCAACTCTTTGTCTAGGATCCTATAGAACCGAGGCCCAGCTTTCTAATCAGTTAAATTTTCAATGTGAACATTTACATTTCAGAAATGATAAAAGCTGTCTAATTAAAATTAGAAAAAGATTCCTTGCATCCTAAGAATCTGTTCTGTGGTGCCAGGTGGTTTGCCACCATAGATAAGACAGTGGAAATAGAGTTAGGAAAACCCACGTTCAGATTACATCTGAGACCTTTAACTAGCCTTGTGCTTTTGGGCAATTTAACCTTTTTGACCTTCAGTTTTCTCATCTGTATGAAGGGAATAACATTCATCTGCCTCAGAACAATTTTCAGGAACAAATGAGATGATACATGTAATGTTTTGCTCATTTATAACTTCAAGGTATGCAATTTTCAAAACAAAGTTAGATCCAAGATTAGCCCATAATGTCATTTAAATGTAGTATTTATAGGGTCTATTGCATTTTCTTACACGTGAAGGGATGTTTAACTAATGTTTGATTAGTGAGTAATAGAATCAATCTTAATTTTTACTCTTGGGAGTAAATGTCTGAGAAAGGAGCAAGAGGCACTATTGTTCATTATTTGGGTACAGAGATGCCCTAGGCAAAATTTGAAATAAGGGAAGTTTATTTTTTGACCCTTCTTTGCTTTCTGCATCAAATGAACTGGATCCCATTTGGGAACTCTCAAAGCATCCTTCTCTCCAGGTCCTTAGTGCCTCTTCTGAACATGATGTAGAGCTTTGATTCATCACTATGGGCACCATGACTCCATTCTGCTCATCAGCATGGCCTTATCTGCACTTACACAGATCACTACTTCTTCATTCCTTCTTGTAGTCTGCATTGTTTTCCTCTGTGCTTCCGTTAGAAAGGAGCTTATGTTTAGAGGTCTTCCTCTCATTTCTTTTCACATCCATAGAGTTCAAGTATATCACTTAGACTGTTTCTCATTCTTAATAGAGCACACACTCTGTTCTGTTCACTCACATCCTTAATGCCTTCTGGGTCACTTCTCTGGTGTAAGACATCATTGGTAATGTGTTTATGAATCTACCATGTCTTTTCATTAACCTTTGAATTAGGGCATATAGGCATTGGCATTGATAAAAAGAGGCAGCAAAGTATGAGTTGATGATTTCTTGATTGCTTTTTCCCCCTTAATGAAAGAACTGTTATCTTCTTGCATTCTTGTGGCATTTTCCTCTCACTGAAATCACAGAACCTCCCAACTTGCAAGGGCCTTGGAAATCATGTGGTTCTTTCTGTGAATGGGAATGCCCTCAGCACCATCACCAGAAACTTCCCACAATGGCTGATCCAGACTTTCCCTCTCTTTTTTCATTCCCCTAGCTATTGAAAAGCCTGTGCTCTGCTGTTAGAGAGTAGTTTGGAAGAGTGGGAAGAATTCTCAATTTGGATTTGGGAGAGATATATAGATACTTAAATCATCCATGTGATGATGGAAAACTCATTTAACTGCTGAACTTTTAAGTTTTCTCAGCAGCAAAATTGGGATGGTGATAGCAAGCATGCCTGTCTTACACAGTTCTTCCAAGTTCTTCCAAGTTCAGAGAACTTAAAGCTAGAAGATACCTTAGAGCTCACCTACTTAACCCTACCTTTATAGATGAAGGTAGAATGACCAGATGACTTAAGAAGTCATGTTTTCTTGTTGCTGGTAGGTGAATGATAAACCAGCTTGTCTCTCCAAGGAAACTTGTGAGTTGTCCTTCCATCTAGCTGCAATTTATTCATGTCTTTTGGTTTCATTGATCACGAGAATGTCAGTGGGGACATGGTTCATTGCCTCTAATAATATCCTCATCTCCATTGCTCTTTGAACAGAGGTAAAAAGTTAACAACTATCAACAAACATCATTTTAGCTGTCTATATATTATATGGTTTTAGCACCATCTGCTTTCTCTGCCCTCGCTCTCCCACTGTCACTGGAAAGAGGCTCCTATATAGGACTAAGGACTGTTTTAGTTTGGATATTTGTCCATTTCATGGGTTGCCATGGCCAAAATGCATGGTCATTTTATGGTCAACTGTCTGGTAATAAACTTTTCAAAATGAACTTAAGCTGGTCTTCACATAGAATACACACATTATCCAGTGCCCTCAGACTGTTCTAAACTCATCACTACCACATTGTGTCCATGCTTGCCCATTCATGAATGTTCCATGTCTCAAAATTTATTTTTCTGCTCTCTTTCTTCCAATCTAAGCTCCTATTTCCTTTCTGCAAATGATCCTGGTGGAAGCCTTAGATGTCTGATGAAAACAGTAAGATTCTTGGGTTCCACAGTAATATGTAAATATCCATAATTTCTTAACCCTTCCTCCCATGCGTATTTATGTATCTTTTTTTAAGTTGCTTGCCAACCCAAATGAACCTCTACTTGTTGAACTTTTGTAAGAGTTATATGGGACCTGATCTTAAGCCCCTTCCAACTTTGTATATAAAAGCTTAGATTCTATCAATTAGTCTAAGTCTTACTTTACAGATCAGAAAACTGAATCCTGGAAAAGTAAATTTACTTGTCCAAAGTCACACAGGCCCATGTAAGAAAGCACAGCCAGGATCTGAACCTACTTCTTCTGGCTAAATCCAGTGCTTTTAGCAAAGTAAAGTCAGAATTCAAGTAGTGCTAGAACATATTTTCAAATATGAGGATTGGCCTCAAGATTATTTTCTAAACAAATGGCTACTCAGGAAAAGGAGGAGAATAGCTTGTTAGGGGCCATCAGGCAAGATTGGAAGTTTCTGTGTGTGGAGGTTGTAGGTTGGATAAGTCACTACGTTGGTGATAGTGTAGAGGGCATTCCTGTGCAGGTATGGAAAGAACTAGATGATTTCAAAGGCCCTTCCAACTTGGAAATTCTGTGATCTCGATGAGGGGAAGATGACAAAGGAAGAAAATAATTGAAAGTTCTTATAGTAAGAAAAAAAGCAGCCAAGAAACCATCAATCCATATTCTTGTTGCTTATTTTATTAACACCATTATCCTCCAGGTGTTTCTATATGAATATGAATTAAGGAACAACATGAGCTCAGAAGAACCAAAATTATAAATAATTTCTAAGAGCAATGGAAAGAAATATGGTAGGTTTATAGGTATGTTACCAGTGATATCTTATACCAAGGAAGTGGCCCAGAAGGCATGAACAAGAACAGGTATGAACAGAATAGGAAGCATGCTCCTAAGTGGTCATGTAAGAATGAGAAGCAACCTAATGAACTATGAAACCCCACCGATATAAAAAAATGTAAATTCGGGACTGACTGTTCTATATAAGATTCGTAGCAGAAGTGTTCATTCAGTACATGGTGGGAGTGAATTGAAAAGGGTCATTGTTAGACCAGTAAATTACTTCATTGTCCCCTGAAACTACTTGTTTATATCTATGCTATTTGTATTTGGCCAAAGAGGGTAGTTGATGTGTTTTTTAAAATATGCCTTGAGAAAACCAACAGTCAAGAAACAATTCATATTGTGATGATGGTTGATTTGGATTGAAATATACATTATTACTCATAGGTGCATCTATAGTACATCCCTCATCATTGTTGACTTCCTAATACCTGGATTGTTAAATTTTCCATGGATACCTACTCTGAGTAATAACTTATTTTATCTTGATGTGATGCCAGGGCCTAATGAGTGTCTTTAGGGACTTAGCTGTAAATTATCACGCATACTATGTTTCTATTTTTCATAGAATTTTTATACTACTTTTCAAATGGTGTTTTCCATGCTTTAACAGTACTGTGTGCATTCTCAGGTGTGGTGTGTAAGGGGTTTCACGTTAGTGTAGTCATTGGGCTTGTCTGGGATGAAGTAGAACTTGTATGTTTACCACAAGCTCTGTCATTACAGATTAAATCATGCTGTGGGGCGGAGATCTGGCACGCCAACAGCAGACAGAGAGACTCTTGATCAAGGAGGTTACTATATTTGGTTGTCCTATAATCCTATGTTGAAAAAAATCCCAGCATTTAATGTAATTTAACTGTGCTTTATTAATGTGTCCTCATCTTCTGAATGTGAAGGACTATGGTTTTACAAGTCAGCTTTCCTATAGATTAATACCAACACCCTTAAAGTCTCTGGCCAGAAGGTGGCTTGTTTCCCATTAATATTCCTCCTATTTCAAGCAGTACTTCACAGGACCATATTTCAGTTCAGTACAATGATCTGAATAGTGCCTTGGAGTCTGTGATAAGATTTGACTGGCGTAGTTTTAAATGAAGACAATGGTAGCATTTATGTGATCCCTTATGGCTAATAATAAAAGAGGTGCACAGAAAGTACTGTTCTAAACTTGCACATAGTAGGTGTTCAATAAATGTTTGTGGACTGGATAAGAACCGTACATCTCTGAATACAAGAAAGCATTTACTAGCTTCCTTTCCTTATCGTGCACTAAGGGTCTTAAATGATGCCAAAGTTTACTGCATTAGTATCTTGATTACAACAGGCAACTAGGGCAAGATTAAAATAACGATTTTTTTTTCTCTGTTAGAGACCCTTTGTTTGTCATTATGAAGGCTGTAGCAAAGCGTTTATCAGAGACTACCATCTGAGTCGCCATGTGCTGACACATACTGGAGAGAAGCCATTCATGTAAGTCTAAGACTGTTCTCTTTCCAAGGTTTTGGAAGGAGCTTGGTGACTTGTGAGTGGCTAGGTAGAAGAAAACCTTGCCATTACTTCACAAGTCCAAGAATACACATTTTCCCAATATTTTCATCTTCTGATACGAATTCATAAGGACAGCTACATACACACACACAGAGGCAGGTATGTATGTGTGTGTATTTAATGGATGGGGGAAGGGTTTCATAGGTCTGTAAATTTTGGGGGGTAGATCATATGTCCCCAAGCCTGTACTTAAAGCCATTCCTGCTTGATGGGACCTGCCAGAGCTTGTACTTCATTGGTGCAGTCTTCAAGGATATAGAGTTACCTCCATGCCATGATGAGGCAGATCAGGATTGCTTGACAGTCAAGAAGTGGTGTAGGCTAAAAATGCTTAAATGGATTTGTGATCTCATCAGTTGAGATATTTCCTCCAAAGATGCAGATCTTAACTAGTCTATGCCTGCACATCCTGCCTGATTCTTGTCCATGTCCTTCTTTAAATTTACTTCAGGGAATCTACCTTTGGTTTGATAAACCTTCATTTTCTTCTGATGTCACATGTACCTGTGCAGTACTTGATCTGACCATTTGTTATCCTTTACCATATGACTGGCCCATCTTATGTCTTTTCTTTCTGTCATACATTACCAAAATGGCATCTTTTGCTTCTACTCTTTAAAGTTCCCTATTGATTATATATTAGAGCCTGCTCACAACCCCAGTGCCCCTTCTACCTCCTTACTGTCTTGTGTATGGTACCCATTGATATTAAAAATATGAGCCTTTGTTACTGCAAGAATCTTTGCATCGTTAAGTGAGTTTTGCAGTTTCTCAGAGGTGTTGTAGCCCCTATCCTTGTTCCTAATTCTGGGACCACTGTGCCATGCATATGTACCCTCTGTCTCAACTGCATATTCTGATAGACAAAGTCTATAAACTTTCCATTCTACATTCATAATCTGGGTAATAGACATTCTTTATCCTCTTAGTCTTTCCTGTGTGGTCAGATCAAACTCTTTTGAGTGGTTTAGGCCTCCTGTAGAGAATTCTGCAGTACTTAGGAGCTCAGTGTCATTTACAAACAAGAACATCTGGTGTTTATCACCATCTACAAGAAATCCCTCTTCAACTTCACATCTGTACTAGAAATGTTATATCACATTGGCAAAAACTTTGGTTGAGTAGCTGATGTTTACAATCAGAGGGTCATTGAACAGGTCTGTTCTGATATCATATCTTTATCTGATATCATATCTTTCAAGATGCATTGAATGATTTTGATGTATGAGTGGGAAACACCTTTAAGGTGGTATTTTGCCCTACTGAATCAAATGCTTTGCCACAATCAGCAGATAATAAGCATGTTCATTACATTTTTCAGTTAAATGTGAGATTGTAAAGAAGAATGAATGAATAAACGAATTAATAAAAAAGCATTTATTAAGTAAGCTCTTATAATCTGCTAAGCATTTTAAAATATTACTTACTTGCTCCCACCTAATACATTCTTTGAGGATATCCTCAGTTTCTATATAGCTTAATTTATTATAGCACTTGATAGCTTCTTGATTTCAGGGATTATTCTGTTTTTTATCTGTGTATCTCTGGCATCTATTATAGTGCCTGGCACATAATACTGATAGGGTAGGTAATTTTTTAAGGAAAGTATGAGGGTGGGCAGCTGTAAAGTAAAACTGCTTTTTTTTCTTTTTGACTTTTCTTTAATGATTTCTTATAGTTGTACAGCTACTGACTGTGATCAGAAATTCAACACAAAATCGAACTTGAAGAAACATATTGTTCGCAAACATGAAAATCAACAAAAACAATATGTAGTAAGTATTTGTTACATATGACTGGCTTTGCAGAAATTTTAAAATTCTTTAAGTTTCTGACCTCTTTAAAACCCAGAAACAAGAATTTAATACTAAGTGGAGAAATTAGCAAATATTACGTCAGTTATATATTACTTTCCAGAGGGAATTATGTTGTAGACTATGATTTTTTTGTAATAGATATTCCCTAAAATTTTAACAAATCTTTCTTAACAGTGTGACTTTGAAGGTTGTGGCAAGTCTTTTAAGAAACATCAGCAGTTGAAAGTGCATCAGTGCCAACATACTAATGAACCACTATTCAAGTAGGTATTTAAAAGAACTTGTAATCCATTAAAGATTGTTTCATTCTCTCTAATCAGTTATATGTTGAAGAGTTTTAAATTAGCTAAGTCCAAATGAAAAATGAATTAAGGGATTAAATAACTTATTGGAACATTAGTGGAAGTGTGATTTAGCCTGAAGAAGAAAAGAAGGCTTGAGTGCTCAGATTAGAACATAAGTATATAACGAGGAATGTGAAGAAGATGCTGGTGAATTATCCTCTCTCTATAGAAGAACAAAAGGAAATGACTGAGGTATCGTCCAAGAAGGGTTGGTAACCTGTGGAATGATGGTTTCACATTGGAATAGGCTTGCAAGGGAAGTTCCATCCTTGGAGATGATGACACATAACATAGTTTAAGACTGTTGATGTTGATTCCTATCCTTGAGCAGATGTGGCTGGAAAGACTAACCCTCAGCCAGCCCTCCTTTGCACACTGCACAGGTCCTTTGGCTTGTAGCTGCAGCTGCTGTTACTGTACCTTGTCCCTGCTTGCCAAGCTACCTCTTTGACTCATGTTTTTCTTGGTGCCTTTGCTTAAGCAGCTCCACCCTGTTTTGTTTTGGGTTTTTTTTTTCTTATGGCTGCACCTCAGATTGACCTTGTTTCCCACAGAAATTCACAACTCTGTGGTGTCATTTTAAGTAAACTAGGGCTGTCCTAAATGACATGTACATCTGGGAGAAGGGGTAACCTATGGAGGGCCTTACTGGGTTCTATGAGTCCATGAGTACATTTAGTAGTATACCTTCTTTTTAGCTGTGTATGTTTTTCATTTGGATATAGGAAACAGAAATACAATAACATTTCAGGGTCATATGTAATCACAAAGTCAGGCAAGAAGAGAACATAGGATAAATTATTTCCTCCCAATAATAGTCTTGTGTTAGTCCGGTCAAGGTTGTTTAGCTTGGTAATTTGAATTTACTTGTGATTTGGCCTTCACTAGGTTTTACAAATTCAGTTTTTCAAGTTCAGTATGTTTTGGGGTTAGAGGGATGTATTGTTGGGGAGTCAGGTACAGTAAGCATTTATTAAGTGCTCACTGTGTGCTCAGATTTTTTTTTTTGTCAGGTATGATGTGTTCTTGATGAAGTCATGGTAGTGCTTCATAATCATTCTTTTAAGATATGTTCTGATATCAATTTTAGTTTTTATTTTTTTTTGGAGCAGGGAAGGCAAGGCAGTTGGGGTTAGGTGACTTGTCCAAGGTCACACAGCTAGTAAGTGTGTTGTATCTGAGGCTAGATTTGATTCCACAGCCAATTCTCTAGTCACTGCACCACACAGCCTGTGAAACATGGACAATCTATCAGCACCATACCAGAAAACTGAATTGCTTCATTTGAACTGTCTTAGGAAGATTCTGAGGATCACCTGGCAGTGTAAGGTACCAGACACAGAAGTCTTTGCTCAAGGTGAACTGCCAAGCATTCAAACCATGCTTCAGAGAGTGCAACTCTGATGGTCTGGCTACGTTGTGTGAATGCACAATGTATGCTTGCCAAAAAGACTATTTTATGGAGAATTCACATGGGGCAGGCGATCACATGGTGGTCAGAAGCAGCGATACAGGGACACTCTCAAGGTCTTTCTCAAGAATTCTGGATTTGACTGTGTAACATGGGAGACACTGACACAGGACCACTCAGCATGGTGTGCCCACATCAGAAAAGGTGCTGTGCTCTATAAGGCAAAGCAGAATTGAGATAAGGCAGAGTAAACATAGGACGTGTAAATTTGGGGTATCCACCCCAAACATTCACATGCACTTTTTGTATCCAACCTGTCATAGAGCATTCTGAGCTCCTATTGGTCTGATTAGCCACAGTCAGACACGCTGAAATTTCACTTTATCATAGTGAGGTCATTTTGGTCTTCTTTGAGAACAAAGGACAACAACCCAGGTACTGTGGTAAGTTTTGGGGATATAAAGAAAGGCAAAGACAGCCCCTGGAGTAAACATACATAAATCAGCATATAAAATATGAATACATAGTAGAAGATAATCTCAGAGGAATCAGGGAAGGCTTCCTGCAGAAGGTGAAATTTGAGCTGAGTCTTAAAGTCAGGGAAACTAAAGATGGAGAGAGGAAGACGGAGCATTCCAAGCATTGGAAAAATCAGTGCTAAGGAACGGAGAGGGGAGATGGCCTATCACGTGAGGAACAGCAAGTGGGCCTATGTAGCTAGATCATGGACTCATCATATGATCTATGACATAGAGTATATAAGGGGAAGCAAAATGTAAGAAGACTGGGAAGGTAGGAAGGGGCCATGGTGCGAAGAATCAAAAGGAGGACTGGGCATCTAGATGGCATTGTGTTGGAGTATTGGACTTGAAGATTGCCTCAAGACATTTACTGGCTGTGTTACCCTGGGCAACCCAACCTCTCTCATCTTTGATTTCCTCATCTGTATAATAGGGAAAATAATGGTATCTTGTGAAGAACAAGTGAGACATGTAAAGCACTTAGCAAACCTTAAAGTGCTATGTAAATGTGCTAGTTATTACTATCATAATTGATCCTGGAGGTAGTGAGCCTCTGGAGGTCATGGAAGTAGTGGGAAGATAGGCAGACCTATTAGAAAAATTATTTTGGTAGCTGAATGAGGATAGATTAGAGTTGAGGCAGGAAGAACATTTAGGTGATTACAGGAGAGATGAGAACAAGAGCAGAGATGGGAAGGTACAAGTGATAAGATTTCACAACAGTCTGGATATATGGAGTCAGTAAAAATGAGTTGAGGATGACACAAGGTTTCAAGTTTGGGGTAGATGGTGGTAGTTGGGGCAGTAACAGGAAGTTCAGAAGAGAGTAAGTTTTGAGAGGAAGGGCAGTAAACTCTGATTCGGACATGTTAAGTTTGAGTAAGATTAAGACAAACTAATCTGTACCTCACCTTTAAATTTTGAGCTGTGTACTCAATGTGGCTGTAGATTTAGACTGGCTAATATCAATATGTCGATTATATAGATGTAACAACGAAGGCTGTGGAAAACACTTTTCTTCCCCTGGCCATCTAAAACGACATGAGAAGATACATGAAGGTAATTTTAGTTTTTCCCTTGCAGCAGTTATATTATACTGTACAACAAATACTATAGAGAATGTGCATTTGTTTTCTAGAACGTTAAATGTTTTTCTTTATCGTTTTGCATCTTCACACTGGGAGACTATAAGATACATAAAGTAAAAAAAAAAAAGATTTGATATTTAATAATGATGTGAAATAATTGGCAGCATTTTCAGCTTTCATATATATTATCAAATAGGCCGTGTGTACTAAATACATCAAGTATTAAATTTTCCTGAACTGTTATCGGAGTCTAGTTATTCTAAATTATAAGTATCTTTTTTCCAAATTTGTCTGTCAACACAATAATATATTGTTTTCTAATGTCTGTGGAATTTTGTATTCATAATAAGTAGGTCTTTGGAGGAAATACCATTTGTCCTTTTATGTAAATTTACCATGCAAACTTTTTGCAATCTCTTTTGTTTTTAAGCTTTAAAAAAATCTTTGTACTATTTATTCTTTGAAATTTACATTAATACAGTTTGAGTTTTGGGAAGAAAAAGTACTATGTTAATCTCAAAAATATCTTAATGTCCTTAACAGGTATGCTTTTTAATATACTAAGTGACTTTAAAGGAGACAGCATAGAATGGTGGATAGTAGAGTAAATCTTGCAATCAGGACAAAGCTGGGTCCAGATATTGATTCTGACATATTCTAGTACCGTTAACTGGAAAAATTCACTTAACCTCTTGGGAATTGTCTAAAATTAAGTTGTAAAATAATTGCTAATCTGCATTCAGAGAGGTACAAATCTTATCACTTGTATCTTCTTATCTCACTTCAAGCTCTGTACACAAGCTCTGTACAATGATATCACAGATCTGGACTTCCTGCTTACAACTCCCCCCCAGATGAACTGAAACTGTTCATGCAAGTCTTCACAGGTTTCTCTGGAACCATCCCTTAACGATAATATTCTATTACATTAATATATCATAATTTGTTCAGCTAGTCACCAGATATTGGACACTCTTTTTGTTTCACTTCTTTGCTAAAGCCAAAAGAGCTGCTACATGTTTTTTATTATGGATACTTTTCTTCTTTCCTTGATCCCTTTGTGGATAAAGCCCCAGACTTTTTTTTTTCAATGTATTTATTTATTTTTAGTTTTCAACATTCATCTCCACAAGATTTTGTTTCAAATTTTCTCCCCATCTCTCCCCTGCCCCGACCCGAAAACACCATTCACTCTGATTACCCCTTTCCCTAATCTACCCTCCCTTCTATCATACCCCTCCCTTCCCTTATCCCCATCTTCTCTCTTTTCTTGTAGGGCAAGATAGATTTCTATAACCCATTACTTGTATTTCGTATTTCCCAGTTACACACAAAAACAATTCTCAGCATTCGTTCCTAAGACTTTGAGTTCCAACTTCTCTCCCTTTCTCCCTCCCCACACATCCCCACTGAGAAGGCAAACAATTCAATATAGGCTATATATGTGTAGTTTTGCTGAAGATTCCCATAATAGTCATGTTGTGAAAGACTACCTATATTTCCCTCCATCCTATCCTGCCACCCATTTCTTCTACTCTCTTTTGATCTTATCCCTCCCCCAAAATATTTATTTCTAATTATCTCTCTCCTTTCATTTGCCCTCCCTTCTGTCATCTCCCCCACACCCCACTTATTGCCTTCTCCCCTACTTTCCTGTAGTGTAAGATAGATTTTCATACCAAATTGAGTGTGCATGTTATTTCCTCCTTAAGCCAAAAGTGATGAGAATAAGCTTCACTTTTTACCTCTCACCTCCCCCTTTTCTCTCCTTTGAAAAAGCTTTTTCTTGCCTTTTTTATGAGATAATTTGCCCCATTCCATTTGTTCTTTGCTCCTCCCATTATATTCCTCTCTTACCCCTTAATTTTATTTTTTTAGATATCATCCCTTCCTATTCAACTCACTCGGTGCCCTCTGTCTGTGTGTGTGTGTGTGTGTGTGTGTGTGTGTGTGTGTGTAATCCCCGCAACTACCCAAACACTGAGAAAAGTTTCAAGAGTTACAAATATTATCTTTCCATGTAGTAATGTAAACAGTTCAACTTTAGGGAGTCCCCTATGATTTCTCTTTCCTGTTTACCTTTTCATGCTTCTCTTGATTCTTGTGTTTGAAAGTCAAATTTCCTATTTAACTCAGTGATTTCATCAAGAATGCTTGAAAGTCCTCTATTTCATTGAATGATCATTTTTTTCCCTTTAAATATACTCAGTTTTGCTGGGCAGGTGATTCTTGGCCTTAATTCAAGTTCCTTTGACCTCAGGAATATCACATTCCAAGCTCTGTGATTGCTTAATGTAGAAGCTATCAGATCCTGTGGTTATCCTGATTGTATTTCCCCAATATTCGAATTGTTTCTTTCTAGCTGCTTGCAATATTTTCTCCTTGACCTGGGAACTCTGGAATTTGGCTACAATATTCCTAGGAGTTTTTCTTTTCAGATCTCTTTCAGGAGGTGATTGGTGGATTCTTTCAATATTTATTTTACCCTTTGGTTCCAGAATATCAGGGCAGTTTTCCTTGATAATTTCATAAAAGATGATGTGTAGGCTATTTTTTTGATCATGGCTTTTAGGTAGTCCCATAATTTTTAAATTGTCTCTCCTGGATCTGTTTTCCAGGTCAATTCTTTTTCCAGTGAGATATTTCATATTGTCTTCTGTTTTTTTATTCTTTTGTTTTTTTGTGATTTCTTGGTTTCTCATAAAGTTATTAGCTTCCATCTGTTCCATTCTAATTTTGAAAGAACTATTTTCTTCAGTGAGCTTTTGAACCTCCTTTTCCATTTGGCTAATTCTGCTTTCTAAAGCTTTCTTTTCCTCTTGGCTTTTTGAACCTCTTTTGCCATTTTTAAAGGTGTTAATTTCTTCAGCATTTTTTGGGTCTCCTTTAGCAAGCTTGTTGACTTGCTTTTCATGATTTTCCTGCATTGCTCTCATTTCTCTTCCCATTTTTTCTCCACCTCTCTTGATTTTCAAAATGCTTTTTGAGCTCTTCCATGGCCTAAGACCACTGCATATTTATTTTGGAGGGTTGGGATGCAGAAGTCTTGACTTTTAGATCTTCCTTTGATGGTATGCATTATCCTTCCTCATCCAAAAGGATGGAAGAAAATACCTGCTCACCAAGAAGTAACCTTCTATTGTCTTATTCTTTTTCCTTTTGGGAGGCATTTTCCCAGCCAGTTACTTGATTTTTGAGTTCTTTGTCAAGAGGATGATCTATGCTGAGGACCTGTAAGTTCTGTTCCTCCAAGGTGGCACAATCAAGGGAGAGAAGTTTATTCCTCTCCTGACCTGCACTCTGGTCTGGGAGCAACTACAAGCACTTGTTTGTGCCCAGGATCTGCCAGTAGAATTCCCTCTCCAGAACCTCCACCATCTCCACCTGTGTTCCTCCTTACCCCAGAGCTGCCACTCAGGGCTGAGATTCAGATCAGCAGCTCAATTCCCCCAGGGTCTTTAGGCCAGGGCTCCAATAATGGAAGCTGCCGCTGCCTGGGGCTAGGGCAGGAGGACTCTGTTCCATTTCACACAGGTGAAAGAGCTTTCTCACTGACCTCTGAAGCTGCCTTTGGTGTTTGTGGGTTGAGCAATCTGGGAATCGCAGCTGCTGCTGGTGGTGCCTTGAAGCCTGCACCAGTCCTGTCCCTGCTGAGGTGCAGCCAAGGCCTGGTCAAGGCCGGGCTGTGCTCTGTGCCCAGTGCAATAGACCTTACCTGTTGGCCTTGTAGGCTGCCTTGGGCAGGAAATCTCTTTCACTCTGTTTTGTGGCTTTTGCTGCTCTCAAATTTGTTTAGTCATTTTTTAGAGGTATTATGGGCTGTGGGGGCAGAGCTTCTAGAGGTGAGACCTTCTACTCCACCCCAAGACTTTTTTAAATGGTGTTTTAAATAATAAGGTAACCAACTGAGAGGAGAGTACAATCTTTTCAATTTATTTTTAAATAGCAGCAGTGTATCTTAATAATCCAGTCCTAGTGCTTTAGTAATTTCAGTATGTTGGAATTGAGTGCCATTGGGAAGTCCACTACTCCCAAATAGTATCTCCCTTTGCTCATGCTGATACATAGAATTTGAAACTCATGAGAGGGAGAAAATTGGAAAACACACTTAGGTAGGTCAGCAGTTCTAAGCCTAAGGGATTTTATTTCTGTAGGGCCAATGACATGACTACTGAAAGGGGATAAGAATGAAGGTAAACAATCTATCAAACATACCTGACAAAGTATATGTAGATACACTGACCTAATAATAACTAAGTCCATCCTCCTCATCTTATAAATAAGGAAACTGAGGCATAGAGGTTACAGAGGCCAAGAGCCACATAGCTAATCAGTGTCTGAGGCAGTATCTGGTCTCTGGTCTTCTTCCTGGCTCCAAGCCCTTTAGTGCTATACAGTCAAATTAATGAGAAAATACTTTATAGGGCTAGGCAAAACAATAACTGTATTTGGAAGGAAGTAATGGGGGAATGCAAGGGAAGTAATGAAAGGGGAATAACACTTGCAGACCTCCAATTCTCTTAAGCAATAATCAGAATTATTTGGTTAAAAACAGAAAAATACATCATTGAAACAGACTAGCAAGAATCAGAAAGTAATCTTAATTTTATCCAATGTGAGAGGACTTGGGAGCAAACCTTTTTCCAACAACTTCTGGGAAACTAGAAAGTAGTTTGGGAGAAAATAGGTTTGGATGTGATTTTACACTAGTGGTATCAGACTCAATAAAAACGGATCACTGTAGGCAACAAATTGGCTTAGAAAACCACATATTAACATTATCTATGTTGTATTGTATTTTTATCATGTTAAAAATTTCCCAGTTACATTTTAAGCTTACACCATGTCACAATAAGTTCTAAAGTACTCAATTTAAAAGATCATATCGTTAAATAAAATTAAAGCAGAATAGGTGGAGGAACTTTGATAATTATAACCAAGGGGACAACTTTTAACCCCAGTTAAGGGACTCTGTCTTCCAGTAAAGATAGGTGATTTCTTTGCAATTTAAAGTCTTAGAGAGTTGCCTGGGGGATTAAGAGGTTAGGTGACTTTTTTTTTAAATGGAATTCCCTTTTATTAAATGAAGCTCTTATTCAGTAGCATTCAGACATATTAACAAATAAAAGTAACAGTCACATTACATCATATCATACATTTTACATGTATGCATCATTATTATATCATACATACACAGCTTTAGCCAATTTCCTGGAAGAGGAAGTTTTGTGCAAAATGGAGAATCCACTACCTAATGATACAAGAGTCCTGATTCTAATTGAATTGGTATGAATAGCTTCACTCATTGTAGAAAAACTAATCTTGGACCTATGTTTTTCTTCTTGGACATCACTATGCTCCTCATCCAAGATTTTAGATTTTAAACTGTAATGCTGCAATGATACTCATTTGTTCTATTCAAATACTACATTTTTATAGACACAGTTGTCAATATATTCTGTTACATTTGTATGCTAGGCTCATTAATTGAGGGTTGGTGAAAAAAGCTGATCATTTAGTGAATGATTTTACTGTTAATTAGTTGCCTGGAATGTATCCGATATAACAATGAAATGTTGGGTTTCAGGGTAGAGGTGTTAGAGGTGTGATTTCAAGGCTGCCCTCTATTCTCCAAGCCATGCTGTCTCTTTCAGGAGTGTGTGTGTGTGTGTGTGTGTGTGTGTGTTCGTGTGTGCTGCATGTGCACAAATATGTCTATGATATATATATATATGTATGTATATGTGTGTGTGTGTGTACCTGTGTATATAGTTTAAGAATATATGGTTACATATTCAAATGAATCTGATTTTATTTATTTGAATGTCTTCCCAATGATACAGATTAGATATCTTATCCATACCTGTCATCCTATTCAACTCTTGTCAAGATTCTTCTATAAGTTCACCCAAGATGCTCTAGGGACCCCTTTTTAAAAAATGATAAAATTGGTACCATATAATCTCTGAATTTGTCTAATAATTTAGTAAATCTATTGATTGAAATCATCTATCCTAAACTAACATTAAAACACTTTTAAAAAATAGGTTATATGTGCCAGAAGAATTGTTCCTTTGTGGCAAAAACGTGGACAGAACTACTGAAACACATGAAAGAAACTCATAAAGGTAAATATGATATATTGAGTTAATGTCATGTCACTATTGATCCTTATGATCAACAAGATGGTGTACTAGATATTTCTTCCAGGCCCCACTAAATTTCTACCCTGCAAAAAAAAGTTGACTCAAAAGAGGAATTATGTGGCATAAGTATAACAAATATAGATAAATCCACAGCACAAGAAAGCAGGAACTCCAACAAATAGCAGCCCTAATAAATTAACACTGGAGATCACTAATACTTAAGTGCTTATTCAGCACTCCTCCCCCATCAGCTTCCATCCTCCAGCAGAGTAAACAAATTGGCCCATAGGCTTGTACCTAAGATCCACAAAGGGATTCTCAACCTGTTGTAGAGATTGTTAGCACATCCTCCCCCATATTGCCTATTGCCCCACACTGTTGCACAGAGCAGTACAAAGACTGCTATCTAATTGGGAGGGGTAGATTAGAGGGGAAGAAGAGATTGAGCTTTCTTCTATTTGGCATGACCTCTTGAGGTAGGGGACGTTGAAGCATGCAGAGTCTGACCAGAAGATCCATCCTCTTCTCCCTAATGCCCTGCCTAAAGTGGTAGAAACTGATTCAGCTTAAGTGGAGAAGGAAAGAAAGAGAAGTAGGGGTAGAACTAAGACAGGGGGTCAGTTTGAGTGACTGCACTGAACCTGAAGGAGAGGAAACGTAAATCTAATTGGGACCAATCCTGGCCTCCCAGAAGTTACTATGCTACTTACAACAGAGACCAAGATTAGTGAAAAGCAAATTCCCTAATATTGGCCGAGGCTGAGGCAGTTCTACACTCCATCCTTAGAGGTATGTGTACTATTAAAGAGGGAAAGCATCAAAAAGTGATTGATGGGAATATTATGAGGAAAGACTAAAACCAATGAAAGTTTCAAAAGGAGGATCATAAAACAAAGGATATTAAACCAATATCTGGTAAACACAGAACTTTGTGGAATGCTAAGAGAGTATAGGTAAACAACAAACTATTCCAGAATGGTTCATGAGAAATTAAAAGTATACAAAGACAACAGAAAAGGACAAATGTTCTAACTTAGAGGCTACACAGCTGAAATAATTAGCAGTAGAGAAAAACCTAAATCCATGACACCAAGTCTCTTCAGAGAAAGTCTAGATCAGTAAATTGGGTGTGCAACTAAAAAAATCTAGAAAACAAATTTTTAAAACCCAATTAAAGACCAAAATAAAAATTCTGAAAATCAATTGAACAAAGAGGTTCACAACACAGAAACAAATGACCAGAGCAGTCTAGTTTGACAAATACCTCTGCTACAGTGATAACTCAATTTGACAAGAACTGCTGGAAAAGTGTAGCAGAAACTATGGTGTGATAACTCATACCATATATTGAGATAAGCTCCAAATAGGCACATAACTTAGGGGGGAATCTTTACAGCAAATTTCTCTGAGGAAGTCTCATTTCAAAGGTTTTGAATTTGCAGTCAAAGGATATGAATAAGCAGGCAGTTTCCAGAGGAAGGCAGCTTAGAAGGTTGGCAGGAAAGGTCTGTCTTCCTGGGGTAAGAGGAGAGTGCAGTCCAGCAGACGCTGCCTGCCAAGATAGTAGTGAGGATCTGAGCCCCTTGAAAGCGAGTGGTAAAGTCCTGGACCTCTGAGCAAGGCAGCCAGCAGCAGGCCTTGGGGGCAACTGAATCTGTGGCAATGATTTCTGGAGTTTGTAGCCCACAGATGGTAAGGGGGTTGGACAACTGGTTGGAAGGAGATTACAGAATTTTAAAAATAAGAGAGGTAAGGGAAAAATTGGGAAAAGGAATATGATGAAAAAGAGTCAAGTTTGGTTAAAGAAAGTACAACAAATACTGAAGAAAATAACACCTTAAAAAACAAGAGTAGGCCAAATGACAAGAGGCAAAAAAAAAAAAACCCAACCAAAAAACACTGAAGAACTCTTAAGAAAAGCAGAATTGGTCAAATGAAAAAAGATACACAAAAAGTAAAGAAAAGCAGGGATAGTAATCATGATCTCAAAGTGAAAGCAAAAATAAATCTAATTAAAGGAGATAAGCAAGGAAATTACATCTTGCTAAAAAGTGACACATACAATGATGTAATATCAGTCCTAAAGATATATACACCAAATGGTCTAGCATCCAATTCTTAAAGGAAAACTTAAATGAGTTATAAGAGGAAATAGAAAATAAAACTACACTAGTGGGGGACCCTCAACTTTCCCCTCTCAGAACTAGATTAACCAAAAAATAAACAAGAAAGAAGTGAAGGAGATGAGTAGTTTTAGCAAAGTTAGATATGATAGACCCCTGGAGAAAACTGAATGGGAATATACCTTTTTCTCAGCTATACATATAGCTCCTTCCCCAAAACTGACAGTGTGTTAGGGCATAAAAACCTCACAATTGAATGCAGAAAAGAAGAAATAGCAAATTCATCCTTTTCAGATCATAATGAAATAAAAATTACATTCAATAATAGATTGTGGAAACATAGGTTGAAATTAACTGAAGATAAAGTAATCTTTAAAAATGAGTCAAAAAGCAAATTATAGAAACAATAATTTCATTAAAGTGAAAGACAGTGAGACATCAAAATTATAGCCAAGGTAGTACTTAGGAGTAAATTTCTATCTCTAAACACTTACATCAATAAAATGGATAAAGAGCAGATCAACACATTGACCATGCAACTAAAAACTAAAGAGAATAAAATAAAAATACCCAATTAAACACCAAGTTGGAAATCTTGAAAATTAAAGATTAATAAAATTGAAATTAAGAAATTGAATTGATAAATAAAAGTAGGAGCTGGTTTTTATTTAAAAAAATAATAAATATGTTATGGGTTAATTTAATTTTTAAAAGTCACCTTTATCATATTGCTACTCAATGAAAGGGGAGGGGTTGGAGGGCAGGAGGGAATTTGGAATGCAGAATTGTAGAAAGCAAAGGTTAAAAATTGGTTTTATTTGTAATTGGAAAAAAAAAAGATGCCATCTTTCTATAGTCACCATATTGAGGTCTTTATAGCAAGAGAATGGGAGGACTGTTTCTGGATTATATAGAAACCTTGACAAGATTTAAAAGAATAAGGTCATTGATTGATATGGAAAATTGAATTAAGGTGCCCTCAAATGAGGTAGTATTTGTAAAAGCACAGAGTTGGCACTAATATAAATGTTTATTTCTTTTTCCCTTCTGAATTGCTCTAATTACAAATGATGTCTTAATGAACACTTTATAGTTCAGGATCTGAGTCACATAACTCAGGACTGACTTTTTCCGTATAGTAGGGAAAAATAATATGTAACTTAACTCAGTTTTGTGCTTTGTTGTCTTCCTTTCCTCACCTTGGCTACCATGCAGAGGAGGTAACATGTGATCTATGTGGAAAAACCTTTAAGCGCAAAGATTACCTGAAGCAGCATAAGAAAATTCATGCTCCAGAAAGGGAGGTATGCCGATGCCCAAGAGAAGGCTGTGGCAGATCATACACAACTGTGTTCAATCTTCAAAGCCATATTCTTTCCTTTCATGAGGAGCAGCGTCCATTTATTTGTGAACATGCTGGCTGTGGAAAATCATTTGCCATGAAAGTAAGTTGTGATTTATCCTTGTGACCAGCTGTTAAACATACAGCCTATACCACACCTGCCTAAGCAATCCTTTTAACATTGGAAAACTTGTATGAACTGATACAAAGTAGAGAAGAGCTAGAAAGAATGACTTACGTAGTGAGCACAAGGTAAAATTATTTTTACCTTGAAGGATACTGTTATTTATATATTCATTTTGACTTTGGGTTACTTTTTCTGGACATTTGTTGATATATGAGGATAGGAAAAACTGGCATTACAGAGCACATGAAGTAAGGTGAAGTTTAGATGGGATACACAAATGTAGCCATTCATTTTTTGCTTGAGACTGGCCTTCCTGGACTTGGCCAAGAGTGTAGGCTCATTAGTTTTACAGTTTTGTTTTTCTGGAACTCTTCCTTTTAATGTTTTCATGGAAGCACTTAATATTGGGGGGGAAGCTGTGAGCTTGTGTGAAGAAGAGAGATGAAATCGACCCTCTGGTACCTGGGAAGATGAGTGTTTCCAGTAAAAGTGTTTGGTGAGTGGGAGAGGAGACAGACCTTTAATGATAGTTTAACTAGCAGGAGATTTTTAACTCATAACATTTTTAATAAGTTTCAAATTTGTACATAAAGAATATCTGGTTTGACCTTTCTTCTTCCCTTCACTGCAGCAAAGTCTTACAAGACATGCCGTTATACACGATCCTGACAAGAGAAAATTAAAGATCAAAGTAAGTTGGAACTTGTAAAAAATGTGATTTCATGTCAACATATAAGTTAGGAAACAGATTCATTTCTCTGTGGGATATCCAAATTACCTTGCTTTTAATTTAATGGTGCTGACTTTAGCTCTTAAGAGGAGCCAGTGTCATGAGATAGTTAATACAGTAAGTGCTTGAACCTTGGGTTCAAGGCCCATCTCTGACTGATATTGGTCATGTGACCATGGGCACAGGACTTAACTTCTGGGCAGCTTTCTGAGACTCCAACCTGTGAATGAGTTGTCACCTAGCTGTTTTACGCCAATGAAATCACAGATCCAGAGCAATAAGAAAAACTTATGACATATTCAGATTTCAAGAAGTTGCTTTAGATATTTAAAAATTACTCAAAGAAATACCTGTGTGATTGATTTTATTTTAAATTCCCAAAGGTGAAACGACCCTCTAGAAAACGGAGCCTGGCCTCTCGCCTCAGTGGATACATTCCTCCCAAAATTAAAGAAACATTGCCTACAAATGGCAAGTCATCTGATTGTTTTGAAGAAAACATGCTTTCAACTGTTGCAACACTGACCCTTGACTAAATATTACATATGTAGATTTATGTAATTAGCTTTTTTATTAAAAAATATCACTTTTTCTCTCACCTTCGAAAGTTTTCCTTTATTGAAATATCACTGCTGCAGAATATTTGATTCCATACCATCACTATTTTCCTTATTCAAAGTGTCTGTTTTTTTGAGTCTCTTCTTTACTTTTCCTATGTTCAGCCATTTCCTTATTGCTCAAGTGGCGAAAAACACAGGTTGCTGCTTTTCCACCCCTCGTGATTTTCGGCTTGGATGTGAAGGTAGCTAGTTCAGGCATGGTCTTAAGAATTTCATTAAAAAGATCCTCCTAAAAAAATAACCAAAATCACGTTTATATGAAATGGTTATTTGTCTTGCATACTGTTTGCATGTTAAAACACGTTTTTAAAAATTAGGATTGTCAAATGTTTCCTGATACTATATTACATGTGACTGTACACTAGATACTATGAAGTTTGTGTAGTTTGTGTAGTGATGTGATTCTTTTCCTCACAGAGCTTAGATATTACAGGAAAGCTGAGGATGAAAAACCTAGATATGATACTGATCAGATAAAATACCAGGCATATCCTGCAGGAAATTATCCTGACCAACAATAGCAGTAATGTGCCCAGAAGCCTTTATATATTGCTGGCAATTACAAAATAATTGCTATACATTAATAGCAGAAAATCATAAGGGGCAATCACCTCATGGGGAGATATTCCTTTTAAGACATCTCTAACGTGTCTGGTAGGGGCCACTGTTGCCCAAAGATGGAACTAGGCTAATGGATAAGTACTATGAGTCATTTTGTTGTGATGCCTGAGAGTGACAGTGATGTGTTGTAGTGCATGTGTATGGCAGATATTTGGGAGGATGTAACAAGGTTTCAAGAATACTGCCAGATGATCTATTTCTCCCACACCTCCAGGTTGTAAAAGATAGGGAGACATTTGTGGGGGATGACTCCCTCTTACCCCAGTCACTAGTGAGATGCTCCTGTCAGTGAGGCAAGAATGCAAAGATTTGACAAGAAATAAAGGTTGGTATTACCATTACAAAAATCATAATATCAAGACCCTACAAATGTTTTATTTTAAGCTTTTATAGTATGAATTCTGACCTCCCCTTCCTACTCAGTCAACTTTGTATGGAATAATCCCTCACATGTTTTGCCTAATATACTTTTAAACATCATTTAAAAATATTAAGCAAGATAAACCATTGTATAAATAATGTACATTGACATAAAAATGAAGACATTATAGATAGGTATAGCATGGTTAATTGAAAAGAGGTTCTTAGAGGGAATTTACCTATATAGATCTAATTTAATTTAGTTCAGTACTTAGTTACTTTGTATAAGAAACTGAGCCAAATACTGGCTGACTAGTATTAACTATGACTGGAAAAAGAAATTCAAGGAAGTATAAAAAAATAAGTTATGAACCTTTTTTATATCACCTGTATTGATGTAGGAGAACCTTGCGCTAGGCAAGTCCAATTGCCAAACCAAAAAAGTGTGTGAAGACAATGCTTTTACATGAGCTAGCAATAGGCAGTATTGTGGAATTGATTCTGGCTGTCTTCATACATCTAAGTTAATTTAAGTAAAGCTTAGTCATCAACCTAATAACAGAATTAATTGGCTCTCAGATCTTTTTACCTGAATATCATTCTATAACACCAAAGTTAAGCTTTGTACAACTAAGCTCATCTTTTTACACAAATGATTTCCTATTCCATAATTTTCTATTTCTGTTAATGGTACCATAATCATCCTAATACCCAGTCTTGTATCCTTGGAGTCATCTTTAACTTTTATCCTTTCTCCATTCCCCCCCATCGTCTTCCCCAATCCAATCCCTCTTTATATTAAGGTCTTTTTCCCTGTTTCCATTCCCACTGTGATTTAGGCCCTTATTTCCTCACATGAATTACACACATGCCTTTTAGTTGGTCTCAATATCCTCAATTCGTCAGGAACTCACCAAGTTACCTTAGATCTCAATTCTTTGCATCTGACCCACTTCTTTCAATAGGAAATCTTAGGAATCTCATCCATTCCTATAGCACCTCTATACCAATGATCTGTACATAATCCTTTATTCTGCACTCCCCCCCAACATCCCAAATTGAAAGTCCTTGAAGAAAGAGAAATGTGTATAGTTTTATCTTTGTATTTATGCACTAAAGTGGGGAGATGGGAATAATGGAGTGGGAAAGAAAGGAGGAAGATTCTAAGTACAGAAAGTTCCTCCACTGATAGAGATTGGCAACTCCTCCGTAACTTACAGCTAGTTACCTGGAGCACTGAGAGACTCTGGGGCAGGACTCAACATAGATCTTACTCATTCTGTAACAGGTACCCTGTGCCTCTCTGTCTCATGCAGTTGGCACACAGTAAGTGCTTAATTAACAGACTTTTTTTTCTATTAAATCAATTTTGTCAGATGTCTGACCTCCTCTTTGTAAAATGTAAGCTTCTGGAAAGCTGATAATATATCTTCAGTGACCATATTTCTGAACCAAGAAATTAAAATACATGGCCTGACAAAGGTTATTCTTTTTGTAAAGCCTTCTTAAAAGTAGACTTATTTTCTCAAAAGTAGAACTGTCATGAAAATCCTGGACTAGCCTGACTTAAGTCTATCTGACAGATCTCTGAATTCTCTAGCTTGCACCCAGTAGCTATCCGTTAGATATCTATTGAATATATGAATGGTCTTGTATTTGTATTACATTTTGATACTTTATCTTCACAATTTTTCTGTCACAATAGGAAGTTTTTATATTTCTAATTTCTATGTGGAGAAACTAAAGAACCAAGAGGCTGTCAAGTGACAAAACTGAACCCAGGTTTTGCCTGTTACCCCTTTATTTTTCTTAAGACCAGGGATTTCAAAATCAGAATGCTTGTTGCTGTTCCTTAAGTCCTTTTTTTCCGATAAATATGTAGTTAGAACAAGCCTTTGTGAAAAGTGTTAGCTAATATTCATAATACAACTGTAATATGCAATTAAAGAATATCATTTTAATTCAAGAAGCACTCTACTAGACCATACTACTCTCCTCCTAGCTTAATTATTCATAAATTAGTCCATTCTTGTCCTCTTTTAGGTGTTTAATTATTATTAATTATTTAAGTCTTTTTGGAAATGAGCATAACTTTGGGCAAATGCAGTGAATCAGTTGTGTGTGTTCAAACTGTAATAATCTACACCAGCTTATAATCAATGAAAACCTAAAAAATAACCAAAGTTATTAAAAAGGAAACGCCAAGGTAAGTAAAAGATAAAATTCACTGAGCTTGAAATGACAAAGAATGATAATCTCTGACTCTGTCTCAAGAGCAACACTATGTCTGTATTCAGCATAACTGAATTCTGGGACTGCAGATTGGTCTGTAAACCATTTTGAAACAGGGAAGGAGGGTTGCAGGTAATGAGACGGTAATTGCCAGGAATCAAAAGCAGCTATGCTTGGCAGGCAACATGCTTCACCTTCTACCTCCAAACCTGCTTAGTTATCACAGTGCCAAGTTGTGTAGTACCTATAGTGTGGAACTTAGAAAGGAGGAATTAAGTTAAAATCCTGACTGGTCAATTTTAATATTATTATGCCCTCTCCTCATTCTCCACTGCTTTCTTATCACCTCCAGGATCAAATGTAACATCCTCTTAGTCATTCAAAGCCCTTTACAACCTCGTCCCCTTTTCTAATCTTTTAAAAACTTACTCTGTTCCAACTCTGCCATCCAACAACAATTCTATCTCCAGATTCTAGATGCTTTTTCTGTCTGGCTTGAAGGCTTGAGATTCTTTCCCTCATCCTTACTTTCCTGGGTCCCCTCAATTTTTAGTTATGATATTATTTTAACTAATTAAGGTTAATTCTGCTAGAAGCCTTTCTTGATCTCTAATGCTTGTGCCTTTCTTCTATTGATTATCCCAATTTATCCCATCTATATCTTATCTCTACATAGTTTCTGTCCCATTATACTGTGAGCTCCTTGAGAGCACAGACTGGGTTTTGGGGTTTTTTTAAAATAGAGATTAGTACCTGCATGTAGTATGTTTAAATAAAATGGCATCACTATGTTTGAGCCAAGCTATAGTGCACCCAATTGTGGCTGATCAGACCAATGTGAATTCAGAATGCTCTACCACCGATCGGGCACAAATATTCCATGGGAAGATTTGGAGTTGATTCTCTGTATTTGTGCATCTCACGTTTCTTTTGGGTTACTTCAATTCTGCTCTGCTCATAGAGGACAGCATCTTCTCAGATAAAAGCACACCATCAGCGGTACTGTGCCAATGTTTCCCACATCATGCAATCAATTCCAAAATTTTTAAGTGAGACCTTCAGAGTGTCTTTGTATTGCTTTTTCTGATCATATGTGAGCACTTGCCCTGAGTTCTCTATAAAATAGTCTGGTTTGTGTACATTTGGCATTTGAACAACATGGCCAGCCCATCAGAGTTGCGCTCTCTTGCAGTAGAGTGTGAATGCTTGGCAGTTTAGTCTGAGAAAGGAACTCAGTGTCTGGTATCTTATCCTGCCAGGTGATCTTCAGAATTTTCCTCAGACAATTCAAATGGAAGCGATTTAGTTTCTTGGCATGGCACTGGTATAATGTCCAGGTTTCACAGGCATACAACAGTTAGGATCTGTAGACCTTCAGCTTGGTCATCAGTCTGATATCTCTTCTCTTCCACACTTTTCTTTGGAACCTCCCAAATACTAAGCTAGCTCTGGCAATGCATACGCCAACCTCATTGTCAATGTGTACATCCCTGGAAAGTACACTACCAAGGAACAGCATTCAAAACTTCTCCATTTGCTGTAACCAATGGTTCCATGTAGGGGGAAAACATGGTGTGTTTTCTTGGGGTTAATTGTTAGGTCAAAATTAGCATGAGCAGCAGAGAACTGATCCATACTTTGTTACATTTCAGCTTCAGAGGCTGCACTAAGTGCACAATTATCTGTAAACAAAAAGTCATGCACCAAAACTCCCTCCACTTTGGTCTTGTCTTGTAGCCTTTCAAGTTGAAGAATTTACTACCTGTGTGGTAGCTGACTTTGTGCTGTGTTCGTCCTCACTGAAGCTATTTGACAACACAGCTGAAAACATGCTAAAAAGCATAGCAGCAAACACACAGCTTTGTTTCACTCCACTGGTGACTGGGAAAGCAAAAGAGCATCATCTACTGTCCAAAACACAGGAAGCATGCTGTCATGAAACTGATATACAATACTAATGAACTTCTCTGGGCAACCAAATACTGATACAGTTTTCCATAAGCCCTCACGACTAACAGTGTGAAAGGCCCTGGGGAAATCTACAAACCTTGTGTACAAGCTTCTGTTCTGCTCTTGGCATTTCTCCTAGAGTTGTCGGACAGCAAACATCATTTCAACCATTCTTTGGCCCTTTCTGAAGCCATACTGGCTCTCAGGTAGACAGCCATCTATCAGATGAAGTATCAGTCTATTAAGAAGGACTCTGGCAAGTCACTTAACCTTTTAGTGTTCCAGTTCCCTCATTAGTTTTAAATAGATCATCCTATGATACCATATAGATAATGACCCGCATCTAACTTTTTAAATTAAATGTTTTAACACTTTTAGTTGCATGTAATTTTGTCTTAGTCTTAAAAAGTATGTTCAATAAAAAGTGTTTATAACTGGTTTTACTTACCATATTATCTTCTGGGTCTGTAGTTTTCCCTTTCTTTACTGTAATTTGGACTTGATATTTTTTCTCAATCCACTGTTTAATCTGTTTAATTTTGGTGTCCAAATCATGTTGTGCAATGTTTGAAGAAAAGGTCAATTCCTTTAACTGGGGAGGTCCTAATTAAAGACAATATTTGCAAGCTTACTATTAATGAGTTAGGGCTGAATCTCTAATTATCACAGTAACTATACTCTAAAAGATGTGCATGTTAAGTACTGTTAATACTCCTTCTATTGATGCAGAATGTAACCTCTGTAACTGCCTTAACAGTTTTATGAGTTGCTGTGCTTAAAAAAAAGTTAACTTTGTAATGAGCCCTCTATTGGCAGAACTTTCAAAACTTTGCTAAATAAGTCTTGCAACCACAGCTGCAAGTCAGGACTATATTCAAAAGCTCATGGTCCCTTGGCATAGTCTTGGAGAATCTGAGTCACTTCTAAGTTTTTGCCTATTAACCCACTTCATTTCTTTTTAAACCAGGGGTCCAAATTGCTGATTACTACCTCCTTGGCCTTTTATTCAATGAATGCATAAGTGGATAAACGAAAAAGGAACCAGAGTCCTACTTTAGGGGAAGAAAATAAGGACAAAATTTTGTTTTTATTGAGATTTCTAGTATTCATAATAAATTACATAATTTCACCAGACAGCACCATATAACAAGGACAAATTATTTTACAAATGAGGATACTGATGGAAAAAAATTAAGCAATTTATTCTAAAGTCGTATGTCTGGGAAGAAGCAGAGCAAAAAGTAAAACCCAGATCTCCTAATTCTGGGTTAAGTATACTTTGCTCTCCAAAATGCTTTACTGTTATAAGAAATTAATAATTTAGTAAATATTCTCATGTTAAATAATACTAAATGCATATCTGGTTGTGCATAATCACTAAGCTCTCTCATTACTTTTAAAAAGAGTATCTTTTAGGAATTTGTGAGAAAAGAAAATACCAAATAAGGACTTCCTTCCCCAATGGCAAGAAAGTATTTGTTTGGATACTTTTGCTTATTCTTCTTTTTTTTAAACAGATATTAAGAGATGGTAAGAAAAAAATGGAGGCAGAAGTCTTATTAAGATGAGAAAAATTAGTAAGATGAAAAATGAACAAGGAAATGAGAATCCCCAGATGACTTAGAACAACACTTACAATCTTTACAATTTCCAAGAGCAGTTTGAAATAATTAGTAAAATACCTATTTTTGCTTGAGCCTTTTCTTTCTCTCTAAGCTGAAGCTGTTCCTCATGAATCTGGCTTCCTGACATTAACTGGTACACTGGAGGATCGACATTGGCTTTCCGTAAAACAAGTCTCAGGTTTTGTTCCTCCATTAGACGAATCACTGCAACTCGGTGCATCGTTCCCAAATCGTTCCCATTACTATCAAGTAGTTGAAGAATTCGGTGATGAATTTTTCTCCCAACGTTGCCAAAAGCTGATTTTGACATTTTTTTCTTGTCCGTTTCACCTTCTGTGTTTCCAACTGTACTAAATGTGTTAGCATATGCAAGCAGTGGTAATCTTTTGGCAACAGTGATAGCCCTAAATTGTGTTACTGCTACCTTTTGCACAATCTGTGTACTAAAACATCTATCACTGCAATTAATTCCAGTTTTCACGGTCTGATGTATGAATTTCCTCATAAGAGCTGTCATTCTAGGAAAACAAAGAGACAAAGTTATTAAAATTTAATAATTTTTTCCCCTTTAACCTGGCACTGTGGCAGCTAGAAGGTACTATAGTATCCTCCTGAACATAATTTAGAAGAATGTTGGCTTCTGGAAAAGAAAATACCATACGTGGGAACATCACATCAGGCTTTTACCAAAGATTAGAGGGTATCTGTGGCTATTAGCCTATCTGCACTCATAAGTCATGTACCTATTTCCATTATCTTTCAATTCCAAGATACATAAAATATCTTCAGCATATAAATGACATTTACCAAGATACTGTATCTAATACTAGATATAGGGACAACATCTTATACATGTCATATCATTTTTTGACTAACAAAAGGCCAATGTATTTGGTTTTACATAGAATCTGAGTATCCTAAATGGGACAGGCTATAAAACTGGCCCACTGAGAAAACTAAATGAAAACTAGTAATGGGGAAAAGGACAAACCAAAACCTGCCAATCACTATTTGATTTCTGGCAGCTAAAGCTCAATGTCTTTCTGATAAGCAATCATCCTCTAGCTATTAAGAACATCCTTTGCTCCTCTAGCAAAGTCAGTTAGCACAATGTGTCAAAACTGATAGTTTCTGATGATAACTGAGAGGTTTGCTGGAGACATGGTAAGGGGAAAACCTGACATTGTATAAAGGTGGGTTCTGGAGAAGAAAATAAAGAGCAAAGTATCTCCTGTTTGCTTCACACGTTTGCATAAGAAACTGAACATCAGGAAATTCTCCCTCCATGGAGATGGAGTTGTTTTGTTTTTTTTTTGTAATCAACAAAAGAAACCTAATAATTTGGGAACAGCAAATAATATTTAAGTCATCTACAGGATGAAGAAAGGTTTGGTTATATTTTGGGCTGAATCACTGGAGATTAAAGGATGGCTGAACTATTCATGTTACATTTGGAGTTTGAAGTTACCAAATTACCAAAGAAAGCCTTTCTCTCCTACACAACATCCCCTGTGCAGAGGTTTGAGCCCTATATTGAACAAAGAAGTACCGGTACTTTTACTCAGCATATTAATTCTCAAGTTCCTGTGAATGTGTGAGAGACAACATTTAGACGTAATAATCTCATGTTCCAGCTTTACAGCATCTGACTGTAGAACACGGTGGGACCCTGGAAAATATATTGTTGATTCTCATTTGTGAAGACAAAAATACTGACAGTAGCAGAAAGGACTGATGCAGCACCAACAATCCTTTCCACACTGCACCAGACTGACCTTTGACTTAAAGCTGCAGCTACTGTTAACAAACCCTGATTTAATTTGTTAGGACAATTAAGCTGTTTACCTGACAACGGATTTTACTATAAATTCCCTGAGGGCTGGCACATTTTTTTGTATCTCCAATGCCAGCAGAGAGCCTGAACATTATAGTGTTTAATATTTGATGGAGTGAAATAATCTATAGCCAATTGTTTGCTTAAACACCACCTAGCCAGATGAATTATTTTGGTGTAGCATCACCTAGGCCAGTGTCTTAAAAGTATCTCAGTAAATATTTGTTGAATGAATAAAACAATGAACTGAATAGTCTAGGTCTATCAAAGCCTTTTTTCTTTTAGAACAGTGGTTCAGTGCTTATTTCACTGGCATTAATTAATGTCAATTAAATAGCAGCAAGAAATAGATACATATTTTTAATTTACTTGGGGACAAAGATTCTTGAATTTAAAATAAAGCAAGTTACTAAATGTTATTGGAGGAAACCTGATCTAATCCCCAAACAATAAGTTTATACCTGTGAAGAAAAACTAGATACTTACATTTTCTTTATAATGAACAAATTTTTCTAGTATGTTATTATGCTTATAGATTTTAAATACTATATGAAGACCACCAAATAACTATCATGAAGGTGGGGAAAGTCACAGGAAATGTTACTGGTTTGTATCTTCATATTGCAAAATTAATTAACCTCTATGAACTTAGAAGCAGATAGTAGGAAATAACACAGTTTAGAGAAAGATCTAGAGATGTGTTCTGTCATCATCTCTTCACTCTTTATTCAATGCTTTTCTTTTTATTTGTCTAATACTTAAGATCTTTCTTTTCTTGACATAAAAGTTACACAAAGAAGCACTAGTAGGATAATGGTCTTATTATATGGACCAGCTGTGTGTTGATACACTACTACAGAATGCCTCATGTTTCTGCATCAGCAGAGCTTTCTGGAAGGAGATCCTGATAGATACACTGTTACAGAACTACTGAATCCTGCCTTCATTTGCATGCCTCTGGGTTTCACCCACACAAACAAAAGTAAAGTACTGCTAGTAATAATACATGCTAAGAGGTAAGCAGAGAAACAATGTGAAAGGAAAACCCAGGTTTTCTTTTCATTTCACACAATAATCTAGTGTTAATAACTCAGGTCAAGTTGATTAAACTCATTCACTTCTTTACCTGCAAAAGAAATAATTTCCATTTCCACAGAGCTTAAAGGTTTATCAAGTGCTTTCCTCAGAACTACATGAGATCGATACTATAAATATTAATCTCCTCATCTGACAAGTGAGGAGGCGGAGTATTATCAGAGAAGTAAAGTGACTTGTTCAATCTCACACAGTGAGTGTGTTACATGATCTGAACACAGGTCTCCTAACTCCAAACCCAGGGCCCCTTCCATACTTACTCAGATACGTGAAAAGACTGGATGACTGATTTCTAAGCACTTTCTAATTCCAAACTTGTGAGACCTACCTTACTTCTGCGTTCTCTGTAGCTTTGTTTCTTAGTCTACTTAGCAAAGCTAAAGCACTTAAAAGCATATCAATTGAATGGTAACTGCAGTATAGTTAATTCTTTTTCCTTCAGAAACGATGTCATGAGAGTACCGAAGAAAAATAGAACTTCACTTGTCTTCTGGAATGTTTTCCTTCCAAGATATGCGAGCAACTGGGCAAAATTAGGGAAAATGTGCCTACTTTTTTGTTTTTGACGCCATTTACCATTGCCTCTCCTCCACTCAGATATAACTATTTCACTGTCAAAATTTTCAAGATTGTTCACACTCAAAGCCTTTCGACCCCCTATGTGGTCGAGTGAAGCCAAAGACCAAGAAATGTCTCTTAGGTGGCCTTCCCTCTCCACTCCTGCTGTTACCACCAGGTACTCTTTTACCGTTAATTGACTCGGTCTTCCTGACTTCTGTAAATCACCTTCGCTGGATACTCCTCAAAAACCTGCCGTGGTCTCCATTACTTAGGAATGACGTTTCAACTCAAAATCATGTACCCATGAGTCTCTCACCCACCTTTCTGATATTTTCTCAACCTGGTCCCCCTTTGTCCAAGACTAAGGCACCGTCCCCCACTCCTGCTTATCCTTGGAATGGGCACCTGTCCCCCATCTCACTGATTCTTTATTGGCAGCCAGAGGCTGGAGCCCGAAGAGCTGGATTCGACCCCACCACTCGCTGGCCACGAGACCCTGCGGGAATGGCTTCATCCATCCTGCAGCAGATACCTAGCGAGCAGGTGGCCGTGAATCCTGGCGCGGTGTGTTTAAGGGGCCTGCATCGGCTGTCAGGGGGCCTCAGTCGGCAGCCCGACCTCCCCCGAGGGTGACCTGGGCGGGGCTGCCCCCACCCCGGCCCCAGGCTCCCGTTAAACCCGGCCCCAGGCTCCCGTTGAGCCCTAAGGGCCCGGCGCTGCGCCGGTCACCTCCACAACCCGCCCCTCAGTAACCTTCCCGGCTCCCCCGTGCCCAGCACGGCCGTGGGGCGCTCGCGGTGCGTGCTTGCGGACCGGCCCGGGAACGTCCCCCCGCGGCCGGGCTGGGCAGGCCCGCTCGGGGAGCACGGGGGCACGGGCTCCGAGGCACGCCAGGAGGGGGCGGGCCCCTCCACACGCCGGCCCCGGGCCCCGCAGCCGGCCGGCCCCTGCGGGGAGGGGGATCATGCCCGCATTCGCCCACCCAGGAGCGGCAGACTGAGGGGGAGTTACCTGATTGGGAGACTGGCAAGAACAAGAGGAAAAGCCAGGGCAGCGCCGGAAGCGCAGGCGCCCGGCGGCCTCCCCTAGTGGGCGGGGCTTCCGCGAGCGGAGTTTAAAGGGGAAGCCGCGCCGCGGGGAGGGGGATGGGCTCTGTAGGAGGAATTCCAGTCCTCCGACCGAGTACGGGGCGTTAAAGGCCTTCAGCTGAGAATGCGCGCAGGGACGCGCGACGACCCAGGGAAGAGGGCTTCCCCAGCCCCTCAGCCCAAGCGTGCGCACCCCCCAGAATCGGGGGAGTCCCGAGATGTGCTCCCGCATGCGCACCCCCCCAGAGTCGGGGTGAGGCTGCGGGCCCGCGGAGTAGTACAGGAGCCCCCGCAGGGTGTTGGGGGGCCAGGGCCTGGAGTCCCGAGATGTGCTCCCGCATGCGCACCCCCAGAGTCGGGGTGAGGCTGCGGGCCCGCGGAGTGGTACAGGAGCCCCCGCAGGGTGTTGGGGGGCCAGGGCCTGGAGTCCCGAGATGTGCTCCCGCATGCGCACCCCCAGAGTCGGGGTGAGGCTGCGGGCCCGCGGAGTGGTACAGGAGCCCCCGCAGGCTGTTGGGGGAGCCAGGGCCTGGAGTCCCGAGACTCTGGGTGGGAATGTACTCCTGGTCCTTGTAGAACGTTTACCGCGACCTCTCCAGATGTGACAAAAAGGAAAATGAGGGGTGTGGACCAGACAGACCCTCACCTGGCAGTCCAGGTAGACCCGAGGTGGCGTCGCCGGCCCTACGCAGGGGAGGCGATTATTGAGATCCCCTAGGGTGATGCTTCGACCAGGCGTGTGTAATTGTGTCTCCTGACCCCCACTAGGCACCCCGTGGCGCTGCCGCTGAAAAGGGGGGCCGGCCTGGTGCCGACGGGTCCCGCTTTGCCTTACCTTACCTTGCCTTACCTTGTATCACCTTAACCTCACCTCACCTCACCATGCCTTACCTTACCAGTCCTTACCTGACCTTACTTACCGTACCTTACCAGTCCTTACCTTTAACATTCCTTTCCTTACCTTACCTTACCATCCCTTACCTTATCTCACCTCACCTCACCTCATCTTACCTTATCTTGCAGGTCTTTTACCGGAAGCCTTTCCAGCATGATAGGAGCCTAGCGGTTCCCCTCTTCCCAGGTCCCACAGTAAAGAAGCTGTCAGGATTTCACCCTGGCTTCATCTAGTTTTCAATAATGAAGTCTTTTAAAAACATCGCTGATAGAAGAAAGGGAAGTAGGGAGGGAAGGAAGGAAGGAAAGAAGGGAATTATATATAATACAGATAGATCTCTATATCAAAAGACTGAAACTTGTAGGCAAATTCAAATTCATTAAAACTTTTATTGATTACACACTATGCACAATACATTGTGTTGGTGCATTGGACAGGTTAGAATGTAAATGAGGGTAAGATATGGTCCTTGCCTACAAGGATTTTACAATCTTGGATAGAATGGGATGGGAGGAGATGATTTTTACATCAATAAATACAATCCAAAATAGGGATGGGATAGGAAAGGGTGTTGCTTTTAACTGTAGTAATAAACAATGCTGAATTTTGAAAGCAATATAGGATTTCAGCAGGTAGGTATACTTCAGTTTTCTCAACTGTAAAACGGGGGTAATAGTAACATCTACCTCCCAGGGTTGTTGTGAGCATCCAAAGAGATAAAATTTAGAAGCCATTAGCACAATGCCTGGCACTTAGGCTTGTTTCCTTTCCTGGGGTAAGGGGAGAGGGGAGGGATCCCCAGTGCTTCGCACAATATCACAAAAGATAATTAATAAACGTTGACTTGACAAAGGAATTATTGATTAATGGTTCAATATCTGCATGCACACAATTGTAGAGTTGAATATGGAAAATAGTTTTGAATTAATGAAACCATCACCCAGGAAAGTAAAAGATTTGCCCAGTCACATAGATAGTGAGTGACAGATTCAAGATTCAAACTGAGATCCCCTGACTTCTTATCTTTATACTCTAGATCCTAGATTTATAGCTTGTAAAGAACTGTTGAAATAATTTAATCCAGAGCCTTTGTTTTACAGATGAGGAAACTGAGGCACATACAGAGAAGTGAACCAAGATTCAAACCCGTATTATCTGACTCCAAATCCAGCACTCTTCCTACCATGGCAGTCAGTCTCTCCCATTGCCATCAGTAAGAATGAATCCCTGAAAATGTGATTTAAATTGAAAGGCACTAGTTGTGATGTGAAAGGAGTTAAAAAGGTATGAAGAGGATCTGTAGAGTTTTAATGCCTAAGTGGGTTCCAGAAATTTAGTCACATTACAAATAAATATTTGAAAACAAATTCTCTGTCCATGTGACCTATCAGTATTCTCTCTGTAGCCTTTTCTTTTTCCCTTGAACGTGTAAGTCTCCAGGGAAGTTTTGGGGGGCCCTCCAAATGTCATTGTCAGAGACATTAATTCTAAGGTGGCATAGGAAATGAGGATGAACAAACTTAGTGAAAGGTAGTGATAACGAATGCGAAAAGAGGAGCTGCTGTATTTTCTATGCTTTTTCCCAGACATACTGTAGCCCCCTGCTGAAAACAGTTCATGGCAGTTAAGAAGAGCTTGTGTAGATAACTTAGTATCACCTCAGTGGTGACAAACCTGAGGACTGTTGAAAATAGACCATCCCACTCTTAAAGAGCTTACTTCACAGGATTAACTACTTTCTACTTGCCAAATCATAGTTTGTAGATATCTTGGGTAATATTGTACAGTAAAATAATTAGCATGTTAGACCTGCTTTAGAAACAAAACATTGTTCAGTCCAAGTCATTAGATTTTCCCCTAAAACAAGCTCTGTCAAATAAAGCACAGGTTAAGGTTTTTCCCTGACTGAAAGCTGATGGAAGCTGACCCTTTTCCTCTTCTGACCTGGTAACAGCTTTCAGTTATTTTCTTCTGATGGAAACTTGCAGCCTGCAAAAGCATGTTAGATTTTTCACTGGTTTGAAAGTTAATGGAGATCAATCTTGTCCTCTTCTAATCTCTGTTAACTGAGCTTTCAGCTCTCAGCCAATTTCAGATTCAACCATGACACTCTTCCCCTTTGTTTCCAATCCCCCACAAATTCTAATTCCCTTTTCTGCTCCAGCTGCTTCTTCAATTTCTAATTATTCTGGAATCAATCATGACTTCCATGACTAGTTGAAATGTTAATGCCCACCATTGCTCGCTAATATTCCAGCCTCTGCCTGCAGCTCTCAGATAGCCAAGATTGCCACATACAAAGTATAAACCCTCTTTTTCTGCTCATCCCATACCCCACCAGGATCAGTAAGAGTGATTTCTTTTTTCTGCTTTCAGGAACTTCTTTCTAGGAATATAGACAAGTAGTACCCTAAGATCCTTCCATCCAGCTCCTACAAGGGTAGGGCTTCTCTAGTGTCTGAAAATGGTGTGTGTACCATATATGTACAGGTATGTGAGGAGCTCAAATGTGCAAAGAGGGTCACTTAATAGTAGGCACTTAATAAATAATTTCTAGTTTATTGATTACTTGTTTGATTGACATGCTCCCAAAGAAGGATCCCAACCTAAGTAATTCTTGTAGAATTATAAAATCATGAAGCAAGAAGTGATCATGAAGCATCATTTAATCCATTCATTTCAATTAATCAAACATTGATAAAGGCCTACACTGTTCAAAACACTGCTAAGATAGCTAAGATGAGCTGAGATACAAACGAGACAAGATCCTGAACTGCAGTTGTCTAGGGTTGCACAATCTATGACATTAGAATGTCCAAGAGAATAGAGAAGGGTTCAGAACATCAAAGAGATAACATAAAGATATAGCTTCACTGACATTATGACTCAGAGTCATCACCATCTAGTATTTTGGTGTACTTTGTGTCTCAGGTCTTAGGTAGCTTGTGATGTAGTCCACAGTACAGGACTTTCCCAGGAACACACAATACAAGGGTACACAAAAGACCCACAGGAAAGACCACTCCAGTAGTCAGGTTCTCAGAGCTGTATATCTCTGCCAACTTCAGTTCTTGCTCTCACTCCTATCCAAACACTAAGCTCTACTGCCATATTATAAGAGCCAATTTAAGAATACTAGCCCAGAAGCCTGGGCTCTCCCTCTAATAACACACTACCAATGAACAGCCTCAGAAAAGGGAGGACACTAATGTTAGCCTTAGCAACGAAAAGGTTCTACCATTTTCAGGGACACATGTTTCCTTCCAGCTCATATCTATAACTCAATTGTTTGCCTCCTTAATGTGGTAAAAGTATCTCCTCTTTTAAGACTCCCCTCTTTCTACTTCCTCTCCCTGGGTATAACACCTGATGTATTTACATAAAGGAAATTGACTCACACAAAGATCATGGGATTCCCTTGTCCATTGACCTTAGTATCATTGATCAGGCCACATTTCTCAGTCAGATATTCAGCACACCTAATACACACACTTGTTGTACAAGGCATCTTGATGCTCTGGTATCCAGCATTCTCTGTACCTTTGTCCTGCGGCAGATCTTCCTTCAGCTCTTCTCTTGAAAAGCTGGCTTGTCCTTTTGTACCTTGAAGTTTGTCTTCTTCCCTCCTTGGGTCTTCTTAACCCAGGACCAAGGCTTACATTTTAATGTCTTATCTACTGGAAGCCTCTCTTCCCCCTTATAAACAATGTTCCCTAGACTGATCTCTTCATGGCAAGTTTGATGTTAGTTGGCCATTTTCTCCAGGCTGCCTTTACTCAAAGATCCACTGCTATACTGATGTCTCAGGAGGGTTTGAGTACTTGCCCTTGTGAGCAAGGTCCAATAGAAGCAGGGCTTTTGCTATCTGATCCACTATAGCCTCAACCCTATCCTTTCCCAGGCTATGTTTTTTATCTTACAACCAAGTTTGAATGAATTCATCCCTTGTCACATGTAAAGTGCCACACCAATCTTCCCAGTGATTCTCCTTCAGTCATGACTCAAACTTGTTATTCCTTATGAATGGCATAGCCTATCTCATTAACTATATATTATTAACTTAATAAAATTTTTCAGGGAAGAACATGAATGCACACCCTACTATCACAAATTATGCAGTCATTTCCCCCATTTGGGAAAATCACAGGAGTCACCTCATCTGGAGTATAATAGTTAAGCTTCACCCTGGGGAAACCACCTTCATGATCATGGAATTACCCCTGCCAGGTAAGTATTCTCATTACCTATATTATCTGACCTCTGCCCCTATACAACTTCCAGTATATGTCAAGCAAAGATACCTTCTACATATGTCTGCTTTTGATGAGTCTCTTACTACCTGACTAATTGCTGTCTGCTCCAATGGATCAAGTGTCCTAGAGCCCCAACATTGGAAGCATTGGTTCTGCTGATCCTGGTAAATTCATTAATCTGGGAGGCTGAGTTCTCCAAGTCCCCTACCCAGTCTTGACTCTCCCTGCCTTCCTAAAGGTTTATTGTCCTGATCCCAATACTGTGGGGCTAGGTGAGAGAAAGTTCCACCCTAGAAAGAAGCACAGGGCAAGATAAATTCAATGTTATTATCTTAGCAACGAGCTTTGCATAATAAATACCTACAAAATGATAAATAAATATTGTTAAATGTTTACTGACGATAATCTGACCAATCCCCCTGGCCTCATGATCTCAGGGTTCCTGTACCTCTCCCTGTAGTTCTGCAAGATTTTCCTGGTCCCATTCTCACTTGCTTTTTTTCTGTTTTCTGTTTTTTTTTTAATGGCCATTCAGTTTACTTGTCATCAGGAAAGACAACCTTATCTCTAGTCATAGAATACTTTGCTAAGCAATTTAATTTTTCATATAGTCCTTTCTAAATTTGAAATCAGCACCATTTCCAGCCCCAAAATCTTCTCGGTTAATGGAAAACATACATAAATATACAACATATATACTCCAAGATCAACCTCACTTTCCTTTTAAACTCTCTTCATGATCCCTATTCTGAGTTTAGAGGGGTTTTTGCTTATGACTAAATCTTTCTTGAATCCATCCTCCCTCTTATTTTCCTTCTCCCCTCTCCTTTCCCTACTCTTTTCCTGTTGAGGTAGATATTTTTACACCAAACTCTGTGTTCACATGCTCATGAGCATTCTACCCTCCTTTGATCGGTTAGATAAAATTAAGGTTCAAGTGATGCGTGCCCTCTCATCCTCCCTAGCCCTTTCTCATTTGAAGCAATTTCTACTTTCACAACCTGATTATGTGACATAAATTCCCCCATTTTTCCTTCCCCTTCTCTCTCTATTGTGTCTTCCCTCACTTTTTTTTTTCCTTTAAGATCAACAAAATGTAAGAAAGCCATTCTTAGGATCTCTGTCTTACTTAATTCCCTCTATGATCCCTGATGGAATTAGGGTTTTAAAGGGATATGTGTATCCTCCATCAGAATATAAACTTCCTCTTTGTAGAGTCCCTTTGTATGGCTTAGTTGTATCTACCACTTACTTAATGTTTCTCTTGGTTTGCGTGTTTGTATTTCACAGTTTCTTCTTAATTCTGTTCTTTTCATCAGGAATAATTAGAAGGCCTCTATTTCATTAAATATTATTTTTCCCCCTTGTAGGATTATATTCAATTTAGCTGGGTAAGTTATTATTGGTAGTAAGTCTCTATCTTTTATGTTTTAGAGTCTTGTATTCTACTTTGCTTCTTTAGAGTGTTAACTGCTAAATCTTGTGCAATTCTGACTGTGACTCCTCAGTATTCAAATTCTTCCCTTTCACACATTTTCAGGGTTGGTTTTTTTTTCAACCTAGAAGCTCTGGATTCTGGTTCATTTTGGGATTTGTTTCTGGAGGTCATTTGTGAGTGCTTTTTGCTTTTACTTTATGTTTTCTAATAAGTCTGGATGAGTTTTATTTAATGATTTTTTGAAATATAATATCTAAGTTGTTTTTTAGGTCTTGGTTTTTAGCTTGTCCACCAATTCTTAAATGACCGCTCCTTAATCTATTTTTGAGGTTGTTTTTGGTAAGAGATACCTTACATTTCTTTCAATCTTTTGATTTTGGTTTAAGATTTCTTGTTGTTTCATAACTTTCATTTGTTCTATTATAATTTTCAAGTAGTCTGGTGCTTGAGTAGAGTTTTGTAATTCTTCTAGGTTTTCTTCTGTCTCTTTCACTTCTTTTCCATTTCTTTCCTCTAATGTTTTCATTTCATTAAATAGTTTTAAACTTTTTGAAAACCTCTTACTTCATTTCTACAAGGAATTCTAATTGCGTTTTGGAGTAATTCTTCTGTTCTAAGTTTGTCTTGGGAGTTCTTGGCACCTAAATACTCTTTATTGTGGGGGAAATTTTTTTATTTATTTGTTTACTCATCCTTCCAGCTTTAATTCCTGGATTTGGAGTTTGCATTCTGATTTGTATTTTCTGAGGTCCTACCGCTTCATTCTCCAGGTACTGAGTGCTGTGTTCTTCAAGGATATTTGAGGTGGCTTGGACTAGGAAACTGCAAACTTCCAGCAGATCCAAAAAGTCTGACCTAGTCTACAGTCTGAGCAATGCCTCCCTGAACTTTACAGTTTCCAGCCCCTGTTTGGGTCTAGGCAACACAATTACAGACTTACTACTAGGTGGAGATCCAGTACCTAGCTTCTAGAGGTAGCCCCTGTCATCTAATTAAATTAGTCATCTAATTAAAAATCCCCCTAGGTTCAGGTTGCAGAGTTGTCAGAGGTTAGCCCTGGTCTGAGCCAAGGTCTGAGTCCCCAGTCCCACTCTGAGGTCTGAGCTTGGTCACTCACATGTGAAGCAAATTTGTGATCTTAGTCTGGAAAAAATGACCCAGTGAGACTTCTCCTTAGATTTCCTCATTCCTCACTGCTCAGTCTACTCTACTCGTTTTAGAACTCTACTCTATTCTTTTTTCATCTTTTTTGGAGTAGGTCTGGAGGGGAATTGGACTTCCTCTTACTCTTCCATCTTTGCCAATTCTCCAGAGACAATCCTCCTTGTTGAAGATCCACTGGGAAGTTCATGACTTAAAGTAGGAGTATTTAGAAACTACCAGAAATCCTGCTTTAAATTGCTGATAGTTCTATAGCACAGCGCTCCAATCCTCATTTAAAAGAATTATCCGATCTAAGGCAGCTTTGCCTGCCCTCTCCCCACAATTTGGCAATAGTAAAGTTCACCCTTGCTACATGTTTTAAGAGGTCCACAACTGTGTCTTTTTTTATAAAGTATTTACTTTTTCTTCTTTTTTAAATTTTTCCTTTTTTTTAAATTTCATTTATTTTCAGTGTTCTACAATCACTACCATATAACTTTAGATTTTTTTCCCTCCCTCTCCCTCTTTCCCTATTCTTTCCCCCGTCCCTCCCCGAGATGGCATACAATTTTATATAGGTTCTACACATTCATTCCTATTAAATACATTTTCACCATAGTCATGGTGCATAGAAGAATTAAAATGAATGGGAGAAATCATATAATAAACCAAAAAGTAATACAAAAGAAAATGATCTGCTACCTTCTCAGCCACTAAGAACATCAGCAACTCCCTTAAGCTCCCTAAGCTTTGATTTCCTTATTTATAAAAAAAGGAAATTGAATTTCTTAGGTCCCTGCCCATTCTCAATCAAATGATTATGGGTAAAGATGACCTATAGACTATTCTTGATGTGGGTCTAAAGCTTAAATGAAACTGGGACTAGTGCTAAAAATGGCAGAAATAATAATAGCTCACATTTATGTTGTGCTTTGATATTTGATAATCATTTCCAGAGGTGATTGTTGAAGCCATGAGAATATGTGAGATTACCAAGTGAAATAGTATAGACAGTGAAGAGAGGTTTGGGAAACATCCACCTTAAGAGACTTAAAAGAGAATGAGGAATCAGCCAAATAAAGAAACAGTTAGGAGGATATAGGCAGAGAATCAGGAGAGTGTGGCCTGAAGTACCTAGAAAGAGGGAGAGGTCAGTAATGTTAAGTACTCAGAGTGATCAAAGAAGATAGAGACTGAAAAAAGGCCATTGGATTTGAAGTTAAGAGATCATTGAGACCTTTGAGTGAACAGTATCAGCAGAGTGTTGGGGACTAAAACCAGACTCCAAAGTTCTGAGGAAAGTGAATGGTAAGGAATTGAGAGTTGTCAAATGCAGATAACTTTTTCAAAGAAGACTTTGGCAAAGACTAAGACCAAACTAACCAGGCTAGGTAAAAATTTATTCAATTTAAAAGAATAAAATATCATGCCTCCCCAAAAAGTCTTTTTCAATATTTTAAAACATTTAGGAAATACTTTTGAAAAATTAGCCATAATCCATTTTCTCAGCATAGTTGAGAAATTTCTTGTGACTACATCTGTGACAGAGCTCACATCCTCCAAAACTGTTACACTTACAGCAAATTTCTTTATCATATTTAAGATCTACCAAGACTTAAGTTCGCAAATTCATCATTTCTAATGTCAGAAAATTACAGTAATAATCATTCAAACATTCTGAGGCAGGGAGTAAGCAAACTGAATTTGTCTAAAATGAGGGACATATATTGTAATGAATGAGAGAGACTTTCAAGTCTGCTAAATAAAAGAGCATTTACAAATGGACATCCCATTTGTCTTCTTTGAAAAGTCTCCTGTGAAGAATACAGTTCAGAAGTCTATTTACTCTGTGAAGACACAAAACATATTTAAATCTTTTTAACATCCAACAAATGGATTCTAAAAATAATTCATTTATCTGCAAGTAATTTTGAAATAGTATTTTAAGATAAATAATTTCCCTCACACTTATGAAGAAAAAACAAAACAAAACAGAAAACCTGGCACATAAACCCTACAAAATATTCATTTACATAAAATCAACATGAAAACTCAAGTATAACAGAACCAAATTTGCTATTGTTATTAAATATACAATATTAAATACAAACATCAAACATAATAATTGCTATTATATTAAATTTTGAATAATTAAATTTAAAATAATAAAAAAATCACATTAAAGTAATCAGAGTGTTTCAGTTACATCATTTTATCTGTTTGATGAAATTATACTAATCAAGGGCTATTTTCCTTCGTTAAAAGTAAGACTGACTGAACATATTAAAATGTTAATGATAAATAAAGTTTGTTCCCCCCACCTTCTCCTTACTCTACTGTTATGTGAAATACAATGAAAAGCAAACATCCCAGTAGAGGAAGCTTCTCAGATGTGAACTTTTACATGTTAACTGTATGGCAAAGACTCTGCACTGTACATTTGAGACATTGTTTTTCATTCTTTTTTTTTTTTTTGAAAGTTGCTGGTTTCAGCTGCAAAGATTTTAAAGGCTGTTTTGTTGGCAGCCTAGGACACATCCGTGACCTTATTAAAGTGGAAGTGAAAGCCCCCCCCCCTTTTTTTGCAACAGTAAATCTACTAATTTTACAGTCAGTTGAACAGCAATAGATTAATTTGTTTAAAGTCTGCATTCACAAAGAAAACCTGAACTTCACTGGCTTGAATGCCTGAAACTGCAGTACGATATTTGAGGGGTAGAAACTATTACAACTTGCCCTAGAATGATCCAGCCAGTTCACTGTCACCTGCTCTCAGCACAGGTGCTGACCCCTCAGTCTATTCTGTGCCTCCTGACAGAGTAGCAGTGAGGCTGGGCCTTTGTGTGTGACAGAGAACGCTTTTCCAATGACTGGGCTAGGCTTCTCCAGCAACCACAGGAAGCAGAATAAAGAAAAGGTTAAGGGCCACCACAAGGGTCAGAATGGGTTAAATTTAGTTAACATCAGAGGTTATAGCTTTTAACAAGAGCTTGAAGAAAACTTATTCGAAGATGCAATTTGTTTCTTCTTTGTCAACCATTATTTTTTTGTACTCTATTGATAGTGACAGCTTAACAAAGTTTTTATATGCTGGAGGTTTTCATCCTCTGGAGAATAAAGAACTGTGTTCCTAAAAAGAAATGCAGGTGGAGGACTTTATAAAGCTTCCATGATTTTCAAATTGAGGGTTTAAAATAGGCTCCCTGCCTGGCCAAGTCAAAAATAATCTGTAAGGGATGTTAAAAAAAAATACACATTAGAGATGTGTAGGAGCTCTTTATAAATAAGTTACCAGTAGCCCAGACTTTTAGAAATAGTGTAACAACAGAAGGGTTCTTTGTGGGTTTTATTGCATATTACCATAGTCCAGTTGTTTCAGTCACTATTAACAATGGCCAGGGAGGACTTCTCTTGAGTTTTTATAGGTATGTGCCCTTTAAACGTAAAGGGTAATAATGCCCACAGCCAGTTTTCCATCTCATCTCCATGTAAACGAATGATATTCACAAATGATTGACTATCACCCTTGAATGCCCACATCATTTTTACTGTTCTACATTTGATGCTCAAGAATTAGACTGTTTTAGAAAATACACCCTTCAACAGAGAGGCAGGAAAAAGCCCCAGCCTCTGCAGGTGGGTATTTAATGTGCATATCCAGTATGTGCCAAGAAATCAGTTTTGTGATATCTTGTATTTATTTCCGTTGAATATCTCAAGAGTATTATATAACATTTTAGATACATATTTAAATACTTAATGGATCTTTGATCTCATCTATACTCTTCAACGATGCCTTTTAATTCTTCAGTGATGGTGATTACTTTCTTTCTATCCTGAGCATAGTTTGTATAGAGTATAGAATTGTATAGAATTTTGTCTCTCTCATTAGATTGTGAGGTCCCTGAAGCCTGGGACTGCCTTTTGCCTTTCTTTGTAATCTCCAGAACTTAGCACAATGCCTGGCACATAGTAAATGTTTAATAGAGGCTCATTGACATTAATTGATTGGTGAAGATTGCAACCAATTTTAGTCACTTGGCTATTGAAAATGAAAGACCTGAGTCATTCTGGTGTTAGTTGTTGTTTTAGAATGCAGAACTACAGCTCCTGAAGGTGCGTTTTCTAATTACCAACTGTAGTCTATACATCAAAGCTGTTGTCCACTCATTTTGGTCATGTCTGACTCTCTGTGACCCCGTTTAGGGTTTTCTTGGCAAAGATGTTGAAATGGTTTACCATTTCCTTCTCCAGTTCATTTTACAGATGAGGAACTGAGGCAAACGGGGTTAAGTGACTTGTCCAGGGTCACACAGCTAGTAAGTGTCTGAGTTCAGATCTGAACTCAGGAAGATGATTCTTCCTGAGTCAAGGCCCAGTACTCTACCACTGCGTCACCTAACTGCCACTACATATCACAGTACTGTATGGTAAATAAACTTTGACAATGGGTTTGTTCAGGTATAATACAGTGGGAATGATGGTTTTCACAGAGTAAATTTCCAGATAGGTAAAACTTATCTCATTTACTTTCTTAATCCATTTAAGAAAGGTTTTGTTCCAGTGGATTAAAAGAAGTTCTTTGTCTCCTTTGATGGAGTCATGGCTATCATTAGAAGGAGGTACTTGTCCTATGGGCAGCTAGGTGGCATTAGTGGATGTAGTGTCAGGCCTGGAGTTCAAAAGATTCATCTTCTTGAGTTCAAATTCAGCCTCAGACATTTACTAGCTGTGTGACCCTGAGCAAGTCACTTAACCCTATTTACCTCAGTTTCCTCATCTGTGAAATGAGCTGGAGAAGGAAATGGTAAACCATTCCAGTATCTTTGTCAAGGAAAAAACCCAAATGGGGTTATAAAAATAGAGATACAACTGAGCAACACCTATACTGTAGAATAGTGATGCTTCCTTGAGTGCATCTAATGGACAGGGTACTATATGCCTAGACACTGAATTTAACTTCTTGAGGTTGTCAGTCTACTTTTTAGTTTATCATTTTCTCTCAGCTCCCTTCTAATATTTGTTTGTTTTCTGGGATAAGAGGAGATCCAGACCTATGATTTCATTCATGTAAGGAAGTGCCTGTAACTATATTCTGAGAGAGCAGCTTGAATAACTAAGAAGTTAAGTGATTTTCCCAGAGACACACAGCTGATATGTGTTCATTGTAGGACTTGAGACCAAGTCTTTTTTTAAATTTTTGTATTTATTTAATATTTTATTTTTCCCCAATTACATATAAAAACAATTTTAACATTTGTTTTTAAAACTTTGAGTTCCAAATTCTCTCCCTTCCTCCCTCCCCACCCCTACCCCCACCTCTATTTGGATGGCAAGCAATTTAATATAGGTTATTTATGTGTAGTCATGCAAAATATATCCATAATAGTCATGCTGTGGAAGAAACCATAGACAAAAAAATAGAAAAAAACAACTCAAGAAAAATAAAGTGAAAAAAAAATATGTTTCAATCTGTATTCAGACACCATCAATTCTTTCTCTGGGGATGGATGGCATTTTTCATCATAAGTCCTTCAGAGTTATCTTGGATTGTTGTATTGCTGAAAATAGTCATTCACAGGTGATCATCTTACAATATTGCTGTTACTTTGGACATAGTACATTCCACTTTGCATCAGCCCATACAAATTTTTCCAGGTTTTTCTGAGAGCATCCTGCTCATCATTCCTTCATAATCACATACCACCACTTGTTCAGTCATCAATTCCCCAATTGATGGGTGCCCCCTCAATTTCTAATTCTTTTACCCCCAAAAAAGAGCTGGTATACATATTTTTGTACATAGGTCCTTTTCCTTTCAGTTTTTTATCTCTTTTGGGAAACAGACCTAGTAGTGGTATTGCTAGGTCAAAGGGTATGCATGATTTTATAGTCCTTTGGGCTTAGTTCCAAATTGCTCTACAGAATGGTTAAATCAGTTCACAACTCCACTAACAGTGTATTAATGAGACCAGATCTTCTTAATTCCAGGTTCATAACTTGTCTTACCATGCCATGCTTCCACAGCCCTCTGAAACACAGCTCCTGATTTACTACATCTGAGAAATCAGATAAAACTCATTTTAGTGGTATCCTATATGAGAAAACAGGGTACATGAATGCCTTACAGGACTTTCTTATAAGTCAAATGTGTGACTTTGTGAGAAATAATTTGGAGCTCAAAAGCCTTTTCTTTTCTTCCTACTTCCTGGTTCTCAGTAACTCAGATTCTCAGATTTTGGAACCAGTGCCCTTGTGACTATAACATATGGCCATTATCATTATTTCCATTAAAGAGCATCTATTAAGATGTAATGGCAATAATAAACAATAATAATGAGGAGACAGTGCTGCACAATGCAGTCAACTGAGAGCCAGAAGACTCCGGGTGTAAGTAGCATCTCTGACCTATGTCGGTTGTGTGACCATAGACGAGCCAATTAACTCTTGTGCCCCAGGAAGTTTTCTAAGACTATAGAGTCTCAGAATAAGTACAAGATCTCTATAGGTGGAGGAAGTTTATTCACCAGGAGTTTCCTAAACCAAGGAAATCACAGGTGTAGGTAACAACATCTCACATTCATATAATGCTTTAAAGTTTACAGAACATTTCCTTAACGCAGTCCTTTAAGGTGGAGAATACAAGTGTTATTCTTTCCAGTTTATAAATTAAGAATCTAGAACTGAATGAGGTTGAGGGATTTGTCCAAGATCATGTAGCTAGTAAATGTTAAAGTTTGTACTTGAACCCAGGCCCTCTGATTCTAAATCCTGACCTCTCTTTACTTACATGCCTCCTTCCTAGAAAAATGTAAATAAGGATTAAGAAAGAAATGGGTGGGTATAGTTTCAGTTAAAGCCTCACCAAATATTCTAGGTACTACAATGAATTATTAGACACTATGGTGACCTGGTACTTGGGATCTGTCAAACCTCGATATATTTTAGGCTGAATATTGGCTTTGGTTCAGGCAAGACTGTATATAATACTAAATAATTTTATTTAATGCAGGGCAAAATCCAATTCAACCAAATGTTCAGTACTGTATAAATGACTGACTTTGTGACTGACTTGGTTAGATATTTTGGCAAAAGTTCTAATAAACTAAGAAATACAACATAAACAACACAAAGAAAAAAAGATGTACCAATAAAAAGAAATTTACAAACCCTTTCAAATATGTAACAGAAACAGTGAGATCCATTAAAAATATATATATGTATTTTATTAAATATATATACTATTATATATTTATAAAATTATATCATAACTATATCATTACATCTATGTATTTATATACATATCACATATCTATATGTAAACATTATAAATAAACATATATTTAAATTCACATTATATAGAGGATGCAGGGTTAATTGTTCAATGTAGTTCTTACAGTACTTTTTAATAATTATCTGTTGATTTGATTGTGTGTTGGATTGGAAAGGAAAAAATCACTTCCTTTCTTCCATTGATTCACAGAAGGTTTTTTAAAGCCTAAAGTAGGTGATATTTTAAGAGGACCTCCAAGGAGAAGAAAGTATGCAAAGGGAACAGAATATATGAATTTCATCCAAAAAGTATTTGTTAAATGGCTACTACAGGCCAGGCTCTGTAATAAACCCTGAAGTTATAAAGACATATGTAATGGTGTATGTACAATACTTGCTCAACTGATACAACTTTGTGATGTAGAGGAGGCCAGGGAGTTTGCCTCTGGGAGAATTATGTAGATGTATAAGAGAAATGCCTTGGAAAGATCATGGAACACGTGTAGACATTTCATAACTGGTTCCAATCAGCGAAACAAGTAGTAGAGAAGAAGTTCTTTGACTGACTGTGGAGACACTCTCAAAAGCCACTCAGCTAGAGTCACTTCCTTTTTTTGACCTCATTTGCTCTTGGGGGATCTTGGAGGATCTTTCACTCTTGGAATGTGATGCAAAGCTGTGCTATAACTAGAAGGCCTCTTTGAATACTCCTGCAGCCAATCAAAGAGTCTCTTCTCCACTATGGGATTAGCTGACGGGAAGCAGTTACAAAACGTCTACACATGTTTCAGTCTTTCGAAGGCATATTATTACAGTTCTCCAGGAAGCAAACTATAGCAGTTATAGCAGCTGAGCAAACTGATGGGATCAGTGCATGGACCAGGTCCCCATTACACAAGAACGAAGCAGTTACTATCCTCAAGAAGCCTATATTCGATAGGAAGAATACAATAAGTCAGTAGAAAATTAATGCAAAATATGTATGAAGTAGATAGAAATTATTTTCTGGGAGGAGGGCACTAGAATTAGGTAAAGTAGGGATCAGGATGGGTTTCCTGCAGGAGGTAGCACTTGTGAAGAGGGAGTACATTTCAGGCATGGGAGCAGCCTGTTTAAAAGCAAAGAAGCTTTCAGGATCTACCCCTTCATTCATTCTGTTTGCCAACCAAGCTAAACCTACTCTTCATCCCACTTTTTTTTAACCTGAACTCTATTATCTGTACAACATTTTTTGCATTGGCTCCATCTCTAGGGAGGAGGGAAGGGAAAAGAATAAGCATTTATTAGGCACCTATTATGTGTTGGGCACCAGGTTTAGCATTTTAGAAATATTTTTACATTTACTCCTACAACAACACTATGAAATAGGTGATATTATTTTCCCCATTTTTACAGGTAAGGAAACTGAGGCAGATAGTGGTTAAGTGACTTGACCAGGGTGACAAAACTTCTTAAGTAAGGCAGGATGTTAACTCAGCTCTTCCAGATTCCAGCTCGTCCTGTCCCCTCACCTTTTCCTCACATTTGGGTCTACAGTCTATTCTAGCCTGCTTGGTTTATTCCAATATATGAAATGATGAACAAAAAGTCCTTTTTCCCTTCTTTGGTATCTCTAGCTATTATATGCTCAAAAATCCCAAAGCATGAATCTCAGAACAGAGTAACAGATAATTCCCTACTTCCCCAGAATTTACTGCCCAGAAGCCCCCATGATATGAAGAACACTGATGAAACATTCCTAATAAACACCAGAAAAGGGACATTTTCTTAGTATAAAGGGAAATGTTTGTGGTTATGCTCCCACCAACTGATCTGACACCATACGTGGCCCACCTTGAGACATAGTAATGACTAATAGTATCATCTATTTCCAGGTCTCCTTAGAGTTTAGTTGTCTATAAAGAGTATCCTTCAGCATATTTTACTAGGATTCATAAATATCCTAACAGCTTAGCTTGTTTCTTTCCCTTCCCAGGGTGGCTACTTATTTGCAATACAAATTACTTTTAGATAAACTTTTGATGGTAAATGGAGGAAATGATAAGGATAGGAGGTATTGATCACTTACCCTTTCCAATTATCTCTACAAACCCAGAAAAAGACAAGTTCCTCATCTCCATTTGTTGAAGTTCATTCCTTCTTTCAAGACTTAACTCAGGTTCATGAAGCTCCTCCTTAGTTCCTTCTACCATCCAGGTAAGAATCATCTTACCTTCCCTAAGTTTCTCCTGGCACTTTGGACCTTTCCTTTGCAATTATCTCACACTCTCTTATATCATAGCTATTTGTGGATTTTTCCTCTTTCTGTCCTCTCGTTATATTTTAAACTTTAGTGTATTTCTTGTATCTTTATATTTTATATACTGTACCTGGCAAAGTGCCCAACACATTGAAATGCACTTGACAGAGCTTGTTGAATTGACATTGAATGAAATTATAGCCTGAGAACAGAAAATGAGCTTTTTTAAAAGTATGAAAACATAGTCCAGATGGGAAGGGTAATAGCTATTTATAGGAGAGGATTAACAAATTTAAGTTCTGAAGCTGGATTAGAATTTTAGCAAGTAGTAGGTAGAGGAGATCATGCCAGCTCAAGTATCCCCAACTGCAAACCTATTCCTTCTTCCATCACCCCATTTCTTGATTGCTAAAATTAGAAAATAATGTTTCTAATTCTTTTTCCTTTATATTCTGTTCTAATTCCTTTAAATATATTCAGCATAGTTCAACATTTCATAGGTTTCTTCAATGGGCTAAAATTCTTAGTTATAAGTATTTATGTAAATTGTATTGCATAGAGAGCATATTTATTTCTTCAAGGATATGTTTTAATCCTAAATGGGAACTTTCACAACAAATGTAAAATGAAGACAATGAATGTACAACTTTAAACATGACTAGAGTGATGATTTTTTTTGAAAAAATGACAAAAATCTCTTAGGAAAACTTTATTAATTTGCTAGGAATTTTCATTATGTGAGTTGTTTCTTCATTATGTATTACAGGTATTGGATATATTTTAACAAGCCCTGTTGTATGTTTGTTGGGATTTTACTTTGACTAAATAGGATCATCACTTGTTTTCTAGGAGAACTGTATTTATTATAACAACAACAAAAGCCCCAGCAATTTGTTCTCATCTTATATTGTATGGCCTAAGAAAGGGACAGATTTTCCCTTATTTTCCCAGTTGGAAGGATACTATGGAATGAAATTATTTCAGACCCAGTTTTTTTATGATAAATAGAGTCATCTGCCTATGGTAGGGGAGAAAATACAAGGAAAATGTATAACTCAATTTTTCACAGAATCTAAAAAGGCTGTATAACTTTGAAGTGTTAATTTTCATAACTGTTAATGAAAGAGCATTTTGAACAAAATAAAAAAATCATACTGCTGAATTCTGTAGTGGATAGATAGTATATGACTCCAGCAGCAGTGAAAAGATCTGCCTACATGGAAAATAAAGACTACTATTTAATAAGAGTACAGATTTATTGTTGCTTAAATAATAGTTATATTAAGTGTCTCGTGACAGAGAGGCGCTGTAAATTTGCTAGATATTTTTTGCAATTCAGTGAACAAGATCTTTACTTGTCTTCCTATCCTAAATACACATTTTCTTTCTATAATAAGAAAAGTTATGAACAGAGCCTTATATTTGCATCTGGAGAAGAATAAGCCACAAGGTGTGGGTGGGGAGCCAGAGAATATACTGGCTGACCTGGGCCAAGTAGAAACTCTCCCCTTCTGCAACTCTCTCCTTACACACAGAATAGGGGCAAAATTACATGAATTTGTGGGGATTCTTTTGCCATAACTACACAGCAGACATTGTGCTAAATTCTGTAGAGACAAAGAAAGCCAAAAAACCAGAATGTGTATGGACCATTGGTGGCACTGGCAAGAGGGCATCTGCCCAGTCTAGGTCAGTACTGGGTCCCAACACTACAATTTTGTAGGTCTCAGCCTTTTGCCATTCTATACTTGAGTAATTCTGGGTTTCACTCAGCTTTAGTGCAAAGAGACAGGGATGGGTACTTTGGGTCACACACATGTAGATGTGGAGGAATTCCGGATAAATAGAGGTAGATTGAATGGTGTGGGACCTTCATACGTCAAGATCCTGTGATTTCACCAACCCTCACATACCATGGAGCCAAAATCATGGGGACCATATGGATATACTTTGTCCTTTGCCTTTCTTCCCATTGGAAACCCTGGGACAGTGAGGAATAAAGAACTAGGATTCATAAAGTTCATCTAGCCTTGGTGAAGGGGCTGTCAGGAGAGGAAAGGGGCTAAGCTCAATAATTCCACTGTTTTGATGCTGCTAAAGGATTGAGATATGGGCTGCCATGACTTAGCTGCCTATTGACTTAGGGTACGAGGTTTTTTCTTATACTATGACCTCGAGAACATCAGCCTTCTTCAGTTTCTTGTTCCTGCTGCTAGGAGTGCATACATAGGCCACTTTGGTGCTGTGGTTCTCAATTTTTCACCATGAAGCTACAGTAGGCTTTGCAATGAGGGTTCTGAACGTTTAAGTTAGCAATGCTCCAGGAGACGCAAGCATGTTCCATTTACCTTCAGTAAGTGCAGCCATTTTGTTGAATTCTTAGCAAATGTGAGGTCTGACATGTTTTGAAGCTGATGTTTATTTGTAAAAGTCAAGTTTTATTTACTCTACTAATACTAAGCATACTAGCATGCTGAGTAAGTTTTGTTAAATAAATTATTTGTTAATGTTCTTTTATGTGAAGTAATGTAACATCCAGAATTTCATGGCACACTTTTGAAAATCACTGTTTTAGTGTAATAACTGCTTTCCTAAGGAAATGAGGCAATACAGATGGGCCGAGTAAATACAATCCGGCTTTAATGATGGTTTTTTTAATGCTTTCTTCACTCAGTATGAATGAATTTCTCAACTACCTCACCTGAAGCCCAGGATCCTTTTACCTGGTTCCTCCTAGAATGTCAATAATTTCTATCTCCCAGGCTAAACTTAAGGCTGGGCTGCCTGAAAAACCTACCTCTTGCTAATACTAAATATGCTTCAATTCAAGTCTTTTCTTTTTTAAAAACTGTTTTTATTTTTCGTTCCTAGATAAGCTCTGGATACACAGACAAAATGCCATACCCTTCTTTGTCCCTATCATTCTCATTCCCAACTCTCTTAATTCTGTCCTGGTGGAAAGAGAGAGATATGCCATCTTTACCGCTAGGTGGCACAGTAATTGAAGTGCTGGGCTCTGAGTCAGAAAGACCTGAGTTCAAATCCAACCTCAGAAACTTCCTAGATATGTGACCTTGGGCAAGTCACTTAACTTCTGTTTACCTATGAAACACTGCCTTGTTGGGGTGATGGGGTTTTTGTGGCTCTATGAAACTGTGCAGGGTTACCCAAGACAGATAGGTCATAGTAGAGAATTCTTACAAAAAAGTAATCCACTGGAGAAGGAGATGGCGAGCCACTCTAGTATCTTTGTCAAGAGGACCCCATGAGACAGTATGGTCCACAGGGCCAGAAAGAGTCAGACACAACTCAACAACAAGAACAACTTGTATTCTATGTATACATGTACCTATTTCCAGTCAATAACATCAAAACCAAGCCAGAGAGAGAATTATATACAAGGTATCATATAATGGGGAGATTCTTATCCAAAATTCATTTTTACTTATCAGGGCCTAGTAGAAGCCGGAACAGATTGTATAGCAAATCAAGTATAGAATAGTTAGGGTTTTAATTTGTAGATATCTTAACTGATAAATATAAATGACAGAAATAGAAAATTTTTACAGCTCTATGGTATGTATCTAGAGGGACTGAGTTGAGATGAATTAGCAAAATAAAGCAAATGCTTATGTTCCTTGTTTAAGGTACAATAGTGTTGGTGTTTCCTCATCTACAAATTGGGAATGATTACTGTAATTATAGCTATTATGTGACGCTATTATAGAGATCAATTTAACTGATTAAAGGGTAATCTTGTCAAAATCACTTCTCTCTGACATAGGTTTTTTGTGTTCTCTCACTTAGTGTTATGAAACATTCTTCATCCCCTCACAGAAGTTTAGCTTGCTGAATTTCTTCAAGGAGTTAAGATTAATCTTATTCAGATAATTTTATTTTCTATTTTTTCCATAGGACATTGTGAATGAGTGGGATTTACCATGCAGGTTAACTTTCTGGAAAAAGTCCCCCTTTCAAGAATGTGGCAGTGTCCATACAGGAGTGAATCTGACTTGGACAAAGTGAAAAACTGCTGTGGCTTCTCTCTCCTTTTCTTGAAGAGGTAGGAGACTTTGGGCACAAAATAATGCATACCCTATTATATGTAATCATTAAGTCAATTGATTTTACTTCTCTATTTTTCTGTGGTACTGTCCTCAGTGGGTTAGAGTAGCATATTACTAAGTGGTTGTGGTAGAAAAAAAAGGTATCATAAAATGATCACTGAAAGATAAAAGAAAAATTTTAAAACAACTAGGCTTGGTAAAATTATCACTTAATGATTTTTATCTCAATTTCTATTATTTGAAGATTGCTAACAATGACAAGAAATTTGTGAGTCCTCCTATCACGACCATTATTATCAATATGTGTTCTTGGATCAGGTAATGCTCCTGTCATTCTTGAGAACAGCATAGGTAAAGGAAAAAAAGCATAGACAGATCTCTGCCAAACCAAAGATATAGGAATATCAGGAATTTGTCAACTAGGAGAACACTGAAAGGAAAAGAAACGGCATTGTCAGTGTCCTCTGAGCAAATTGAAAATTAAAGAGGTGAAATAAAAATTATCTGGAAATATAACTGAAACAAAAACTACCCTAGTAGAATAGTTTGTAAAATTTGTGAGACATACTAATTCAGACCAGTTGGATCTAACATACTCTAGGTGGTAGCATTGGATTCTCTGTCCTGCATTTTCAGGGTATTTAATTTTCTGCTCCAGTGCATCCTTGGAAATAATGCTCTAAGATTGCCACAAATGTCTCATGACATACTAGTGTATACAAATCAGTGAATGAAATAAGTGACAGTAAATTTTGGTATTCAGTCAATAGGAACTCCACTTCATTTCCATGTCCTTAGCATCTTACATGTTATATGCTATCATAGTCACCTTCTGAAAACTAAAAAAAGGCTAAACTTCTCTTTTGATACTTCCACATAAGAAGTTGAATTGTAGATTCTGTAAATGTTCCTTCTTTCCTTTCCTTCCCTTTCCAGGATAAGATAGGTTCTCAAACTACCTTCAATTTTAGAAAAGAGCATTCATTTTCATCTTTAAGTTTCAAATATGTATGGGAAATACATATAATATCAACAAAATTTTAACAGTGAGTTTTGAAGTCTACTCTTAAGGTATATGAACTTACAATATTGCTTCAGTTAGTACGCAAGGATATTTTGTTATTTTTTAAAAACACTCAGGGAATCAATTCTCAAGGTAACTGAAAGAGGGAACGATTCCCCCAAAGGGAAAAGATCTCAATTTATGTTTTCATCCAAAAAAAACCAATATGAAATTCTAAGATAGTAAAAAGAAGTACATATTCCCATTTTCCCACCTCTGTCACATCATTTTTAATGATGACCTATCTGCAGCATCAAAAGTATCCTTGATAAAAAACATGGGAGGGGAAAAAGCAGGTTTTCATGGGTGATTGTCTTCAGAAAACCACAGCTTTGTTGCCCTGTAATTAACAGAGCTGTCGATAATACAATAAAGGCTCTCCTTAGAGAAGGTACATAAAAATCAGAAATTGAAGGTGTAATTCCAGAGATAACTGGCTGAATGAAGATACATGTTTCTCTAGTGTTCCTTGGTCAGGACAGAAAAATCTATGAATAGCTCAATCAAAAGAAGGGTTTTTTTTTGTTTGTTTTTTTTACCGATGTTGAGGTTATTCAAACAATCTATTTGCAGATCCTATTATTACTGCAAAATTTGTTGGTCTAACCATATTCAGTAGAAAAACAAAGTGGATGAAAAATGTATATTGCTCAGATAATGAATCTGGAGTCAAAAGATTTAGGTGAGCATATGGGTTCTGCCACTTTCAACCTGTATTACCTTAGACATGTCACTAAACCTGTCTGAGTCTGTATTTCCTCATCTATAAAATGAAGGGAGTTTGACCTAGATGACTTCTAAGGGACTTACCAGCTAGGACTCCATAATCTTGTAACATGTAGATATATAAGCAACTTTTCACATTAATTCATTGATATGTGTATCTTGGCTCAGAGCTGAACACAGAGGATGAGTTGAGTCCAAAATGAAGTAGGAGGAAGAAATCAGGTTGAATTATATTGGGAAATTGTGTAGTGTTTTCAATAATTCTGAATTGCTTACTGAAAGAAAGGTCCATGTCTTACATAAATAATATCCTGATGATGCCATATCAAACCATGCAACAGCATGCTCTTAGGAGAGTTAACATTATAGATAACTCAAATGACAATAGAAAGACTCATTTGGATATAAACAAACTTTAGCATATTACAACTACTTATGTGTGAAAAACAGCATAAAATATATTATTGAGGATATCTATGATAAGTTAAGGACATGAGATGTTAATATATCAAGAAAGAGAAATAACAGATGGATATCTTCTATTCAGCACAGCAAAACCATCAAGGCACTGCAAAAAACAAGAGGGAAGCTAAAAGTTCTTTCGATAGATGCTCTGTTGAGGATTTATGGGAAACATGGACAAAATATATACACTATGAGAAGACATGTGGAGCAGTTGTGACCTGTATTAGTGGAGGAGATAGCCCCACCAATGAAATTACTGATAATTAATAATTACCTGAATAATATTCGAAGGTCATATCTATACAATTTTAAAACCAACAGGATAACTTGAATTTCAGAAGAAGAAATTGGAAAGGTATAAAGTAAATGAGAATTAGAAAAAAAAACAACCTAAGACAAGAAAGAAGTATAAGTGAATTCTACAAAAATTTACAGAGAAATTAATTCTAATATTATGTAAAATGTTTGGAAAAATAAAGAAATGAGGTATCCTGCCATATTCCTTTAATGAGACAAATATAATCCTGATATCCAAATTGAGAAGAGATAAATCAGAGAAAGAAAACTATAGACCAAGGATTCACAGCATGGGAACACACATACACATTAAATTAATTTGGTAAAAAATCTTCACAGCAAATTTCTCTGATAAATACCCAATATCCAACTTTCAGAGAAGTAAACCTTCATTGATACAGGGAGTTTGCTCACCTGGGACTTCCCTATGCCAATGAAATCATAGATTCAGTCATTTATCCCCATTTCTATCAAAGATATGTCATAAGAATGTTTTATTTCCTTTTATTACTCTTTATTATTTGAGGTTCAAGGTTGCTTCTGTTTAGAAAGTTATTTGTCTGGCTGAAACCTGTCCCATAGGATGTTAAACTTAGTGAAGGTCCTGAGACATTCCTGAGATAAGAAGTCAAAAGATATATCAGGCTTCCCAAAGTAATTTGACTTGCTTTATTTGTGGAACAATGCCAGTCGGTTGGACCCTGTGTTGTATTTTGGCATGCAAGTTTCACCTTTCAACTAGACCATTGTGAACTATAAATCTTGCAAGTCTTCCTTTAATATATAACTTTCCTTAGTTTCTATAGCCAAAACTAAATTTATTTAACTTTTATAACCTACAGAGGATAGACATGATTGCTGAATAATCAAAAACTATTTTTCCGCCTCTCTAATGTAACCTCAGAGGTTAAAGCCTGGGTCTTACTGTGCTTAGAAGCTGTTTCAGAGCTCAGAAAATAACTCTGAATCTGATTAGTGTTCTAACAAAGCTTATATAGTTTTTAATTACATCAACCATTTGAAAAATACTTTTGAACTACACCTAAAAAGTCACTAAATCTTGCATAACTTCTGTCACAGTGATATTAGTATTAAGAATGTTTCCCAAGGCTGTTCCCCAGTTAATAAATGGTTAAAGGATGTAAACAGGTAATTCTCAAGGGAAGAAATCTAAGTATCTATAGAAATACCAAAGAATGCCCCAAATTGCTAATAATTTGAGAGAAATACAAATGAAAGCACCTTTACAGTTATCGCTCATATTCGTAGATGGGCAAAGATGACAAAAAGGGAAAATGACAAATGTTAGTTGGGCTTCTGGAAAATAGCACATTGTTGTATTGTGGGCAAAAGTGGCCATTATAAAAAGCAATTTGGAGCTATACCCCTAAAGCTACTAAATTATAGAAAGCCTTTGACCCAGTATTAACACTGGTGGACCTATACTATATTCCAAAGATGTTACAAAGTGGAAGAGGATTTCTGTGTATAAAAAAAAGTATTGTAACAGATCTTTTTGTAGGGGCAAACATCTGGAAACTAAGAGGCTGCTCATCACTTTGTGAATGGTATATAAATATAATGGAAGATGACTGTGCTGCAAGAAATGGAAGAAAGAGACAGTTTCTTAGAATGGTCAGTTTCACTAACAATTCATCAATGTGCAACGTTATCTTTCTTATGCACGACTGAGGCAGAGTGAGGTGAACGGAACCAACTGTAGTGTTAAAAAAGGAACAATGTTGAAAGACCTCAGAACTCTGACCAAAATTCAATAATGACCCAACACTACTTCATAAAAGTGAGGATGAAACATTCACTCTACCTCTTGGCCAAGATGGAATGAGCTGAAGGAGTGGAACCAGCATGCATTCTCAGCTGTGACCAGCGAATGAATTTTGTTTGTTTTCCTGGACTACGCAATTTTATTAACTAGGAATATTTCTACCTGGTTTGGGGATTGGGGGTGGAAGAGCAAATGGATAATCTAGAAAAAATAACATCAATTAAGTATCTTAAAATATACAGAGAGAAGGAAGAGAAAGTGCAGAAAAGGATACACATGGAGCAATTGTTACTCTCTTGTCAGGTATACACACATATAACCATGCACAAATAGTGTGCATATGCATAGATGTGTATATTTTATAGAATATATAAAATATACTTTATTTACATGTAATAATATATTTTATAGAAATATAATTATATATTAAAGCAACATTTTATATGGCAGAAATTTGTGATTGAGTTAATAATAAGAATTTTAAAATTAAAAAATTATTGGACTGTTAGTTAAATGATCGATAAAATTACATCGGCTACAAAAATCATCTTAGTTCTGCCTTTACATTATGTTAATAGGTATATTTTACCTAAGTTTTACTATACTGCTTAGGAAAGTATTAGTATTCCACAAATATTAAAGAGGAGCAACCTACATGGACAAGTTCTTTTCTTTAAATACTTCAAAAGGAGTCAAATTAAGGAATGTAAATAATATTGAAACTCAACACTAGCAAGGTATTAGAAATATGACTTGAAAGAAGTTCAAATGGTAAGGAGGATTGATCAAAAGATTCTGTATTTAATTTAAATGAGCTACCAATCATTTGATGAAATTACATTATATAATGAAATATATATATATTATATATAATTTATTATTATGTATAATAAATATGTAAATAATTACATTATTTATTGATTGGCTCAGAATCAGGAAGATGAACTTTTGTCAGAGGACAAAACTTGTTATAAACTAATATTTCTCTCTCCCCCCACCCTCTCTCTCTCGGATTATCTCTGTGGCTACCCCGTTAGTTCCAGTATGAAGAGAGATGATGGACCAAGTGTTTCATGTGTTTTTTGTCTCTGTTTACGGATTTTATGGATTTCTGGGAGTCTTGTGTGTCATGCATTTTTGAGGGGTAAAATAAAGGCTGCCCCATACTCAATACCCATATTGTATCTTTAATCTTTATATAGAAATAATTTTGGATAACCCAAATACAAGCTATACCCAAAGCACAAAAGAGGATATTTTCTTAGAGCTACTCAGAAAATTAACCTTTTTTCAGGGGGAGGGTGGAGAATCAGGCCTCCAGGATCAGATTCTGCTCTATGGGAACTAAGTTGTGGGCAGTCCTGGCCTATAGGTTTCAATGTAAGATTCAGGACTCTTATCTAAGTCCAATATGAATTAATAATTTGAAATGATACTCAAAGATGATGCAATTTGGGGTTGAGTTAATAAGAGTATACGATAGTACTGTGATCAAGAGAGGTTACCACCTTATTGTTCTCTGCCCTTGTCAGGTTATGGCTGGATTGTCACATTTAGTTCTGAGTGCTACATTTGAAGAAGGAAATTAGCAGACTGGATAACATACAGAGGATGGCAACCTGGATGGCAAAAAACAAAACAAAACAAAAATTTATATATTAATTGATTAAAGAAGATTTAAAACTGTGTCATATGAAGATTAAAGAAATTAAGGATATTTAATTTGGAGAAGAGATGACTTTGGGAAGGCATGATGGCTGTTTTGAAATATTTGAAGAGATATCATTGTGGGAAAGGGATTTAGCTTATTCTGCTTTGTGCCATAAGGGAGAGTCAGTTGGAAGTTATGAGGTATTTAACCCCAGTGTAAGGAAGTTATAGTTATCTGACTATGGAAAGTCTGCCTCATTAGCTATTGAGCTCCTCAATTCCCTTCTCACCTCTATCTCCTAGAATCCCAGCTTTCTTCCTTTCCGGATCCTCCACTTATGAGTACTCCTTTCCTTTCTTATCTCTGTACATGGCATAGCTATCCAACAGCAAGTAAGCTTCTTGAGAGTAAGACTATTATATATTCAGTACCTATCACAGTATTTTACACATAATAAATGCTAAAGAAATGTTTGCTGAATTAAATAAAAGTTATCCAGCAGAGTTTGGATAAATACTGCCAAGAATGGTGTAGACTAGGAGGGATTCTTAACCTGGGAGAACTGCTAAAGGTGTCCATGAAACACAAAAGGTTGAGAATACCTGTAGAGCAAAATGATTTAGACATTGGTCAGGGTGTGGGAGTAGATAACTTTCAAAGATCCCCTTTAACTCAGGTACTATGGCATTGTGATTCTGTACTATTAAAATTTTGCTCATGCTAACAGTCCTGCTAAGGAGTCATCCTGCCATTACTGACTGAATTGTATTCGACCTTTTTCCTGAGAGAAGAGCAGTGGTACCTGTTTAGCAGAGACTTCCAAACATCTGTTTTCAGTTGGTTTAGTCTACTAGGATAGCTTAATTTGTAACAAAGGTCAAAACCCATTCTCTGCTATACTACTGCTGATCGAGTCTCTGCTGTGTGTGCTATGATTATTATGGCCATAGGAATTAGAAGATACAGACCATGATGCAGGTGCTGGTCACTGAGAAAGCCAAGAGATAGATGACTCCAAGGAGGATGGAGGAGAGGCAGGACATCACTATGATTAGATGATATAAGTAACCAGCTTTTAAACTATGACTCCCTGGAAATAGTGTCTTTGCCTTTGTTATCTTTCCTATTAATGACCCTAATACTGGGAATTTCCAGCCTGTAGTGTGACAGTTTGGATCAGGGCAAGCCTTTGGAAACCTTTTCAAAGGCATCACTTTGAGATTCCATCTAAGTGTAAACTAGTCTCTGACCAACCAAATGGTTCCAAGTAAACCAGCTATGGCCATGCTGGAGCAGGATGTTGGAGGCTTTTTTCATTGCTATTTGAATTTTCCTTCTTTTGTGCAGATTGTTGAAGGAGGTAGGAAGACTAGGAGGTGTGTGTGTGCATCTGGGGCATATATGTTGTTTGTGCTTCCCACAGCCCAGTGGGGAGCATTGGAAGCCTTCTCACTACAGAGCAGCTCACAAGCGAGCCTTTGTTGTGCTCTTATGGGTTATTTATACATTTGGGTTTTCATCGCAGGCCTGCCTCCTCTGCTGGTGACATTCTGGCTCCACCAAAGCAGTATTTAAAAAAGAAAGCAGTAATTATTAACTGTGCACCCAAATGTAAGTATCAGAATTAATTCCCAACAAAAGCCTGCACATGTGGAAGCTTCTTTCTCCCGTTCAAATGATTATGTGGAAGCATCTTCCATTCTTGGCCAAAGAAAGGGCTTTTCTTGGCATAAAGAGGAGCCTGACAATTCAGATCAATTTCTGATTTCTTGGGGGTGTTATGTCTAAGTCCTAATGGTCACACTAAATTATCTTTGTTCTCCCTCGTCCACCCCCCCCCAAAAAGAAAAAAAGGTGTAAGGTGAGAAATTCCTTTCTAAAAATGATTTTTTACTCTTATCGACTCTCTGGCTAGCTCCAGGCAGTTTGTGTGGGGATGTCATAAGGGGGCCCGAAGTCTTTCTGCCTTATTATTAATAATAAAAATAGTTAGCATTTATATATTGCTTTAATGTTTGCCAGGCACTTTATAAATATCATATCATTTGATCCTTACAATACTTCTAGGAAGTAGGTGCTATTATCCCCATTTTACAGTTGAAGAAACTAAGGCAGAGTTTAAATGACTTAAGAAGGATCAGACAGCCATCAAGAAAAAAAATTTGCCATTACTTAAGCTTAATAAATCTTTTTTAAGAAGCTAGAATTAGAGACACTTTTAAAACAAGAGAATGACCAGGAAAACCCTGAAAAGTTCTTTGAATAAAGATCAAAATGGGTCTAAACTTCTAATACTGGATCACGTAGACTATCTGCATGTCTTAACAAGTCACAACCTCTCTATGGCCCTGATTCTTTATCTATAAAATCATGGAGTTGAACTTCATGATCTCTAAGCTCCTTTCCCATATTAAAGGTCTATGATTTCAAGGTACTTTCTTCATTTTCTCCACTTAAGTTGCAGATGGTCTATTTCATCCTATTTAGGCTGCTGGGGCTAATTAGAGGGAAGGGCTTAGTTTGCATGTCTAACACTCCTCAGCAGCTTGGAAGACCTACACTGGTTCCTCTTGCTTCTTTGCCCTCTCTTCCCCAAAACAAAAGAGGAAGCAGAAGCTATGCAGGACATTTCTACACTTTTAAGACTAAACTTTCTATTCTACACTGAAAAACTAGAGAAAAAACCCCATCCCACACACCCCCCTTAGTTTTTTTAGCTGAAATCTGCCTGCAAAGAAAGGAAGAGTATTTTTATCAACTTCTCCATGGTGAAACTTCTTGGTCATTGAACAGTATTCAATTGCATTTTTTTTTCTTTTCATTGATATTGTTGTCATTGCGTATATTGTTTTTTTGGTTCTGCTTACTTTATCTTGTATCAATTCATGTTAGTCTTCTCCAAATTCTTCTTATTTGTCATTTTGTATAGCATATTAATATTTTATCATATACTGAAATTGTTTAACTATTCTCCAATGGATAGCATTTTTCTTGTTTTTAACTCTTTAGCACCACAAAAATTGCTATTGTGAATATCTTGATGTATATAGAATTTTTCTTTCCATCTTAAACTTCCTAGAAGTATATATTAAGCAGTAGGATCTTTGAGTCAAAAGGTATAGACATTTTAGTGACTTTTAAAAAGTATAATCCCAGAATGCTTTCCAGAATGACTGGAACAGTTCACAATTCCACCAACACTACATTAGAGTACCAACCTTTCCCACAACCCTATCTAAACCCTATCCATCTAAAAGATGGATCATTTCCATCTTTTGTCATCACCAATTGCTGGGAATGATGTGAAACCTCAGAGTTGTTTTGATTTTCATTTCAGTTTGACGACTCATATCCACTGGGGAATGACTCTTCTCTTATTATTTGTGTTGATTGCTCATATATCTTGGATATGATTCCATCAGCATGAAAAAGATGTTTCTAGTCAAGAGTGTCCCTTCTTATCCCAGCTGCATTGATGTTGATGTGAAAAAAATTCAATTTCATGCAACCAAAAGTATATATTTTATCTTTTGTGATTGCCTCTATTTGACTAAAAATTCTTCCCTCTAGCACAGTTGCAAAAGGTACTTGATGTCCTTTTCTTCTATTTTTTAATAGTATAGACTTTCATATATGAAAAAACCCTCAACTTTTTTTCCCCAGAGATTTAAACTCGTTTCACCAAAGACTATAAAAATCAGTTTTTATAACTTAGCTAGAAATATAGAATGCCATATGTTCTATTATTTTAATGTTACAAATGTCAAGCTAGATTTTTCATAGAATCTGTTTCCCTATGAATCTTTAAACAGAACATTTATAAAATTTCTGCAGGTTAATTTATGTGACATTCAGAGTGAAGTTGGGAGATTGGAACAAATAACTTGAGTTTTCTCCTTTTCTAAAAGGGCATCAACAAACTGTGACTTAAAAACTTGCGTTCCTTTGTAACAACTAATGAATCCTAGAGATCTGATGCTGTTGTTATACTTGGCCAGCTTTTTTGATTGGCTCTAAGAAGTCAGGTAGGTGGCTCCAAGGATAGATAGGGTGCTGAACCTGGTGTTAGGAAGACCCGAGTTCAAATCTGGCCTCAGGGCCTATTCTTACTAGCTATGTGACCCTGGGCAAGTTGTTTGGTCTCTGTTTACCTTAATATCCTGGAGAAGGGAATAGCAAACTACTCTAATATCTTTGTGGAGAAAACTGCATGACCAGCATTGCTACATTATGGGCAGGAAGAATCAGATGCATCTCTAGGTTATTTGTGCTATGATAAATGGTCAGGAATAGTAATAATAAAAGATAATTTGTATTTGCCACTGGAAATTTTTTAAGGTTTAATTTGAATAGTTGTATATATGAGAGATCTCTATCTGTAGCTTCTAATACTTTAAGTGAGATAATGAAAATATCCAATAGGTATCTGCTGTAGATATAAATGTCCACAGAATGCTAGAACTGGAAAGGTCCTTAGGAATCATTTAGTCCAACCCCTTCATTGTGCAGGTGTGGAAATAAAGACTTAGAGAGATTAAATGATTTTCCCAAAGTCACAGCTAGTTAATACTAAAGTTGTTATAAACCCAGTTCTCCTGATTTCTTCTTGTTCATTTTTTTCAGTCATGTCTGACTCTTTGTTACCCCATTGGAGGTTTTCTTGGCAAAGGTACTAGAGTGGTTTCCCATTTCCTTCTCCAGCTTATTTTACAGATAAGGAAACTGAAGCAAACAGGGTTAAGTGACTCCCCCAGGGTCACACAGCTAATAAGTGTCTGAGGCCAGATTTGAAGTCAGGAAGATAAATCTTCTGGACTTCAGTTTTGATGCTTTATCTACATTATTCACCTAGGCACTTAAGAAATGCTTATTTCCTTCTTTCCCCTTCCCAACTTCATATAGGAAGAGAACGTTGTTATCCTACTTCATGTGTAATGAACTGGGTTTTTTGTTTTTGAGAAATGGTGTTGGATTTATTCTGGTCCGTATGTACTCTAGCATTTAAGCCTGGCATTAAAAAATCTTCCACAACATGGATTCCACCTACGTTTTTTGTCTCATTTAATATTACTTCTCTCCCAGAACATTCTGTTCCAGTCAAATGGCCTACTAGTTGTTTCTGTACAAAACATTACCTTTTCTGTCTCTAGACCTTTGCAAAAGTGGCCCCCTGTATCCAAAATTAATTTCTTCCTTATTTCCAATTTGCATGGTTATTAGCAATCTCTCCCTCTTGAAATTACTTTGTATAGAATTTGTATTTACTAGTTTATATGCATGTTTTACTCCTCCAGTAAAATATAAGTTTCTTGGAATTCAATTAGAATTAGAGAAATTTTTATTTGAATCATTCTCAATATAAACACCCCTTCTAGGTGTAGTAGATGTGAAAATAATTTTCTTAGGTATGAGTTCTTCTTTTTTAGCTTTAGGGAAGTCACCACAGGGGGCTTATATCAGAAAGTCAAGTTCTAAATTTTGGTATAACGCTTCCCTGTACTACTTAGCAAGGAGATGACAGTAGTAGTATTGCCATTTAGCCACCAAAGTTATAGAAGTTTAAGAATTCTTGTCATTGTTTAGCACAGTCTTAAAACCCTTTAAAGAAAAACAAGCCTTAAAATGCCATGCTTGACATAACACTGTCAGTTTCATCCTAAGAATGTGAAAGCATTACCTTCAGACACTCAGGCCTAGGGAGCTGTTTATAGCCTGGCATAGCTCAGTTGCATTCAATCTTTCCACAGTACAGATCACAAGCTTGCCGTTTGTTAGCAGTACATCAAAATGTCAGTCTCATTCCATCATCCCTTCCCTCCAATATCCTTTTCTGATTTGAGTAACTGCTCACCATTTTCACTGCAATGTTCTCCCCATGGTTGGTAGGAGATGGGTCTACTATCCAGGACAAAGTAGTATGGAAATGCTAATAAGTTAATCCTCTTGGTCAATGTTCCTGAACTTAAAGTGGCCCTGCAGATCAGGGCCTGAAGACCTGCATCTGTTTTAGAAATTTTATGTGGACAACTCAGGACCTGAGTCCAGGATGTTATCCTCCTATCATAGGTAGCTTAGTGGAAAGGCTATGTAGACTTCATGCAGAGAAAAAAACTGAGAGTCTTTTCCTAATTCAATGACTGGGTGTACTAAGGACTTGCCTTTTTCACTAAGTGAGCTGAAAGAAACAATTCTATTTTACTACAAGGAAAACAGAGATCTAAATTGTAGTTCCTGCCTCTTCTCCTATGCCACAAGGCATCTGTTATGCCAAAAAGGGCAAGTAAAGGGAAAAAATGTCTTTTCTCTTTCTCCCCCTGCAATCCATCCTCAACACCAATCATTTAAAGGAAAAAGAATAAGGTTTGGTATTTATTGGCACCTAAATAAGATGGTCAATAATAGTGAGTGAAAGAAACTCCCCAAGAAAAGGTTTTTTTCTTCCACTTATATTTATATAATACTTCCCAGAAGCTACTTCCTAGAATTTTTTATGAAGCATTTTCAGGAAATATAAGCTGTGTTAAGCCACCAAAACATGAGATGAGGCTAGGCATTCAGCGCTTTGCCTCATGTACTTTCAATTAGAGGGAGGAGAATTTAGAAAAGTTGGACCAAAAGCTCTCTTTTATTCTTCATCCTTCCACTCTACTTCAGAGGTGTTGGCAAAATGGTTATAGGTCCTTGCACAAGAAGGCAAGAACTGTTTTCCTGCCCTGAAGTTGGTGCTGCTACACCAGGATCTAAGAAGGTCAGAGCCAGGGATCACAAATTCCCATGAATCTTGGTGGCCCCAACAGTTACATCCTACCTGAGCTAAAGTTAGGATGCAGAATGTGTGGGTGGAAATAGTGGAGGGAACCCAACCTTTAAATCTCTGTTCCAGGGACGCATGGGAGACATGAGTTTGCCCTGATACCAAATGACAGAGCTAAGCAGGGCCTTAGCTGTCCATCATCTTTGTCTGACTTGGCTAGAAACTTCCATCTGACAAATAAAGGAGAATTTAGATTGCCAACAAAGAAGCAAGAAGGGGCATTTAATTGCATGGGAATGAGTCCTGCCATCATACGCTTCTGTCTTCTCTCAACTGCAGTAAGACTCTGCCCTTCATTCCTGTGACTGGACCAAGAGGTAGAAGGAGACAGTATATCCTCCTTCCTCCCTCCCACATGATTAAAACATTGTGGAGAATATCTCTGTAAGTGTCTGCTCAGGACTGTGTCCCCACACCCTTCCTTTTAATGATTTTACAGCTCTTATGATCTAGTGCCTTCTAGCTTTAGTGCCACTTACTCCCCTTCTCATGTACTACAGTGCAACCACACTGGTCTTCTTACTGTTTCTCCCACATAGCAACCCATCTCTCCTTTCCATCTCTGTGCCTTTGCACTGTCTTCCATGCCTTAGAAATGCACTCCCTCCTCACCTCCTCCTCTTTGGATTCCTACTTTCTTTCACGGTCTAGTTCAAGTGTCACTTTTTATGTGACTGATACTGTGTCCCCCCCCAAAATTGTTTGTATCTATTTTGCATATAAGTATATGTGTCCATACTATAAATTCGTTGAACTGTTTCACTTTTGTCTTTGTATTCCTTGTACCTGGCACAATACCTTCAAATATAGAAAGTGCTTATTGATTGATTGATTGATCAGAAAGATGCAGAGAAATGACCATCTAACACTGAACTGTCATGATGATAGGAGTGGTGTCAATTGATGGGAAAGACAGGTGAATAGAAAAGAGTAAGTATAAGATATATCCATTTGCTCTGCTCTCCTACCATTGTATCCTCTCCCTAAACTATTCATGTATTGCCAAACTTCTAGTTAGCAACAATAATTAGTTAAAGTAGGAAGCTACCAAATAGTATATACTCCCACACAGTACAAGCCAGATCCCTAGAATCTCTGCCTCTCCCTCTCACTCCACAACACCTGAAGGTATATTTCCTGTTACTTTTCTCAGGTACAGAAATTCCTAATTGCACCTTTGAAGTGGTTCCAGGAAGTCTCCATGGTGTTCAGGGTAACTCTGGGGTCTTTCCTGGGGGCTCTGATCAGCTTAGTGGATTGTGTCAGGGAGACCTTGATTGTAGTTCAAAATTCCAGTAGGTTCTCCTAGAGCAAGACATTATCACTGGACCAAGGCTGGTCTATCTGGAATCTAGAGGCTTCCTTAGGAAAAAAACTTCAGACCTAAGTCAGATCCTTTCAAGTTTCTGGATGTAAATTAACATGCCTGGGTTCACCCTGTTTAGCATTTGTTTTCCATGGATTGCCCTGAGATTTAAGAATGTGAATCTAGATTTGATTTACACAGTGGCACTAGCCACTGGATCCCCCTCTAGTGTATAGCAAAGTCAGCTTCATTAGGATGAAGTTCATTACAATATTCACTTTTCCTTGGAGAAGAACACCAAATCAAAATAATGTCTATAAAAATGCATACATATGCAACCTACTGTTTGATAAACCCAAAGACTTCAGTTTCTGGGATAAGAACTAACAATTTGACAAAAACTTCTGGGAAAACCATAATATGGCAGAAATTGGGCATAAACCAACATCTGACACCATATACCAAAATGAAGTCCAAATGAGTACACAATTTAGGTATGAAGGCTGATACTATAAACAAATTAGGGGAGCAAGGAATACTTTATCTGTCAGATTTATGGAGAATGGAGGAATTTGTGACCAAATAAGAGATAGAGAACATTATGAAATGCAAAATGGATAATTTTTATTACTTAAATTGAAATGTTTGTACAAATAAAGCTAATGCAACCAAGATTAGAAGGGAAGCAGAAAACTGGGAAAGAATTTTTACAACTAGTATCTGTAATAAAGGCCTCATTTCTAAAATATATAGAAAACGGAGTCAAATTTACAAGAATACAAGTCATTCCCCAATTGATAAATGGTCAAAGGGTATGAACAGGCAGTTTTCAGAGGAAAAAATTAAAGCCATCTATAGTCATATGAAAAAGAAATGCTCTAAATCACTATTGATTAAAGAGATACAAATCAAAACAACTCTGAGGTACCACATCACACTTATAAGATTAGCTAAACATGACAAAATAGGAAAATGATAAATGTTGGAGAAGATGTGGGAGATTTGGAAAACTAATTCATTGTTGGTGGAGCTGAGAGCTGATCTAACCATTCTGGATAGCAATTTGGAACCATGCCCAAAGGGTTATAAAAACATGCATCCCCCTTTTCACAGCAATATTGTTTTTAGGGCTGTATCCCAAAGAGAACATACAAATAGGAAAAGGACCCACATGGACAAAAATATTTATAGCAGTTCTTTTTGTGGTGTTCAAGAACTGGAAATTGAGGGCATGCCCATCAATTGGGGAATGGCTTAACAAGTTGTGATATATGAATGTAATGGAATAGTACTGTGCTATAAGAAATGATGAACAGGTGGACTTCAGAGAATCCTGGAAAGACTTATATGAACTGATGCTAAGTGAAGTGAGCAGAACCAGGAGAATATTGTTCACAGAAACAACCACAGTGTGTGATGACTGATTTTGATAGACTTCTCAGCAATGCAAGGACCTAAAAAAATTACAGGAGACTCATGATAGAGGATGCCATCCAGATCCAGAGAAACAACAGAATACAGAGCAAAGCAGCCTATTTTCTTTTATGTTTTATTTTTTCCTTTCTTATGGTTTTTCCTATTTGTTATAATTCTTCTGTGCAATATGACTATTGTGAAAATGTGTTTAATAGGAATGTATGTAAAACCCATATTAGATTGCAAGCCTTCTTGGGGAGGGAAGGGGAGAAAATTTAAAACTTATAGAAGTAAATATTTAAAACTAAAAATAAATAAATTGAAAACTAAAAAAAAAACCCACATACATTACATAAACTACAACAATCAGTATGCATGACATCTAATGGGACTTGATCTGAGATTCATCTTTGGATACTGAATTTGTAGCTAGTATCTAGTAGCTAAAATGATATTTTTATTAAAGAAGGATCCAATATTATTGAGTTGAAAGAAATCTTGATCTTATCTAAAAAAGCCTTGTATAAAGGAAACTAAAATTGTGTCTGCTCAATGATAACTCCTCCTTTAGCTTGTTTCATATGTCCTATTTTTGGTGCTCTGTGCACTGTGCTGATGTGTGATTTATGACTGCTGTCCTGAGAACCAGGGTGAAAATGAGTGGCCCAAATCTTATCCCTTCCACATACCTGTGGTTCTTCCTCCACATCTAAAGCATACTTGTATATCCAAAAGGAGATGGGCAGCTTTGATGGAGAGAGTCAGGTCTGATATACATAATATGTGAGTTTAGTTCAAAGTATCCAACTTTCATTAAGTAATGCATTGCACCTAACCTTGCTCCCGACATCACGTTAAGGCTTTTTATTTTTTTAAAATAACTTTATAGCTCTTACTTCTTGGACCATATCTGGCAGTAACTTATTTCTATTTCAAAATAGGCATATTCCATTCTTTTACAAAGTGTGGGAATACCTGAACTTGTATCCTATGAGTTCTCTAAACATCTAGTCCATAATGTTTCATAGGAATGTGATTCTTCCCTCATTTTATCCTCCAGGCAATATCTATGAAAAGAAGAAATTTTCACCACCTAGAATTAAGAAGAGTCCATAGAATTTAACTCAGTGGTAAAAGTATCAATGGAAAAACTGGGAAATGATGGCCAAATCACAAAAATCTCAGAGTTGGAAGGGACATCAGTATATATCTACTCCAATCCATACATGAAGAAAGAAGGTCTTCTACCATTAACCTACCAAGGGGTCATCTAGTTTCTAAAATGAAGACCTGTAGCATTTCATTGCATTTTTTAACAGCTCTAATTGTTTTTTTCAAAGTTTTTTTCCTGGTGAAAAGCTGGAACTTTCAGTAACGTCCACTCATCACCCCCAATTCTGACCTCTAGGGTCAAACAAAGCAGCCTAAAACAGCCCTTAAAATGTTTGAAGACAGTTTTAAAGTGTCCCTTGAGTCCTCTCCTCTCCAGGCTCCAGTTCTTTCAACTGATCCAGGTAATGTCATGAACTCAAAGCCCTTCATCATCCTACCTGCCCTATCCTGGATGTTGGAAACATACTAGCTTACCATTGTCTTATCTAAAATGAGGAACCTAGAACAGAAACTGGTACTCCATATGTTGCATGACACAGCAGAATATAGTTAGACTGTCACACATTTATTCCTGAATACGCTGCCTCTCCTAAAACAGCCTAAGATTTAGTTAGCTTTCTTGGTGAGCACATCACATTGTTGATTTATCTTTAGCTTGAACTCTACTAAAACCTCCAGGTCTTTTATTTTTTAATGAATTGCTCTATCTTATACTTTGATCCCAAAAATAACTTCACAAGTACATTGCTTGATCAAGTCAATTACTTTAAAAATTGAACCCTGTTCAATCTGGTCTAAAATTTTAATCTGTTGAAATCTTTTTAGATCCTAATAGGTATCCAGTGTGCTATCTCTCCCAATTTTGTGTTGGAAATTTTAAACTTGCTATTTAGGCCTTTATCCAAGTCATTGACAAATTTGTTAAATTTGTTAAAGTCAAATGCAGATCTTTGGGACATTTCACTGGAGACTTCTTTCATAGGCTCACAAGTTTAGGGCTAGAAGGGAATTTAGAAACCATCTAATTCAACACCTTCATTTTATATATGAAGAAACTAGCGCCCCAAAAGGTTAAATACCATGCCCACAGTCATATAGGAAGTAAGTAGGAAAGAGGATTGGATCCTAAGCCCATCTGACTTCAGAGTTAAGAGTTCTTTCCTCTATATCGTATGTACTGCCTTCCAAGTTTACATCAAACACTGACACTTTTCTCCCCTAGTGACTGTTGAACTACTTCTGAAAACATCTAATTTTATTATGATTTAGCCTATACCTCTCCATCCCTTCTATGAGAATAGCATGAGACTTTACTGAATGCTTTGCTCTACTCTGGGTAAATTATATCTATATCATTCTTCTATAAAAAAAGAGGAAATGAGATTATTTTGATATAACCTGACATAGTTATGCTGGCTGTTTATGCTTGAGCTGCTTTCTGTTCTGGATATTGCCTAGTCATTCCTTTTTACAGTACATCAAATACATTTTATCAGTTTTCAAAGTCAAACTCACTAACCTATATAGTTTGTAGGATTCTAATTTCCTCATTTTGTAAAACCCAGGACATTAGAATTTCTTTAATCCTGTGGTACCTCTCCCATTTTCTATGATCTTTCTTTTTTAATTATTTTTAAGGGTTTTTTTGATGGCTTTTGCTTTAATTTTGCTTTCATTTCCAAATATGACCCTCCCACTCCAGTATCTTTACCAAGAAAACCTCAAATGCAGTTATGAAGAGTTGGACATGACTGAGAAAAGACTGGACAAATTCCTTAGTTGATCAGTCCGTCAATCATCAAGCATTTATCAAATTCTCATGATGCACCAAACATGGTGCTAAGTGCTGGGAACACAAAGCTGAAAGGCAATGAAACAATCCCTACTCTCAAGGAGCTTACATTCTATTGAGTGAGGCAACATGTACATAAAACAAGTAGATATAAAATAAATGTGTAACATTCCCTCTGTGTTATTTTCCGACTTCTTATACTTTGACTTGGGTCCCTAGAGGGCAGCTATAACTTAGGGGTACTTTTATGGGTCTGTTCTCCTAAGTCTATAGCTCATGAACCTTCACCAATGTGCTTCTGATCAACAAGTAGCCAGTAGATACCATTAACTCTCAGCAAAGGTACTTACTAAGAGAGCTACAAAACACTCCTTCTTTCAGAAATCGGGGAGGCAGATGATCCTACAAATACACACAGTCTCTGTGGGAGGAGTGGACACAAATTTAAGAGTACAATGATAGTGTTGTCCATCATTAGGGAACACGTGTGTAGGCAGCTCAGCTTCCTAACCTCGGGATCTGTAAGCCCTCTCTCTTTTTGTGGTATCCTCACAAAGATTTCCCTAAGGTAAGTATTTCTTCTGAGTTGTTTGCTCACCTGGGCTCCTCGGGTCTGCTTCTTCCACAACTCAATTCTCTGTTGAGTCCACAGACGTTTTTTCTGTTGCCAAAGGTTAAGCTCTTAAAAACTGCTTTCTCTCTTGGGAGATTCCCTCTCTAGCCATGTTGAACTCACTTGACCTGATGAATTCTTAAACAGTTGATTAGGGTGTCTCCTTCTGGGCAAGTCACTTCTTTTTTTTAATTTTGCTTTTCATTTATGAAATAAAACAAGCATTTCCATAACATAATATAAAACAATAATAACAAAGATATGACTGCCCATGAAACTGCAAATCTACTATGTAAAACTTCCTACTCCTTTTAAATATACAGTTTCTAAGTCACTTCTAAACTCCATGTCTAATGGGGAGAGAGAAATCCCCATCCCCCACCCTCCACAAAATACTCAAGCCTGCCTTATTGGATAGGGACTCCCTCCAGGGCTTAGCTATTGAAAGACCTAAAAAAGCATGTCTAGATTTTTGTTTGCTTAATGAAGCTGCTCTCTTTAATTCCATTATAGAGTGAAGTTTCCATTTCATGAAGGGATCATTGGGTGTGGTCATAATTTTATAGTTAGTTTTACACATTATTAGCACATTAAAACTTCATTATCTGTGACTGAATTCTGTGACTACGTTAACTGAGCTGGAGGTGGGGATGAGGATCTCATCCTTGTTTGCTTGCAATATGTACAGTATAAACAGAATAGAAAAATAACACAAAGAGGAAGGACAAACAATTAAGGGAATGTGGAAAGGTAATAAAGTGGTGCTTGACCTGTGTCTTGAAGGAAGTGAGGAGGTCATTCTAGGATTAGTGAAGAACCAGGGCAAAGTCAGAGACGGGAGATGGAATTCTATGGGTGCCATTTTTTTAGCTAGACTATAGAGTGCCAGGAAAGGAGTAATGCTGTCATGAGAGTGAAAAGATAGGTTGGGACCAAGTTGCAAAGTCATTTAAAAACCACCCTGAGGAGCTGATATTTATTTTACTCTAGAACCAGTAGGGAACCACGGAAGTTTAATGAGTAGAAGAATGACATAATCAGATCTGTGCCTAAATAAAATCACTTTGGAAGCCTTGTGGAAGATGGAGAGGAGTAGAAAAAGGAGATAAAGCAGAGAGACCAAATTGTAGGCCAACAATAGTTTAGGTGAGAGGGGATGAGGGCATGAACTAAGATGGGAACTGGGCGAGTATGTTGAGGAGGTAGAAACAGCAACGTTTGGCAACTGATTAGATATATAGGATGTAGGATATGTAGGATATTAGATATATAGGATATAGGAGGTAACAAAAAAGATGCCTTCGAAACAACAAACACAATATGTGCTGTCAGTAGATTTGCTATAACTATGGGAAGGACATGAAATATAGGTCTGAAATGAAGATGTTACAAATAGCATGACAGAAAGTGAATGAAGTGCCAAGGATAATGCTGTAATTATTAACTTGGGAGAACTGAAGAAAGATGAGGCCCTCAGGAGAAAAAGGAATCAGTTTGGGGAGGGGGAATGAGCAACCTGAAAGGTGTTATTCCAGTGAGTCTTTCCCTGTAGCAAAGATTCAAAACAAAATAGGAACAGACAAAAGTTCAGTGAAACCAACCAACACATCAACAATTTCTGACAGCATATTCAATATTTCATAGCCATATTTCCACAACAAAATCACCATAATCATTTATGGAGACACGAGTCAGCAGCCAGCAGCTAGTTCTTTCAGTACCCAAGGATGTGGTTCATTTGTGTACAGATGACTTGAGCACATCAAAGACAGCTAGGTTCTCCCTTAGTCTCCTTATCTTATTGTGAGTAATAATTCCTTAAAAGTGTTCTGTCCTTTCCAGTCCAAAGATCATTCTCTTTGACCAAGAAAACTGTTATTAGCTATTAGAGTTTTGCTCAACCTGAACATCAGGCTGGAAGCTATCCTTTTTTGGTCTTCTTTCCCCCTGACATAGCCAAAAACTTGCCTTTTTTCTTATCTTTAGCTTTCCTCACCAGTCTATATCATTGTGACCTTAAACACTCTAGAATCTGTTATTTACCCAGTTATATGGCTTCTATCTTCTCTATACTTTTTTAGTCTTTTTGTTGACCTTAAACTTTTTCTATTGCTTTCCTCTGCAAATGAATCTTTTCTCTCATCCCTGCTCAGTAAGTCACCTCTTTTGTATGTATCTTTTAAAAATAAAAGTTGTTTGTGGAGTTCTGTGTACAATCATATGTGCCTTTTTTATTTTTGTAATGGGGAAAACAAAATTATTTCATGCAATTTACAATTCACAACAGGATTAGAATTATGAAAAAGAGGTTTCAAACAACCACATATTTTGTCATATATTTCTTTCAGAAACAATTGACACCAACTTCCCGCTTTGGAGAAAGCAGGGAATCACAGACAAGGTTTTCTTGAAGCTTTCTTAATTGAGATGATTTGATATAACTTTTTATATGTACTTTGCTGTCCCTGGTTAACGTAGATGTAATTCTATAGCACCAGAAAAGGGTGAGGGAGAAGTTGGAGCCATCCTGGGGTGGTCCTGATAGATATCCTAGAGAAGATACAGATGAAGAAGGGAGGCTGGATAAGGAAAAAAGCTGACCCTTGAAGGGATATTCAAAAAGGGGGAAACACAGTGGAGATGTAGTCCAAAAAGCACTGAATTTGTAGCCAAAGAACCCAAATTTGAATTCTGGCACTGTCACTTTCTACACATGTGACTTTGGATAAATCAGTTAATTTGCCCCAACCTTAGTTTTCTCATCTGCAAAATAAGAGAATTGGGCATGATTACTTTAAAGGTCGTTTCCAATTCTAGACCTATAATCCCATTTGGGATTAATAAACTAGCACTTAAACCAAAGATGGCCAGGGAATGATGGAATGTCATGGTTGCTTAAATGTGAATCCAGGTTACATACCCTATTGAGTCAGTAAGTCTTTTTTCTCTTACAGTGTTGAAGGCAAGTTGACTTAGGGAAATTTGGTTCTTTTATAACACCTATTATGTGCAAGATCACCTGAAAAACAAACCCTGGCCTTGAGACACTAAAATCTATTCAGGGAATGAAATTTACCACAGCTATGCCGGTGGCATAATTTTGTTGACTACTTTGCATTGGTGACAGACATCCAAGGATATGATATATTTTTGTGGCAAACATTAGAATAAATACAGGCAATTGGAGAGTGACTGTTTTGATGGAAAATGCTGTTATGTATTCCAATTGTTCTCTGGATGAAAGAGAAACTGTGAACCTGTTTTCCTAGACTCGATGACTTTTCTCTCAGATTTCTGGCTGAGAAGGAAAAGCCCATTATCTGGGGCATCTCCTCGGGGACTTCCTCTTCAAAGAGGGGCTGGGGTCAGGTTCCTTCTATGCAAATCATTTTGAACGTTCATCTAGTTATTCATTAACATAATATCTCCTGGGCCATCACCCTAGCCTCCCTCACATCTGAAACATTTCACATGCAAGAAAAGCTTAGCTGGGTGGAAAAACTTCTCTACTAAAGTTGTGTAGTCTCTTTTCAAAATACAGCTGTGCTGGTGATATTTATTAGACACCTTAATAATAGAAATACGTGTGTTTTTTTTTTATTTCAGTGAAGAGGCAGCATTATAAGATAGAAAGAATGCAGCACTTGAAGTCGAGAGACCTGTATTCGAATCTTATGTTTTATGCTTATTAGTTGTGTGACCACAGGAAAACACCTTAATTTCTCTGACCCTCAGTTCCTTGCTCTTTAAAATGGGGATAATACTAAAGCCTACCTCACTGAATTAAAAGGTATTATTCACAGATTGAAGAATATTGAAAAATTGTCAAACATTTTAGAGTTGTACTGTTGGGAGAATCAGATGACAAGAAGCAGGAGTAAGAGAACTGACAGGACTCTGGGTTCAAATTCCCCTTCTGACATTTACTATCTGTAAGTAAGTCACAACTTCCTATGCTCTGATTCTCTTATCTGTAAAATGATGGGGCTGCTCTGGATGATCTCTGAAATTCCTTCCAACTCTAAAGCTCTGATCTTAGGTAACATATTTACAAACTTAAAATGCCTTATAGATGTTAGTGATTGTATTATAAAACACTACTGAGATCAGTTTGGACTGGGAATGAGGCAAGGTAGAGGAGGCACAGATTCATGTGGAAGTTTGCAAAAGGCCTTCCAAAATTCACATATCTGTACAAAGTAGGCACAAACCTATTATAGATGAGAAACAGGCCATGTCCCAGACCATCAGGAGAGAAAAATAAAAATAAATTGTATCTAAGATGCACCTAATGAAGAAGAAACTCATTACTTAATCTGTTTCATCTATTTAAGGAGGATTTGTAGAATTTAGAATTTAAGATTACAAAGATGCATGGGACAGAAGTCTTCCTCTTTGTACCTATCCTGTCATATTGCTTTTCCCTTCCAGACTGCCATCTCAGAGATGAGATGGAGAGTGTATACTCTTCTTTCTATCACCCTCTTCTTGGGCTCTCCAAATCTTTTCTTCCTCTCATCTCTTCCATTTCATCCTCCTCACCTCTAATCCATGAACAGAGGATCTACAGGGCACATCTTCAGGAGCACATTGGACTGGGGGAGGTGAGATCTGAGAATACCAAAATTATCCCTCGACTACATGTCATATAATTCAAAGTTCCATTATTTGGAGATATATTTCCCCTTGAATCTTGAAAGCTTATTTTTTCTTTTTCCTGTTAAAATTATCCCCCAAGAGGGTGGAGTATCTTAAGCAATTATGATCTGATGCCTTAGCAAAAATTAATTGAGAGCTTAGAGTAAAATCCTGCCAGGCATAAGGGAGGAGGTAAGGTGATACCAGGAGCAGGGAGGGTACAAGGATCATAGAATCTCAGAGCTGAAAGGGGCCTCAAAATGCATCAAATTCAACTCACACCTGGACAAGTATCTTTTTGTCACTGTTGCAGACAGAATACAGGCCTAACCCCTATGACATTTTATAGCTTCTTATGTACTTTTTAAAGAAAGTTTTACTTTGTCATAATCAATAAAAATTACCATAATTAGAACCAGGGCTGTAAATTGGGAGAAGATTTGTTCACCTCCCTGGGATTATAAAGGATGCTAATAAGGTCTTGTGTCCCAGATTGTCATCGTTACTGAAATTCTACCACTAACAACTGATTTTTCCCTGAAGAGGACCTTGGGTCCAGGATTTGGTTTAAATAAACTGTCATTTGTTAAATGAATCATGGTAATTACTTCTTCACTTAAGTTATCAAAGGACATGGGAAAAGAAATAAGTTGAGGATAAATGGTAACAATTAGCACTTTAAGGTCTGCAAATGTATTTATAGGTGTTATTTCTCCAACTTAATTTATGCCATTGGAGTGTAAACACTGGTTGGTTCTCCTATGTTAGACAGACCTTGGGTAAAGTGCTGGCAACAGACTGAGTCTTTCCAAGGATGATATGTAAGTCCAGAGATGCTTATGACCAGTGGGCTGATCACTAGGCAATGGCATAGTTTTGGGCATGTCCACCTAGGAAAGAAAAAAAATTTTAATGGCCTTAAGTCTTATGTGGCTCCATTTTGTATACAAAGATAGGCTGATGATACTATTTTATACTATATATAAACATTAGTTTAACTTTTGCTGATAGTTAATATGCAGTTTACCAAGTGAACTAACATAGTATTGGAAGAATTAAACCACATTAATATAGATATTCTTGCAATAAACAGAATGAGAAGTCAAAGGAAGTTATAGCTAAATGGAAGAATGGCCCCAGAATTCCTGTTGGAATGGCAAATAAAGGAGTTTACAGATTCATAGAATTTCAGAGTTGAAAGAGGCTTCCATGAGAAGCTAGTCTAACTAACCTAAACAAAAAATAACCCTCCCAATATAACACATCTTAAATATGATCAACCAGACTTGACATAAAAAGCTCCAGGGAAGAAACACTCTTTACCTCCCAAGGCAGCCCATTTCACTTTTGGATAGCTAAAATTACTAGGAATTTTGTCTTATATGAAACTTAAATTTATTTTTTTTGTTGCTTCCACCCATTTTACTTCTTAGGACCAAAAAGAACAAACTCCATCATTTTAATTGACAGTTTTTCAAATACTTAAGGGAAAATAACCCCAATTTCTTCAACTGTTCCTATCAAGGCTGTTCTCTATCCTGGTTCTCCTTTTCTAGACATGTGCTTATTAAAGAAATTCCTACAATGAGAGGTTTTGAAGGTGAATAGAATATTTCAGATGTTATCTGACCATGGCAGAGTATAGTGGAACTATCAGTTCATTCCTGGAAGCTCTACCTCTCAAGAAAACCTGAGGCGGAATTAACTTCCTTGACTCCCATTTGATGATGAAGATGATGATGATGATGGTGATGGTGATGATGAAGATGATAACTAGCATTCATTTAGCACTTTAAGGTTTTCAAAGGGCTTTGTGTATGTTATTTCATTTGATCCTTGCAACGACCCTGTAATGTATGGGATTTTATTACACTTCGAATCTCCAGAGGCTGGAACTGGGGTCTTTAAACATCAAGAAGAAACCCTTTTGAGATAAGCTCAATGACTTGGGCACCTGAGGCCTGAGCTCCGCTCTGGCCAGCTTGTCCCTCTTTTCTGACACTTTGTGTGCACATGAAATACCTATCCAGGCTCTGGGTTTCTGGCTTTAATTTTGTTGCTATTTTGAAAGGCTATTTAACTAGAAGTAATTGTAACACAAATAAAGAGAGTTCTGGGACTGAAGTCAAGAAGACCTAAGTTCAAATTCAGCCTCAGACGCTTAGCATCTGTGTGATCCTGAGCCAGTCACTTCACCTCTGTTTGCTTCAGGTTCCTCATCTATAAAATGGGGATGGTAATAGCACCTCCCTCCCAGGGTTGTTGTGAGGATCAAATGAGGTAATAATTGTAAGAGATATAATTTTATAGGTGAGGAAAAGGAAATTACAAAGGGTAAGTGACTTGCCCAGGGTCAAAAAACTATGCAAAAGTATGAGGCCGGATTTCAATCTAAGTAATTCTGACTCTAAGTCTAGTTCTCTATCCACCATGCACTCCTCTTGAGCTTGCAGTCTACTAAAATTTCCACATCTTTCCCCAGATATACTGTATTTATCCATATTTATTCCATCTTGTATTGATGAAGTCAATTCCTTAAGCTCAAGTATAAGGCTTTCCATTTAACTCTATTAAAGGTCATCTCATTAGATTTAGTCCAATTTTTTAGACTGTCAAGATCATTCAGAATCCTGATTGTCATCCAATGTGTTAGTTATCCCTTCTTGCTTTGTATCATCTGTGAATTTGATAAATATACCATTTATGCTTTTATCCAAGTTGACAGAGTTGGCTTCATTGATCACCCAGAGGGAAAATAGAAACATCATTACATGGCACATTTGGTCATCTCATTTTACACTGCTCATAACAAACAAGAGCAAAAATACCACCATGACAATAATGGAAGTTTATGTGACAACGTTTGCTGGGAAAGAATGAAAAGTTAGAAAAATTCTATGAAAAAGTAAAAACAATACTCTAATCAAGTCAACATGTGCTTTGATTCTAAGTGACTTCCATGGGAAAGTAGGCAGGGGGTAAATGGCAGATAGTGTGCTAGAAAATCTGCTTCAGGTTTAAGACCCTAAGGAGACCGGGGGCTTTTGGGCTGCTGTGGAAATCTCATACTGATATATCAGGAATATTTTTTTCAGGAGGAGAGTCTGACACTTAGCATTGTGAGCACTGAATAAAATCACAAAAATGAGCTTAACCACATCTCAGCTGACAGGAAGTGATTGATTATTGGAATGGGAGTAGTTTCAAAATCAGCTGCCTGTACGTAAACAGATCATTGACTATTTAGAGTAGAGGTTAAAATCAACACCAGGTTAAAAGATAAAGGTGAGAAGAAATGACAAGTATTTCCATCAGTTCCAATCCAACCTATTCAAATGAACCAGTGATGACAAAAACAGGAAATGGTATAAACAAAGATATTGACTTTGATCATCACCACTTCCTCCAAAAGTTTATTCAGTGTAAGGCAGTTGCCACAAAAAATAGTCTGCAAGAACCCAGAAACTTCTTTAGCCAGCAAACACTTACTCTTTGTCCCAAAGCAAACCCAGAGCAACACCTGGTTCAAGGGTGAGCTCATTTATAAAACTCTGAGGAGAGGAATGATGGTTATGGATAGTATTACCTCATAAAACAGTAAAAAATTCAGTGGAGGTAAAAACAAATCTGCAAAAATAATTCTGTGATGTTTTACTAAGTCACACAATCTTAAGATTATTCATGGATCAAATTGGCAGGAGAACAACAAAAAAGACATAAACTGAAATAGAATTGTCAGGATTTCTTTAATGATCTGAATTCAACATCAGGGTCAATGAAATGACCACACCTGAACTGTCTCACTCACCCCATACATCCAAACAGTTGCTAAATTTTGTCTTTTCTATTTCCATAACAATTCTTCTCTCTTCCAGCTACAACCAGGCCTGCAACCAAGGGTGTACTGGAACCATCTCAAATCTGATCTTGAGAGTCAACTGTGAAATTTTTAATGTGAGCATTTACACCTCAGAAATCCGCAAACTATGAATTAGCAGTTGATCTTTTTGTTTTGATGATTGTCTAAACTTAAGAAAATGTTAATAAAGCAGATTAAACTTAAAATTTTGTCACATGTATCTTTTTTTTTTTGAGTTGATTGTTTAACATTTACCAGCATACTCCTGCCCATGTCACCTCTTGTCTGAAATGCTGCAGTGTCCTTCTAGCTGGTTTCCACCCTCAGATCTATCCCCACTCCAATCTATACTCTAAGGTAATTTTTCCAAAGTGGAGGTCTAGTCATGTCACCCACTGTTCACTGAGGTCTAGAGACTCCCTATAGACTCCAAGATCAAATACAAAGTCTTCTTTCTTACTCCTTTCTCCCTTGGCGATCTACTGGCAGCGCCTTAAACATAACCTTCCATTATTCATCAACATATTTTTTCTACCTTGATTTCTCTGGCTTCGGTCAAGACAGTTCAAAATCCCTTTTCTTACAAGAGGCTTTAAACAGTCTCCCTAGATGTTAATGGCTTTCCCTTTCCATCAATTCTGTATAGATCTACTATGTATCTTGTTATTTGCATGTCTCCTCAATTAGAATGGGAGCTCCTTCAGGGCAAAGTAGTTTTCTTTCTGCCTTTGTATCCTCAGTGCTTAGTACAGTGCCTGAACCCTTAATAAACACTTGTTGGCTGTCATAAATAGCAACTGATCCACTGCCTACCTTCTCTTCTTTGTGAAATATTTATGAGAATGAACTATATGGATCAAGGGCATCTTTGATTAAAATATCAGAAAAGAGAAATAAGACTTTCACATTTTCTACAGCCAACCACATCTTTATAAGCATATAACTAAAAGATAAAGAGAATATGAGACTAGTGTGTGTATTTATTGTTGATTACTGAAAACAAAATTTTTGACTTGGTAGGGCAAAACTCAGCCTTAAAGACTTTCCCTTATTAGAAATCTCTGCTGCATGTTAACACCATGCAAGATTCCTTAATAAAAGCAACCACAGCAATAACTAAATTAAGCAATTCTCTGATTATTAATGTTAAGCAAAGCATGAAGCAAGAAGATATATGTTGTTGTTGAAGTTGTCTGTAACTATCATGGCAGGGTACTCCTCATAAATGATGACATCTTCTAGATGACCCTGTTGGGAAATGTTATTATACCAAATGCCTCAAGTTCCAGAATATCATGTATCTACCCAATAAGATCCATGATTACTCAAAAGAAATTAAGCTAACAATGGTTTAGCATAGTACTTGACGTATATTAAATGCCTAATAAATGCTTGTTGAAGGATCTACTGCATATGTAGAGGATAAACTAAATAGATATAAAAATAACTGTTGTCCAAGACCAGTTCATCGAATTAGCCCATCTCTTCATTTATCTGGGAATGGTTGATTGCATTTGGGAAACTGCTGAGATTTTAGGGATGCCAAGACCTTCCCTAGCACAGAAACCAATCTCGTAAATACAAATGTTTACCTGTGGACCCTGTGTGGCTTTTTATTTTTTGTGGATTTTTGAGTACCTCAAAATTTGTGATTTTGTGAATTTAGGAGTACTATAATCTCCAAAGAATAGAAATTTGGAGTGGCTGTGTTAAAACATGACTGGAACAGTGCATTTCACAATATCTGGTCTATAGTTACTTTCTCAGAATAAAATAAAGCCAATTTTATTATTTAGGACTTTTAAAAAACTGCAAATGTCATTCTTTTTTGTAGAAAATGAATTTATGTTACTTTCTAGAAAGAATCAAGGGAGAATTTTGCCACCTTAAAGCCAAGCACCTATTGTCGTATGTTTTTTTCTTTAAAAAACTAAAAAATAAAATTCTCACTATCAAATTCCATGCATAACACTGCCAAGTGGTTCAGGATCAATAACAGTTATTGTTTTATCAGTGTTAATGACCACAAAAAAAATTGCATTGCCATCTATTTTGTTGCTATACCCTAAGATCCACTGAACTTCTTTATTTGGTTGCCAGCTTAAACCTCTAGAGTGTTCATATAGTGTTCTCTCCCCCTGTAAAAATGTGAGTTGACAGTAGAGACTTGCCTGAGTTTTCTATTACTGTCCCTGTTACTTTGCACATAGTAAGTGCAAGTATACATCTTTTTTAATTTATTCATGATCAAACAAAAAATCTAAATATTGTCCATGTCTGAAAATATCTCTCATTCTTGTCTATCACCATGCAGGCAGAAGGTAGAAAGAGTGCTTAATCATTGGTCCCTGAAGTCATGGTTGATCCAATCAGTTCAAGTTCACAAGTCTTTCAAAGTTTCTTTTCTTGACAATATTACAGTTATTGTAGAAATTGTTCTCCTGGTTTTGCTCTCTTCACTCTGCATCAGTTTGTACAAGTGTCTCCTGGTTTCTCTGAATCCATCCCTTTTGTCATTTTGTAGTGAAAGTGCAAGGATGTTCCAATCCATTTGTATATTACAGTTTGTTTAACTCCATTCTTACTGATGGACAGACATCCCCTTAGTTACCAGTTCTTTGCTGGAATAACAAAAAGTGCTGCTATAAATATTTTGACACATATGTGCCCTTTCCCTTTTAATTAATTGGCCTTCTGTGATTAATTCTTTTTAATGTATAAATTTCTGTCTCCCTCTAATTCAGGGTCCAGTGCCAAAGCTGAGCAAGATTACTAGTCCAAATTTGTTAAGCAATTGCCATGTTTTCCTTAATAAATCAACAAGCTCAGAAGATTGATCCATTGTTTTCCTCAGTCATTTCATCTTTCTCTCATCATATCTTCAGATTTTGTTGTTTCAGCCTTTTGTTTATTCATGTCATTTGATTAGTTACTCAAGGGATGGTGCAGGGTCTCCCATTGCATCCTGGACCATCTCCAGTGGTCCTGTTGAATATCCGATGAATAAAAGTCTCTGGAGGAGAAAGTGAGGTTCATGGCTTTGTATATGCTTCCTTCATTCACATTAAAGTCAACTGCAAGGCATGTCATCATCTGTCTGATGTCATGGTCCTCTTCAAGAACAAAGGACAAACACAGAAACAACAACTTTCACTTGATCTTTGACTAGTGCCTCCTTGAGTTAGTAAATTTGAACACTGGCATGGCCTGGGCCTGGGTGACTGCCCTGAGTCATCTTGAAGGGAAGAAGACTGAACCTAGCAGGATTTCAAGTACCCTTTCCATTGAATCTGATGTTCTGTTTTACCTAACTTATGGTTCTGAGGGCTTTATGTGGCATATTTTTTGGCCCTACTCAATTCTTTCATCATTCTTCCTCCTTTCCATTATGTGTCTGGACAGAATCAGTAACTGTCACTTCTTTCAGGATTGAGGGAGTTTAGATACAATTATTGTCTTGGGAAATCCCAATACTAGGACCCTGAGCATTGCAAAGTTGTGTATACTCACTCCTGGGTGGTACTAGGGTTACTGGGGACAAGGATGCAAAATGAAAGCTCTAAGTATCAAAGTTCTCCAGATTCATGGGGTTTTTGTGTTTACTTCTTTTGTCAGTTTATAACTCCTCCATATTTGGAAAACAATTAATTTCTTTTGAGGTTACAGGGCTGCAAAAGTTTGCAGAAAGTGACTTTTCTGCAATCTTTGTGGTCATCTGTTATGGCTATAGTCTATTACCAACAAAGACCTCTGTGTAAGAAGTAAAGGATATTGTTAAGGATGTGTATAACTGAAAAAGGAGTTAGGTTGGTCAAAAAACAAGAAGGAAGGATAGCAAATAGATAGACTGAGTGATGGTACTAACAAAATAGAGACATTGCTAGAGGAAGGCCTCCAGCATGTTGGGAAAATCATGGGTGAGGGGGATAGGGGAGACTATCATAGAAGAATACACATGATATGAAGGCTAAGACATGTTGCGATCTGTACTGATGGGAGAAATACCCATTCACATTGATGAGATCCATCCCCTAAAGTATTAAGGTGCTTAGTAAGGGGAAAAAAGCTTTTATGAAACTGAATTAGATGTAATAGTACTTATACGGCCCTCACAGGAGGACCTGTCTATCCCTACCTCAAGGGCTCACTTTAGGAGCAATACTAACAAGCAGAGTTTTCTATCTTCCTCATGAAGATGAGCAATAGCCGATAAGGACCGTGGCTCCAAAGGGTCATGCAGGTGGGGTTGATTTTCTCTTTTCTAAAAGTCTTTATGTGAAAGATGGATGATGATTTGTTAGGCATACTGTAGAGGGAATTCTTGTTTAAGTATGGGGTGAACTAGATCTGGCATTCTGAATTGGGGCTATGAACTTTAAAAACTTTTTTTATAACTATATCTCAACAGAACTGATTTCCTTTTTAGTCCTATGTATTCCATTTTATGCATTTAAAAATAGGAATCCAAAAAGGGGTCCTTAGGTTTCCCCAGATTGCTTCAGGGGTCCATGACCCAGAAATGTTTGAGAATATCCAAACTAGATTATCTCTGAGGTCCATTCCACTTCTGAGATTTTATACCTCTTGGAAGAAGAAAGGACCATGGGAAGAGCTGGGCTGCTCATCAGCAACATGAAGTCTCTTGAGAGATGGACCATGGAGAGGAGTGGCAACACAAAAAAACAAGGGAAGCATTGAGCCAGCAGCAACTTCTGAAAGCTGGCAGTACTTTTTCTCCCACAGTCCAGCAATACAAACACAATCTCTCATGTAAGTCTTTGCAGTTGATTCACACTCCATCCACTTTCCCTCTCAGAAGTGGAAGAAGATGACTTACAGAGGAAATAGTGCGAATGTTTGGGTACGTTCAGGTTTGAAAGGAAGAATAACTGTGTCCTGTATACAATTGCCTGTAATTTTGTGGGTCTATTTTATAGATGCTGAGACATGCTCTAAATTATGGTGTTAGGCATTGTGGGAGAAATTGGCCTGGAGTGTTTTTGATAGCAGAGTTAGCATGGCAATTTGGTGACAGTCGAAGTGTATTTGAATGGATGCCATTCATTGAGACTTAGTGACATTGAGTAGTGTAGCAAGGGGGCAGAACTGGGTTCTAAGTGCTAGTGACCTACCTTTCCCTCCAGCTCCATGTGGGCAATGCAAGAATTAGAAAACCAGGTATGAGAAGAAGCCCAGTCAGATTCTCTACTGCCCAGTATTAGTGTCATGGCAACTTCCTGAGTTCCCTATATGGTCTTCAGGAGAAGAGTGAGAGTTTAATAAGCATATGGAAACCCAAAGCCCAGGTGGGTCACTAAGAGCATGACAACTACAAGCACTAGAGAGAGGGATATTATAGAGAGAAACTAGCTTGGGGATTTGTGGGAAGGACAATGGAGAGGCATGAATAAATTTGTGATGACAGTGAATATATCAAGCAGGTAGTTGGAAATACAAGACTCGAACTCTGTAGAGAGGCTTACCCTGCTTTCTAGTTACCTCTAGATATGTGTTCTGACCCTACTGACATTTCCTTAAAGGGCCCTCTTTTCTATTAATTATTAACATAAGGCCATTTTGCAGCAATTTTGAGGACATTTTATTCATGAATAGTAGTCTCTGTGCCTAGCCCAGGGGCATGAAAGTTAAAATAGTAGGGATGTTAAAAAATACCATCATGCTGTTTACCAGATCACTGGCTAGTTGATAGCCAGACTAAAGAGAATTATGCATATTTATAGTTTTCAGAGAATTGTAGAATTTGAGAGCTGCAAGGGCTCGTAGAGATCGCTTAATCCAACCCTCACATTTTACAGATGTGGAAACTGAGGCCTGGAGAGGTCAGATGATCTGTCCAAAGTGAAATAGCTAGTGACAAAGCCAAGATGACAAAGCAAGGTCTCCTGACTCACGGACCAGTGATCCTTCTACTACACAATTCAGTATTTGTAAGTCCTCATTCATCCTCTAGCTGTTTCTCACCCCAATCTTCTAGTAGCTTAACCTTCACATTTTAGCAGAATAAATACAGGTCTCTGGTTCTCTATCTATCCTGTTTATATTGGTAAGTTTATTTTCACCTTTCTGAGTGTATTAGTAATCTCCAGGAAAAGACTTTGGGAGTTTACCTGCTTTAATTTATTGGTTACAGAGGTTATGTGTTTTTACAACTCAGCTGTTTTCCCTGTGCTGAATCATTTACATCAGTAATTTCATTTCCTTTAAAAAGATGGTGATATTCAGACTTCACACAGATGCCGGGCTATTAATAGAAATGCTATCAACATCACAGCTGTGTCTGGACAGCAACCTCTGGCTTTTTGATTATAAAATGAAAATACTCCTTAAAAATTTTTATCAGCCTCTGAAGCAACTTCACCTTGGGCCATTTTTTAGTCTCCATATTGTTTAGAGCTGAATTTTCTTTTGGGAGAAGACAGTGTTACAATATGGTATGCCTTTTAAAGTAGTGAGGTGAAAGTCTTCTGCCTCTTCCCATATGTTTCTCAGGCTTATACCTAGAAGGGTGGGGAACCTGCAGCCTCAAAGTCACATGTAGCCCTCTAGATCCTCAAGTGCAGCCTTTTGACTGAATCCAAACTTCACAGAACAAATCCCCTTAATAAAAGGATTTGTTCTGTAAAACTTGGACTTAGTGAAAAGGCCACCCAGGAGGACCCAGAAGGCCACAGTTTCCTCACCCCTGAGTCCTAGACTATATGACTCATAAGGTTCTTTCTAATTCTAAGATCTCAAGTTCCTGCTACTGTTATTGGAAGTTTAGCCAATTCCCTTTCAGAGTAGTATAAACAGTATTTGTTCAGATATATATATATATATAGATATAGATATAGATGGATATATAGATATAGATATAGATATAGATGGATATATATATATATACATATACCGTATTGCTGTGTATATATATATATATATATATATATATATATATATATATATATACCGTATTGCTGTGTAAATAAGACTTTGGACTGTGGTATTATCCATGGGCACTAACTGAAGGAATAGAGAAATAAATACTATGGAGAAGAAATACGTTGGGAAGAAGAAAAGAAAGAGCATCTATAAGGTGCCTACTATGTGCCAGGCACTGTGCCTTTAAGTGCTTAAGAAATATTATCTCATTTTATCCTCACAACAACTCTCAGAGGTAGGTACTGTTATCATCCCCATTTTATGGCTGATGAAACTGAGGCAGACAGAGCTTAAGTGACTTACTCAGGATTACATAGCTAGTAAGTTTCTGAGGTCCCATATCAACTCAGGTCTTCTTGACTCCCATTTCAGTGCTCTAACCCCCATGCCACCTAGCTGTTAGATGACTCAGAAGATGAAAAAACTGACCTGGAGCTCAATACAGTCATAGTCATAGCAGCATATTTTAATAGAATATAAGTTCCTTGAGGGAAGGGTCTCTTGGTTTTTCCTTTTGTATTTCCAGCACCCACCACAGAGTTATGCTCATTGTAGATGCGAAATTGAATTGGATTGAAAGTACGCTCTCTAACTTATACCAAGAATAACACAAAGAAAATCTCAGAGGAATCAGTTTTTTTCTTTCTTTCTTCCTCTCTTTCTTTTATTCTTTCTTTCCTTCCTTTCTGTCTTCCTTCCCTCCCTCTTTCTCTTTTTCTTCCTTTCATTCTTCCTTTCCTTCTTTTCTTCCTTCCTTCCCTCCTTCTTTCTTTCTTTTTCTTTCTTCTTCCTATTCATCCAAATGAGAGCAAAATAAGAGAAAAAACCTTTCTCTAAATTCTGGCTTGAAATTTCTTCATAAATAGGACAATCTTAAAATGTTTTCTTAACATGATGTTGCACTCTTATTCTGTTGCTTGCCAGGATGTGGGAGTTGACACTTCCAAATGCAGTTTTATCTACCCAAAATAATGCCTTCTTTCTGCCTCCTGTGAGGAGATGTGACAAGGTCACAAGACATCCAGGCATTAGCAGCACCACAAATCTCAATATTTTAGTCATTTTTTTCTCCACACCAAAATCACCAAAAATCCTCTTTCTTTCAAGCAACTTCCTTCCCCCCACCTCCTACCCACCAAAAACAAAGCACAACCAAACAATTCTAATGGCTTTGGGTACCCTTGACAATTAAGTTTATAATGAAGTATCTGTTGTATTGACAATGAAAAAACAGCCTTTATGCTGAAGAAAGACTATATTGAACTGGGAAATTGAAAGTGGGCACCAATAATCGATTAAATCTCAACAGAGGTCTTCTGATTCAATCTATTCCCTGGTGATGTAAGTGAGGAATATAATGAAGTTCTGTTCAATACCATAAGCCAGGGAACCCAGGTTCCCAAGCATGATGGGAGAAAGGAGACTCTTATGCTCTCCTCCTATACTTTCTACTCCTATATTTTCCAAGGACAGGAGAGCTATTGGATGATAATTAGCAGAGATAGTTGGATCAAGTGAAGTTTTTTCTAAGGATGAGAACATTTATTTGTCTTTGAAGGCAACAGAGAAGAATCCAGTAGATAAGGGGAGTGTGTGGGTTTTAAATTTGATCCATAAGGAGCCTTTGAGGAGATGCTTTAGCAGCTATTTGAAAGACATTGAATTTTACCTACAATCTGTTTTCTTATCATAACTGCAGAGAAACTGTGAGAAGACAGAAATAAGTAATTCCCTGAACAGTCTGAGTCTTACCTTTACATTTTGAATAACAGAACTCTTGAGAGATTTTGACTGCTGTTTAAAGAAGCTGAATGGTGGAACTCTGCTTCAAAAATGAGAAGTAAGGAGCAAAAGTGATGGTAAGGGGTCACTCCGGTTATCTTCTTTCTCACAACTCAAATATGTAAATAATTATGTCTTTATGTTATTATTTGTCACCTAGTTAATATATTGTCAGCCAATAACTTTGATAGTTACTCAAGCTTAGGGAATTAGGGATTTTGATAGAGAAAGAGAGATGAGTAACTAATTATGGGAGTAGGTTTCTCCACTTTATTAAATAAGTATCTTTGAAAACTAAGCAGAAAACTGTTGTAGGTTTTGAACATTTGTAATTGGGGGAGAATACCCAGGAACGCACAAAACTAGTTCAGTCTTGTGGGTCTTGCTGGCCAGATTCAGGATTTCAGACACACCTTATCACCCTCCCTCATCAAGTTGCTTCCTTGCAAGGTTCAACATCTCTTTAAGATCAAGGATAGTAACAAGGAAGAGGCCTCCAGGCAAGAGATGTTCCCTGGTTCTGCCACCTTCAAATGGACCTGTATCCTGGAGTCCCAAGTAAAACACCTATAGGCACACTTGGATGATGTCAGGGACTTCCTGCTATGACCAAGTCAGCTTTGAGCCTAGAGCTGAATGAAGCATTTGGATTCTAGGAGAAGCAGGCAGGATCCTTGTGGTGTTGGAGGGTCATCGCTCACCCATCCTTAGCAGATGATTTGATCTAAATGGTTTACATGAGTGAGCTCTCCCACCTATAGGTCAAAGAATTGGCATCCTTACCATAACATTTGCTTTTATATTCACTATTGAGCTTTTATTTTTAAGCATCCAAATGCTGTGCCAAAGTTGTTTTTCTCATATTAGGAAGTTGAAAAGATTTCTGCAATTTTAGTATCATTATGAAAAACAAAAAACATGATTATAGATGCAAATGCACTTTTACAGGCGCAATTGCTTCAGGCTTTTTAATTAAAGAAATTAGTGGAGAAAGTTGGTTGCAGATAAGCAACATTGCCCTGCTTTCATTAGTTCCATTGTGTATAAATCACTATTTAAAGTGACTGAAAACTCAATGCTTCAAAATTTCAGGGATCTTCCCTCCAGGGACACAAATGTCAATTCCTCTGTACCCTAGACTGAGAGTTCCAGCTCAGCTGCTATGGAGTTTCTCTGGAACTTAGCTCTGATGGCAGACACACAAGTCATTAGTGGGTTTGTGCCTGAGACTTTTCCATCTTGGAGGGACCTGCTAGAGGTTGAGATCGACTGGCATTGCCTTTAAGAACTCTCAATCTCACTCCTGTGATATAATAGCTATCAAAGTAGGGAGAGCATCAATTTAGATAAAATATTTTAAAAGTAAAGTAAAAAGATAAACTATTTGCCTCCAAAATCTTCCCCTTCAAGGACACAAATGGATTTTCTGGTGGGCCAACATTCTTTAAATACTTATAGAAGTAGCACATGAAGAATGAACTTACATTGCAGCAGGAAAGAAAGCATATATAAGGATCATTAAAACATATATAAGGATCCCAGTGGGATCCCTTAGAAAACCACACACATTAATGTGTTTCTTTTTTATTAATATATCAACACATTAAAATCAGGTAGTAGTTATATTTTTAATCAGCCTCTCCCCACACTAGGGAATATTGTTGGTTGTACACTGCTTTGGGCAGCATATGATACCTCTGTTATACACAGCACTTTTATCTCCTTATTCTGTGCCTTGACATTGGCTGCTCCCACCTCCACCCCCTCCCCAGACCTGAAATGCACTGCCTCCTCACCTCTGCCACTTAGTTTCCCTGGCTTTCTTCAAGATTCAGTTCAAATTCCACCTTGTGCAGGAAGTCTCTCTCAGTCTCCCCAGTTGCCTAATATTTTTTTAGTTCAAGCTGTTTTCATACTTCTCCATATATATCTTACACACAGTTAAAGCTCATTCATATCCAAATTGGTTCAAAAAGGGGACTCTATCAATTTATATCTATATATACACACACATAAATGCACACACACACACATACACACACACATATATGTATATATATATATATATATATATATATATATGTATACAACATACTCAATTAGTAGTAATCAAAATCTATCTTACCCAACAGGGAAGTAGGAGAAGAAGGGGATAAAAGAAAAGAGAAATAATAAAAGAAAGGACAGATGAAAGAAGACAGTGTTCAGAAGCAAAACAGACTTTAAAAGATAGATGGGACAGAAAGAGAAGGATAAGTAGAAAAATGTGATAGAGGAAAGTTAACAGTTAGTAATTGTGAATGTGAATGGGATAAAATCACCTATAAAATGAAAGTGGATAACAGAATAGATTAGGAACCAGAATTCAATAATATGTTGTTTACGAGAAACACACTTGAAACAGAGACACACAGAGTTAAAATAAGGGACTGGGGCAGAACCTATTATGCTTCAACTGAAGTAAAAAAAGGCAGAGGTAGTAATCATGATTTCACACAAAGCAAAAACAAAAATAGACTTAATTAAAGAGGATAAAGCAGGGAAACTACATCTTGCTAAAAGGAACCATAGACAATGAAATAGTATCAATACTAAATATATATGCATTAAACAGTATAGCATCCAAATTATTAAAGAATTGTAGGAGGAAATATACAGTAAAATTATTCTAGTGAGAGACCTCAACCTTCCTCTCTCAGAGCTATAGAAATCTTATCATAAAATAAATAAGAAACAAGTCAGGGAGATGAATAGAATCCTAGAAAAGTTAGATATGATAAATCTCTGAAGAAAATGGAATTAGAATAGAAAACAGTACATTTTTTTCTCAGCTATACATGGCAACTTCACAAAAATTGACCCTGTGTTAGGGCATAAAAACCTCAAAGTCAAGTGCAGAAAAGCAGAAATTTTAAATTTATCTTTTTAGACCATAATGATATTAAAATAATAGTTAATAAAGTTCCATAGAAGCATATATTGAAAATTAATAGAAACTAAATAATCTAATCCTAAAGAAGGAGTGAGTCAAACAACAAATCATAGAAGCAGTCAATAATCTCATTAAAGAGAATGACAATGATAACACAACATTTCAAAATTTGTGGGATGAAGCCAAAGCAATATTTAGGGGGAAATTTCTACTTCTAAATGCTCACATCAATAAAAAAGAGAAAGAATAAATCAAGGAATTGGGTGTAAAATAAAATAAACCTAGAAAAAGAACAAATACCAAAACACCAAAATAAAAATTCTGAAAATCAAAGGAGAGATTAAACAAAATTGAAAGTAACAAAACCAAAAACCTAAAAACAATACATTGAACTAATAAATAAAACTAGGAGCTGGTTTTATGGGGAAAAACAATAAAATAGATAAACCATTTGTTAATTTGATTTAAAAAAGAAAGAAGAAAGTCAAATTACTAGTATAAAAAATGAAAAGGGTTAATGCACCACCAATGAAGATGAAATTAAAACAATTATTAGGAATTATTTTGCCCAATTATATGCTAGCAAAACTGACAATCTAAGTGAAATGGACACATATTTGGACAAAAATACAATTTGTCCAAATTAACAGGAAAAGAAATGTTGTTGTTTAGTCATTTTTCAGTCATGTTCAATTCTTTATGATCTCTTTTGGAGTTTTCTTGGCAAAGATATTGGAGTGCTTTGCTTTTTCTTTCTCTGGTTCATTTTACAGATGAGGAACTAAAGCAAGCAGAATTAAATGACTTGCCCAAGGTACACTGCCAGTAAGTATCTGAGGCCAGATCTGAACTAAGGAAGATTAGTCTTCCTGACTCCAGGCCCAGCACTCTACTTGCTGTACCACCTAGTTGCCCTAGGAGAGGAAATAAAATGTTAATTACCCCTATTTTAGAAAAAAAATTAAATCCATCAATGAGCTTCCTAAAATAAATCGCCAGTTCCAGGTGGATTTACAGATGAATTCCACCAAACATTTAAGGAACAATTAATCCTAATACTACATAAACTAGTCGAAAAAATAGGCAAAGAAAGAGTCCTGCCAAATTCCTTTTATACTACAAATGTGGAAATACCTAAACCATGGGGAGGAGAGAGAGAGAGAGAGAGAGAGAGAGAGAGAGAGAGAGAGAGAGAGAGAGAACCATAGATCAATTTCCTTAATGAATATTAATACAAAAGTTTTAAATACAATACCAACAAGGAGATTACACCATTGTACAAGAAGATCATACTCTATGACCAGACAGGATTTACACCAGGAATGTAAGTCTGGTTCAGTATTGGGAAAACTATCAACATAATTGACTTATCAATAACAACAATAACAAAATCAATAGATTCAGAAAAGGTCTGTGACAAAGTACAACATCAATTCCTACTTAAAACACCATAAAACAAATGAATCAATGGAATTTCCTAAATGATAGGTAGTAGGTATCTAAAACCAAGAGCAAATTTTATCTGTAACAGGGATAAACTTGAAGAACAGGAGTGAAGCAAGGATGTCCATGATTACCACTATTATTCAATGTTGTACTAGAACTCTATAACAATAAGACACGAAAAAAAGAAATCAAAGGAATAAAATAAGCAATGAGGAAATAAAATGATCACTCATTACAGATGATATGATGGTGTACTTAGAGAACCCTTAAGTTGTACTCTAGTTGAATAATTAACAACTTCAGCCAAGTTGTAAGATATAAGATAAATCCACACAAATCATCAGCATTTCTATATACTACCAACAAAACTCAGCATGAAGAGAGAGAAAGAGAAATTCTATTTAAAATAACTATAGACAAAATAAAATACTTAGAAGTCTACTTGCTAAGACAAAGCCAGGAACTATATGAACACAATTACAAAACACTGTTCACACAAATAAAAACAGATCTAAACAACTGGAGAAGTATTAATTGTTCATGGGTAGCCCAAGCTAATATAATAAAAGTGACAATTCTACCTAAGATAATTTACCTGTCCAGTGCCATACAATCAAACTACAACAGAATTATTGTATAGAACTAGAAAAAAAAATTCATCCAGAAGAACAAAAAGTCAAGAATATCAAGGGAATCAATGAAAAAAATGCTAATGAAGGCAGCCTAGCAGTTCCAGATTTCAAACTATTCTACTAAGCAATTATCATAAAAACAATCTAGAACTGGCTAAGAAACAGTGTTAGACCAGTTGAATAGATCAAGTGTACAATGCATAGTGTAAAGGACCATAGTAATTTAATATTTGATAAGCCCAAACATCCAAGCTTTGAGGGTAGAACTCAGCATTTGACAAAAATTGCTTGGAAAACGGGAAAGCAATTTGGCAGAAACTAGACATAGGCCAACATCATACATTTTATACAAAGACAAGGTCAAAGTGGACAATGATTTAGGCATAAAGGGTAATATTATAAGTAAATTCAAGGAGCATAGGAAAATATCAGACCTATGGATAAGGGAAGTATCTGTGACCAAACAAGAAATAGAATCACAGGAAGTAAAATGGATAATTTGGATTATATGAAATTAAATAGCTTTTGCAGAAACAAAACTAGTACAGCCAATATCAGAAGGGATACAGGAAAGCAGGAAAAAGATTTTGACAGATTTCTTTGATAAAGACCTCATTTCTCAAACATATAAATAACTGAGTCAAATTTATAAAAAATGAGAGTCATTCCCCAATTGATAAATGGTCAAAAGGTATGAACATGCAGTTTTCAGAAGATATCAAAGCTATCAAGTCACATGAAAAAATTCTCTAAATCACTTCTAAGTAGAGAAATGTGAATTAAAACAACTCTGAAATACTATCTCCCACCTGTCAGATTGGCTAACATGACAGAAAAGGAAAATGACAAATGCTGGAGGGGATGTGGAAAAATTGGGAAACTAATACAGTGTTGGCGTAGTTGTGAACTAGTCTAATCATTCCAGAGAACAATTTGGAATTTCTATAAACTATGATGCAGTAATACTACTAATGGGTCTGTATTCCAAAAAGGTAAAAGAAAAGAGGAAAGAACCTATTTGTACAAAAATATTTCTAGCAGCTCTTTTTGTGATAGTGAATAAGTAGAAATCATGGGGATGCCCAACAACTGGAGAATGATTGAACAAGTTTTGGTACATTATTGTGATGGAGTATTGTTGTGCTATGAGAAACAATGAGCAGGATGCTTTCAGAAAAACCTGAAATAATGAAGAATGAAACCTGCAGAACCAAGAGGACATTTATTTAATATTAAAATAATGATAAATTCTGAAATACTTAGCTACTCTGATCCAGACAATGATGTAAGACAATTCTGAAGGCCTTATGATGAAAAATGCTATCCACCATCAGAGAAAGAACTGATGGAATCTGCATATAGATTGAAGTATACTTTGTTTTACTTTATTTTTCTTGGATTGTTTTGGTTTTGGTTTTTTTAGGGGGGAGGTCTATTTTCTTTTGCAACATGGTTAATATGGAAGTATAATTTGTATCATTTCACATGTATAATCTGTATCAAATTGCTTGCTTTCTCAAAGGAGGAAGAGAATGGAGGGAAAGAGAAAATTTGGAATTCAAACTTTTACAAAATGAATTTTAAAAATATTTTTGCATGTAATTGAGAAAAAATAAATTTAAAAAAAAAAACCCATGACCCAAGACAATTCTAAAGGCTACATGATGAAAAATACTACCTCAAGAGAGAAAACTGATGAACTCTGATTGCAGATTGAGGCATACTTTTTTTTTTAAACTTCCTTCATAATTATTGGCTTTTTTGTTTCTGTTTTCTTTTGCAATATGACTACGATGGAAATAGGCTTGGCCTGACCTCACATGTATAATTGAAATCAAAGTGCTTGCCTTCTCCAGGAAGAGAAAGAGTTGTGAGGAATGGAGGGAATTTGGAACTAAAAACACACAAAAAAAAGATTGTTAAAGATAGTTTACATGTCATTAGAAAAATAATTAATGAAATAAATCAAAATAATTTTAAAAAACAATCAAGGTAGTCTGGAGCAGATTTTGCAGTAATAGAAAAACACTGGGCCTCTGGTTTCAGTAATTAGCTCAATGTACTAATGTGAGTCTACAGGGAGAACAAGATTAATTAATGGGTGAATTTCACTTTAATAAATGTATAGGCAATTTTCTAAATGCAGATGACAGAGTCCATCCTGATGGGATCTCTACCTAGAGCCACTCAATATGGTAAGTGTCTGGGAAAAGTGGTTAATTTGTAAATGCTTCATGATACTGATTAGAAGAGAAATAATGCTTGTGTTTGCTTCCCAATGTATTATTCATTTTTCAACAAACTGAAGGATCTAATATCTTTCCTCCCTTTTCTACAATACCCCATTGATCTCCACTGCTTTCATTTTCATGAAACACCTTTCTAAGACTGGTTTGGTCCATCAACCCTTTCCTATATCTCCTTTTCCTAAATCTCTAATCCTGTGGCACGCATCCCTGCTTTTATACTATATTTAAAGTGTTTCTCAGCATCAGTAAAATGACAGAATGTGTTAAAGGCAAGCTCTCTGGCCCTATCATAGAATGAGTGTCTTGCAAAGAACACAAAATCTGGACACTGAGTAATCATTTCAAATAATGCTTTAAGAAATAATGTACCAGCAGCAAAGACTTGGAACTTAAGGGCCTCAAAAATTTTTTACTTCACAAACTGACAATAGGGCCAACCTTTTCTCCTTTGGCACAGGTAAGAGTTAACAAACAAAGATGGAACTTGTGTTTTCATTTGAAAAGCAAAATAACCTTGTTTATGCTTGGTCACAATTTATGAGAGAGCATTAGATCATTCGTCAAGTTAAGTCAACAAATATTTATCTAGAAACTACTGTATTCCCTGCCATTGTAAAGTCTTGTAATTAAAACAAGCTGCTACATATCAGCAAATTAAAGAAGATACATTCTTCAGGGCAAATTTAGTTACACTATACACTATTACAGCAAAATCACGATATAACAACCTTCCATAAGTTATACCAGAGCCACCATTTATCAGTATTTCATTCATTAATTCTTGCATTCATTTTGCACTTGATTTTCAAAGAGAAAAAGAAAGAGAATAAAATCTCATTATATCAAGTTCATTTCATACTTTTATGCTAAAGCAACAATAATCTCTGGCACATGTGTGTGCTGATGGTAGCCAAAACTCCCTCGAAGTTGGTGTTCTTAATAATGATGGCATCTAGGTACTCTCAGACCCTCAAAAATATTCTGTTCTGTTCAGTTTACTGTATTTATTAAGACAGAAAAATATACTCATTTAAATGAGTATGGGTGGGGGAGGGGGGAAGAATTCCCTTCTGGTCAGGAGGTCATGGGCTATTTGGATGGTTTAGATATTTCTGTATATGATCATGGGCTCCTGTGAGTCCTTTGGATATTTTGCATTTTTCTCTATATCCAATATCTTGGTAACTTGAGGAATTGTACAGGACCTAGTATGCACTTTTGGGGAAAACAAGACATGTGTATACCTTCTATATATTTGGGAATTTTCCTGGAGCAACTCCAAGTGGAGTCAATAAGCCAAAGGGAGAAAACGACCCTCTCTTGAATCAGGACCCAGGATTTAACCTGATCCACATAAGTCAAAAGTCTTTGATGGGGGGAAGGGAGACCTGGACCATTGGTTATATAAGAAATATTTTAAACTCCGAAAGTTCAAGCAAGAATTTTGCCCTCAGCCCTTAATTTATGATAAAATAAATTAACCAGACTATAATATTTTATTTGAGTTTTTAGTCTATACTTACATTAACACATCAGAAATCTTTGATTTCATCAGTGAGGACTCCCTCCATCAACAGAAATTGCAACTTTTCAAGAGTTGTTATGGTTATAAAATTCATTGTTAACTTTGATAACCCTTTAGCTAATATCTCCTCTAATTTGACTAAACTGGTCCTTAGACAAAAGACATGCAATCCATCATTAAACCTATATCCAAAGCCTTTCTAGATTGATAGGATCTGCCAAAGCTTGTTCTTCACAGGAATAAACTTCAAGAACCCAGAGTCATCTTTCCTACCATTCTAATACAGTGTGATATAGTGTTATGTAGTGTAGTATAGTGTAGCGTGTGTGTGATGATCAGGGGACCGTTAATCAGTAAAATTCCCCCAGCCCACTTGATGAAATTATAGGGCTAGTTGCAGAGACTATTGGGTGCTAAGATAGGAAAGGGAGTATAAAAACACATTTACATTTTATTCCTCCTTTAGGAATTATGAAGTTCTCCAGTCAAACTTATTGATTACAGGATGGCTAACCATCAGCTGGTTGAGGGATAAGTTACAGCTCTGGTGGCCTTTAAAAAGCAAAGTACATTTTCAAAGGAATCAGTCAAGACAGGAGGCAGCTTTGAAGAGGAGAATTACTCTCTTTTATCCTCCCCTCCATCATCATGGGATCTTGCAGTTGAACTACTTCTTGAGAGGAAATTCTACACAGCTGATAAAAGACTCTTAGAGAAGCAAGCTGTAGAGTAGAGGTAAGCTGAGGGGCAGAGGAAGGGCAGAGAACTCAGATAAATGACCTGCCCAGCAGAGACGTTGCTGAGGATCCTACAAGAAGATAAAGGACATCAGGGCCCTGTAGCATCTGAGGGGTGAGTTGCCTTGGTGATGTGTGTTTCTAAGGATGTTCCTCTTGCCTAGTTCATTCTATATGTATGTTCGCTCTTCCCCTGGATACTGTGTGTATTTGTGGGACAGTGTGTCACAGGTTAATAAGATGAATGTTTTGTTACTACTGTTAAGGCTATACTACTTCAGCAAGTGCCTTTGCTTTGAGTTAATTGTGTCAATTGGTTAACATATGAAAGGTGAATTACTGGTGTGGGACCAAGAGCTAAGTAATTTTTAGAAGTATAGACTCATAGAGTGCCTTGAATCTGTGGTAACCATTCTGGGAGCAGGGGCATGGAGGTTCATCGAGGAGGGAATTCAATCTGCAAGTGTAAGCAGGAGGAGCAGCCCCTAGAAAATGCTATACCATGATGAGTAACTGAATAATTCTTGAAGGCCATTACTACTATTGAATGTTCCAAAGGTCTTGCTGCAATTTTAAACTTATTAAAGTTTGAAATTGCACGAAGACTTTTGGAACATCCTATATATAACAAAAGGATTTTTAAAAATTTCACAAAGTGTCCTATTTATTTCATTCAGTATTCACAATGGCAAAAAACTGAGGCTAGTTAGAATATGGACACTCCCTTGGAGTCATGGTAATAAAATTTGATATAGATTTACAAATTCAATAGAGAGATTCACTTTATCTCTCAATAGCAGCCATAATTCTCCTTTTCCCTTCCCTTTCTCTTGCCTTCTTCAATGCATTTCAGTTCCTGATAATTTCTTAGAATCTTGCCACTCCCAAAACATCTTCCCAAACAAAAGTTGGAATAAGAACAAAACATATGCTTTTTACAGCTACTAGGCATTGTATTCCTGGGTCCGAGTCAGTTCTTGCCAAGACCTACTTTGACCACTTTAACCCACTGACTACCATAACACAAACTTCAGAGATGCATCTTGTACAGTCTCTCTCAAATTCCTACAATTTTTTGTCCAGATCCAAAGCATAAATTCACCGTACAACATTTCCAATGAATGATTACTTGGCCTCTGCTTAAACCTCTCCACTGATGGAAAATTCACTCCTTCTGGCAGTGACCTCTTCTATTTCTGGACTGTTCTAATCATTTGGAAGTTCTTTGTTATAATCACTTGTATCATCATTACTCAGATTTTTTGGAGTGTGATGGTTTTCTTTCTTTCTAGTATGCCCCAGGAAGACATGAAAATACTAACTTAATTAATTTCATATTAATCTCAGATTCCTGTCATTATTGTGATTCAACTTTTTAAAAATTTGTTTATGATGTTTTTCTTTTAGAGCTGGAAGACTATGAAAAGAGTCCTTAGCATATCCAACATTCTCCTTTCTCTACCTAATCCACATTGTTACAAGGGCAATCTCTTACTCATATCCATGTGTGCTGGGAAAAGAGCTCCAACCAATCAAAAACAACCCAACTCACTCTTCTTCTATGGACTGACTCCTCTCTTCCTCCTCCATCATTTTTCAAATCTATTCTAATTCTATTGTTTTGGCCCCTTTTCTCTGTTTTTAGATTGTAGCTGTGACTTTGACTCTCTCAGGCATGACTGAATCAGAAGTAACATCTCAGATGCGGAATATTCCACTGTATCATATCACTAACCATGAGTCAGGCAATTCGAATCTACTAAATTAACCAGGCCAACATTTGTAATTTGGAGAAGTGAGGGGGTTTCTAAACCATTTATCCATTTGTACATTTCATGGCTGCTTGACAATGTAACAGGATTTTTTTTTAAAAGATAAAACAACAAGGGCAGCTAGGTGGCTCAGGGAATAGAACCACCCCCAACTGCCTTGCTCCCCCAAAATCAAGCAACAATTAAGCAATATATTCACACATATTTCTCCTTCCCCTCCACTTCCCAGACACTCATCTCTGTTACATTAGGTCTTAGGAAACAACTGGACAGGGCAGGCCAGGAGAGGCCAGGACCAGAGAAGGCTCTTGACAGCAAGCATTTGGATGGGGGAACATTGGGGTGGGGTGAGGAAGAGAGATTCTCTGCTGAAGCCAGTTTGAAAAAGAAAAGGGGCTTGACATCCTAAGTCTAGGGAGGAAAGTAGTAGCTGTCTTCAGGGTATTACTGTTCTACCGCCTGAATTCAGATCTTCTCCTGAGCCTTTGGTCAGACTACTCCCCTCTCCCATTACCAATCCCTTTCATTGCTTACCCAGAATTTAAAGCCTAATTCAAAACAAGCTCCACCATGAATCTTTCCCTGATCCCTCTGGTCGATAGCATTCTTGCAGCTTGAATCTCACATAATACTTTTGCTTTTAACCTTCTTATATTTATCTTATAATGCTATGTATTATATACTTATTAGTACTTCTGACTTAACCCCAGTGAGATCCCTTGAGGGTAACAAATTCTTTAAAAACTCTATCAGATATCTTTTTCATCCTCAGCACAGCCACCGAAAGTCTACTGTAATGCTTTGCACTTGGCTAATGTTGAATGAATGAAAAGACAGGGATATGGAGGAAGAGGCGTGACTGTGATGACAGAGAATTTTGCTTCTTCCTTGGGTTTCTGTTCCTTGCATTCTAGAGGAACTTGAGCGTTTGTAGCCTGGCAAGCACACAGAGATCTGACATTCTTGAAGAGGACAGAAGCAAAGGGCAAGGACCTCTGGGAAAACTAAGCTGCCTAACTACAAAGCCTTCTTAAATCACCTTTTGTAAGTCAAATTAGATAGTGAGCACAAAGGAAATAATGAGTTTGTGCAAACTCTAATGCACTATGTAAACGTTTGTTGTTGTTGAGCATCATCATTTATCTCCACATTCACTTTGGCCACACCTGATCATTTCTGTTTCTTTGCTTGCTGCTATACATGGTATAACAGAACTGAATTTTGTTCTCTGTGTTCATCTTGTGGAGATGGGCTGATGACAAGATGATTTTAAACAAAAAGGCCTTTCAGGCAGAATATGGGCTTTTGTACCTGTTCAGAAGTTCGCATTCCCAGTTGGGCTTGTGAACTATACTTTCAGGCCATTAAAGGACATGTTCTGTGTCCTAAATACACATGGAAAACAGTGCATTACCTACTGTCCATTCTATAAAGATCTATAAAAGCCAAAGTGATTTCCACAGAATCATTTTGTATGCATCAACAGTAAATTACACTGCATCAGGACTCAAAGCCCTAAAACCAACAGGTTGAGAGCTGAGAAAGAAGTGAACCTGCTGTGAAAAGACAGAGAGAGAGAGAGAGAGAGAGAGAGAGAGAGAGAGAGAGAGAGAGAGAGGAGAGGGGAGGAAGAAGGAGAGAGAGGGGGAGAGATGGAGGAGAGAGGGGGAAGAAAGAGGGAGAGAGAGGGGAAGTGAGAGGGGAAGAGAAATGGGGACGAGAGGGGGAGAAAGGAGGGAGAGAAGGGGGAAAGAAATAGGAGGGACAGAGAGAAGAGGGGGAGAGAGATCTGTTCACATGAGGAAAGGTGAAAGCTGTTGCTTTAGACCAAGTGGCATTGCAAACTCTCTATCCAGTAATCCATTTCAAACACCAAGGGAGGATAGGTTTGTTTTGTGTCTTCACCTTACATACCTAAGGAAAATGTCCTAATTGAATTAAAGCACTATATACATTCTAGCTATTGTTATCAGCTATTACTACCATTTGTTCGAACATTATTCCTCCTTCATCTATCCACTCCTTGGTCCAGCCAGACTGGGCTTCTTGCTGTATCTTATTCATGACATGCTGTCTTTTTTTCCTTGCCTTCACATAGGCTGTTTTCCACAACTGGAGAAAACTGTTCCTTTCTCACCTCTGCCTTTTAAAAGGAGGTCCAAGAAGGCAGCATTGCATTATTGATAGAGCAGTAGCCCTGGTACAAGAAAAAAAATCTGTGTTCACGTCCCTTCTCAGATACTTACTAGCTGTATGGCCCTGAGTAAGTCACTTAACATCTTTCAGTCTCAGGTTCCTCATCTGTAAAATGGAGACAATAAAAACCACCTACCTCCTGGGGTTGCTGTGAGGGTCAAATGAGATAAAATATGGTAATGCTTTGTTTGCAAAGCTTAAAACTTATTTCATCATTATTATTAGAACCTATAGTTTCCTTCAAAGTTCAATCCAAATACTATCTCCTATATGACCTTTTCGCATCCTTCCAAGTTATTAGTGCCTCCCTCTTAATTTCTTTATATTTGTTTATGTATATTGTATGTGTACATGTTCGATTTCGCAATAGAATATAACCTGTTTGAAGGAAGGAACTATTTCTTTTTTCATTTTTATCTCATCAGAGCCTAGCACTGTGCCTGACACATAGTAGGTGCTTAATCACTGGTTGTTGATTTATGGATTAGTTATGAAATTAAAGAGACTTAATCCAAGAAGTCTTCATAGAAAAAAGAAGCAAGTCTAAGTTTTTATCAATCAATATTTATTTAGTGCCTACTATGTGCCAGGTATTGCAAAACAGAAGAGAAAGTGTGTGACCTGGCAGAGACAACATGGAGAATATAATTTCCAAAACATAAATTCTTACCCTGAAAATTTAACAATAGGCTCTATCGCAGGTACAAACTGACTCCAGCACACTTCTGTCCTGAATAACTATAAGGCAAATGTATATATTTCTGTCACTCTTGGGTACTCTGACTAAAGGGGTTTATGTTTATCCTGTCTTCCTTACTCAGTGAACTCATAAAGGAAATTAACTGGAGCAAAGGATAGAGCACTGGGCCTGGAGTCAGGAAGACCTGAATTCAAATCTAGTGTCAAACGTTTACTAACAGCGTGACCCTGGGCAAGTCCTTTTACCTCTCTTGCCCTCAGTTTCCTCATTTGTAGAAGAGGGTAATAAAAGTACCTACCTTCCAAGGTTGTCGTGAGAATAAAATGAGATCATATTTGTAAAGCACTATATAAATGCCAGCTACCATTACTTAGGACAGAGGTTGTGCCTTCTATTTCCCTTCACAGAACTGTCCAAAAAGGCTATTGACTATGGCCTAACACAAGACTCCCAATTCATCAGCGAACTTCTAGTTCTATTTACTCTACTCCCTTTCCCACCAAACCTTCCTGTCTTCCAAAATTCCCTATGACTATATATCAGCATCACCCCCGTCACCCAGATTCACTGTCTTTGTGTCATTCTTGACTCATTGCTCACTCACCCCAAATAATCTATCCTTGCAAAATCTGATCATTTCTTCTTTCGTACTGTCTCTTGTGTGTGTCTCCTCTCCACCCACACAGCTACCATTCTAGTTCAGTCCCTTGTTACTTCTCAACTGGACTATTTCAATAGCTTTTTTATTGATCACCCTTCCTCAACTCTCTCCCCATACCATTCCATCCCCCAACCAGGGCCAATGTGATTTTCTTAAATCGAAGTTATCGCCAAGGCAATATTCACAATACTGGTGGTGACTATGAATATGCTGGCATAGTTCTCAATTGTAAAGTATAACTCTCCATATAGAAGCCAAAAGAAGACCATTTATTCAGACACCAAAAAGCCAAATCCATCATAGTAGCCAAGAAGTCAATACCCATTAGCAGTGTGGGGACAAAGCCATTCTCAAGCCGTCCCTGATGCTGGGACTTTCCCACAAACAAACATGCAGGAACCTCGCTGTCTGTTTGCCTGGGTCCTCTCATTCCTCCACCCTGACTGCTCTCCCTCACTTCCTGTTCCACCAGTTCAGCAGGCTCCTCCCACCAACATGTGATTTAGGCTTCCTGTCATTTAATTTAAGCAGGTCACATAGGCCTATTAATGAATGGGAAAGATCCCCTTTAAATTGCCATTACACGACATCAACACCCTCCCCTTTCCACTGTCAGACTCACACTCGAAACTCCGCTAACTCCAGGATCAAATAGGAAATCTTTTTTTTTTTAAATCCTTATAACTTGTGCCCTTCCTTCCTTTGACCCTTATACTTCACTCTCCTCCACAGACTCCACAATCTGGCCCCACTGGCCTACTGGCTAGTCCTTCTGCACAACACTTTGTCTCCCATCTCTCTGCTTTTCATGGACTTTTTCCCAGGACTAGAGTTCTCCCTCCTCACACCTGCCTCTTGGATTTCTTGGACTCCCTAAAAACTCATCTCAAATTCTTCTTTTAGCAAGAGTTCTCCATACCCCTGCTCCCATTCCAGTGCCTTCCTCCTCAGATTACTTTCCATCTATATCATATCTGTCTTATATGCACCTCATTATTTATGTTTGTCTCCCCATTAGAATGTATGCATCTTGAGGACAGGGAGTATTTTTCCTTTCTTTGTGCTCTCAGTTCCTATCACAATTCCTAGGATATCCTAAGTGCTTAATGAATGCTTACTGACTGCTGTTTGACTCATAAGTACACATTGGTAACTATTTAAAACACAATAGAGTAACCTATCATTCCTATTATGCTCCCCTGGGAGGTTAACACCTAAATCATCAAGCTGTGAGATCATTTGTGGTACTGCTGAACTTACCTTCACCTTGGCTCTGCACTGTCTACACAATTCATTCAAGATACATCTTCTATTAAACCATGGTATGACTTAGATTCATCTTCCTGTTGGTGGTCATTTTCTCTTCTGGGAATTGTCATTGTAACTGCACAGACTACCTCCTGCAGGGCAACAGATATGAACTGTGAAACTTAGGAATTCCTTATCTTCCAAAGGAGCCCCTAGGCTCAAAATACACATCTTTCATCATTGCTGTTAAGGGAAAGAAACACAGAGCAGGAGAAGTAGATAGAAGCCTAAAGTTCAATCTCAGGTTCACCTGGACAAGCATGTACATTTGTTGTATCAATGAGCAGCTGTCATAGCTGACTAGCCTTTCACAGGAAGTCCAAGGGAGAGCAGAGCCAGAGTCCACAAGTTCTAAAGGGAAGAAGAAAGAATAAGAGCCAAAGGTGCCTCTGCTTTTAAAGGATCCTCAGCAGGAGGGTCTTCCTGTTCAAAGCTGAGAGTGCTTTTCAGACACAGTTCACTACTCTTGTTTTAGGGGACTGAGGGGATAGGATCTCACATGGGGACCCCCCACCAGTAGCCTCTGTCTATACATGCCCTTTATCAAGAGACAAAAGCAAAGTGATCGGGTCTTAGAGTTGACATTACACATACTTTTTGGGATGACTCCCATAGATCCATCCCCAAACATTCTCCACAAGGTAGATTCTCATCCAATTCCCCCTCCTCCATCACTCCACATGTACATAAGTATCAAAAATATACATTACATATGTGCAATATTTCTTGGGTAGGAAAGTAGGTTTTATTTCTTCTATTTTGCTCCCCAATTTTACAATTGACCTTTTTTTTTTTTTTGAATGAGCCATTCTATTTTGGCTGCTTCTGTTACACTCCAAGTCTTCAAACAAAAACTGGATGATCAACTCTCAGGGATTTTACAGAAGAAATTTTTGGTCAGGTATGGGCTATATTAGGCATCTTCAACTCAGAGATTCTGTGAACCTAGAGAGAATCTAGAGCCCAGAGTCTCTATGTTCTGTCAATATGTTTTAATTCCTAAATATTCTATGGCCCAACTGGTTTGGGAAATTCTGGACTAGATTCCTGGTTCTGTGGTCCCATCTTCATTTCTTTTCAGCATCCATCTAGCAGTCTTAATAGTAAAAGATTTTTCCTTTATTCTCTTAATTTTTTTTTGTTATTAAAGATAGTTCTCTAGGAATGAGAGGTTAAAGGATATAAGTAGAAATTTAGGAGGTTTAAAAATAAAATATAACAAAAATCTATTCAGAATAAAAAGGAAAAACAAGTTTATGGTAAAGCAAACTCTCTCACAGGTCATACAAGCAGTTTATGGTCACCAAGCTTCCAGCAATGCTACTTTAGCCAGTCCTAGCTTCTAGGTCCCCATCTTTATAGCCAGAATATTAATTCACTGTCCTCTGTGAAACAAGGGGAAGCACGGATTTGGAGTCAGAGAGCTGTGCTCCTACCACAGACACCATGTGACTTTAGGCAAATCACTAAAACCTCTCAGAAGATGAATTTGTTTATCTATAAAATGAGGATCTTGGATAAGGTGACTTCTATGACACTAAGGACTTTTTGGAGGAGTCACATTTGGGGGACATGCACAAACTTAGTTTTGGAACTGCCTACTTTTCCAAGACATTCAGGTCACCCCCTTCCCATTCAGTTCTCTCTAGAGTTTAAACAATAATAATAAACCCATCCCCATGATTCATACAATTGAACAGGCATTTATTAATCTCCTACCATGTTCCGAGGTCTGGGTTAGGCTCCAGGGGATATGAAGAGATAAGAGAGGACACTGTTCCTGCCTTCCTGGATCTTTCCAATTGAAAAGAGGCATAATAAGAGCTATAAAGCTTACAAAGTGATTTCCTCATAACAAAGGTTATTCTCATCTTACAAATGAAGAAACGGATACTCCCAGGCTTAAGTGACTTGTCCACAGCAATATCATAATATTGGCTTTCTTCTTGAAGGGTGCAAAGCACTGTGTTGCATAGGATCTCATTTAAACTTCATAGCATCCTTATGAGGGACTTACTCTGAGTATGATTAGTCCTATCTTACGGATAAAAAAATAGACTTACATATGTGAAGTGACTTACCTATGGTCACAATTTGCCAAACAACTCAAAACTTGGCATCCTCTTGAGCCCAAATCTAACACTCTTGTCATTATACCATACCCCCATGGGGCCAGTTAGTAAGGGTGTTGAATCTATTTCTTTATACTCTAAGTCCAGTGGTCTTCCTACAATGCCATGGCATATTTGGTTGGCATCCTTTAAAGGATGTTTTTTCCTTTAAAATGGTTCAAGTGCTTCTGTTAGGTGCACATTCTGACAAAGTGCTCTAAGCTCCTTGGAGATTTAAGATAACTGGTTATCCTTGTTGACTCCCTGTTGACTATCAACAATCTCCTAGGTATGGTCCAGGACACCGTCATCCTCACCACTTCCGCTAGAACAGAGCAGTCTTTAGGAGGGCCTGCTCTGGAGCAAGGGACATGAGGGGAGGGGTCTGACCACACAGAAGAGCAAAGCTTTTCAATTGTGGATGACAACAAGAAAGCATACAGGCCTTAAGAACCTCTGAAATTGTAGCCACCTCCTGGTGGTAATCCTGAAAGGGCAATGCATGACGGAGAGACCTTCCTGAATTTGCAGTTAGAGATCCCCTTTCTTTTTACCAGATTTCTACAGATCCAGCTTAAATCAGTAGAAATTATATGCCTTGCCTAACCTAAGGAGAAACTTTCCTTAAATGGATTGTCAAGGCTTGTTCTCGACTATAGATGTCTAATTAAGGAATAGCAGTCCTTCCTGGTGGTGGAGCATCTCTAGCTAATTTAGCACTAAAACAATGCCACAGAGGGAATCAATTTAGCAATGCAGCTTTCCATCTCATCATGTACCTTTGAGAGCACTAAGACAAAGCATGGAATTACTCAGTTCCTGGCTCCCCTAGACAAAAAAACCTTATCGTATCTTGATGGCATCACTCCATGCCGTAGGATATGCCAGGCTGAAATCTTAACACCACTAGCTTTCCCCCCCAAAGGTTTGGTAAGACATGTCCTCAGCATTCTCCAGGCAGTGGTCAATTGGATCACTGAACAAACCTTCTCATTTGGTGGTGTTTTATCCTAAGCCTTTTCCATGGTGCGTCCTTTATTCTTGCTTTGTGTCTCTTAAAGTTAAAACAATGCATGCCAGTGTCATACTATTTTCAGTGCCTCAAGACTGTTTACTCTCAGCTCTCTTTAGGACCTAAAAGGCTGAAAACTGCATCCTAATGGTCCAATTAGGCCTAATGCTCCAGAGTGTTGACTGTTTAGTTACCACCATATTGTGTACAGAACTAATTGTGGTGAAAGCAAATGAATGGTCAAGAAACAAACAAGCTACTAGAAAATAATTACTTGGAGTGTTTCTTTTTAGTGCCTGGACAGCCGATTTCATTATAGTCAACAGCCCCTAAGCTGCCTGGAATAGTGGTATTTGTCATTTTCATAGAAACTTGATAATGACATTAATTTATCTTAATGGTCTGTTCTATTGTTATAAATAGTAAAATTAGCTTAAATTGTCTTGCTTTTGCTGGTTTGGGATGGCTGCAAAGGGCCCCACGACAGCAGATGAGTAGATAATTTGGTGTGCTTGACAGATTTCCAATAATTTGTTATGTGGAACATGAGTAATGCTAGTGCCATTAATGTTCATTTTCCTCTAAATTCATTACTGCCCTTTTCCCTTTTATCTTTTTTAATGTCTGGGCCATTTTTCTATATTTCAAGTGGAGCCACAGAGCCTATTCATATTCAGCTCGCTATTAACATTCTGCACAGAGCGAGCATCCTGTAGAAAAACAACTCTTTATGAAATGATGAGCTTGGTAGCTATTGACGATGGAGAGTGGGCAAAATGGGCTGCTTACTGGTATCAGGGCTGAGATATAATTAAGTCAAATGTAATTTTAAAGAAATTTAAATGTTTTCATTTTCATGGCAAAGGTAAAACATACTTAAGAGAGACCCTAAGAAGGTGTGAATGCATTAATAAAAACTGGTGCTTCTCCTTTCACATCCCTCTTACTCTTCACAGAGAATCTTACTGAAGGTTATTACACAACATTTCCTATAAAATGGATTCTAATTAGTCTGTAAAAAATGTTAAAATCAAATTGAGTCTCATAAGCAGATACACTGCCATTATAGTTTCCAGGACAAATGTGACAGCTATTTACAAAGAGGAAAAAAATTTATTTTGATTCGGTTTATTCATTCTTAATTCCAAATGACATTTATGATGCTATCCCTCCCTTATTTATGACAGTTCTACATTTCCCTCAAGGGGTGTGAGTGTATGTGTGTGTATGTGTGTGTGTGTGTATGTGTGTGTGTGTGAGGGGGGAGTGAGGGTTAGAGAGATTTTTTAAAATCAATTGTATTTGCTTTCCTGCCTTTTCTAAAAACCCTACTCACTTTCTCTCCCACTGTGGTAAGGAGTCCAACACATGATAAAGTGGCTTATTAAAGCTCTTGTCAGCTTTACTGATGTACACCTTCCTCCTAATAAACATGACAGATTGGCATGATCGCTATCCCCAACAAGAGAACAAACCCCACAAACCTTCAGACCCCCATTTCCTTTTATTCTTCGTGCTGAGTGGTTCAGTGGAAATGAATAGGGTCTTTTGTGCACAGAAACAATCCATACCTGTTACCCTGATAGGAGATTCTATACTAGTAGATTATAGAATTCTATTTACTTAGCATGTAGCACAATACCTTGGCACATAGTAGGCACTTCAGAAATACCTATTGTTTGATGGATCTCCAGAAACCCCCTGTAACACAAGGTTCAAAGGGAGCTCAGGCTGACTGAATGAGAGAGATGGACTTTTTGAATGACAAACTACCATTTCATAGAGTGAAATTGTATTTATTTACCTTTTCAGCTTTTTCTTTTTGTAATGGCTCATACTTTTACTTAGGATCATTGGATCATAGATGTCAGGTTAGGAGGTATCTTAGAAGTCTATTCTAATCCCATCGTTTTGCAGATGAGGAAACAGATCTATGGAGATGAAGTAGTTCACCAAGTCTCACACAGAAAGTAAATGTCAGAGCTGGGATTTGAACCTAGGTCCTCTGAGTCCAAGTCTTTGCACCAAACAAAGCTACTTCTCTGCTTCTTATGTAGGATGTGCTTAGTGTCTGAACTTTCCAGGCTTCTTCTGATCTTTGAAAGGACAGTCAATTAATTACAGTTACATGGTGTTGGAAAGGTAAGACTGGATTTAAAATCTCTAAAGGAAGCCTAGGGTGCTTCAATCAAACTGCAAGCCCCAAAATGACAGTTCTCCCTCTCCCTGAAATAGCAATAAAGAATTTAAAGACCTTTTTCTTCCCCTGCAACAAGATCATTGCTTTCTTTTTTCCACTGAGAAAAATAATAGATTTTAAAAGCATCTCTGATACTGAGGTATACTACTGAATCCATGACCAGCCTCTTTATTCCTCTGACAGGAATGAAAGATAATGCACTGATGATGTTGTGTATCAGAGATGCAATTCATAAAATATTTATCCTAAAACAGCAAATGTGTCTGTCTGCCTTGTTCATTTATAAAATAATAGTTTGGAAGAATAAGGTGCCAGTAGAATCCCTTAGTCAATTTGGTTGGCTTTGCTCAGAGTCCATTAGACTGGGTTATATATCGGGCTAAGGAAGATGTGGTTTGTCAGTGGGGTATAATGGATCATGAAAGATAAGTGGAATTAGGCAATTGAATAATTAGAGTGATGCTCACTAGAACTGCTCTAAGTGAAGGTCTATCAGGATTTCCATTAGAAACCTCTATTTCACTGGTTAGGAACACATCTGAGAAAGTTTGGTTTGGGTTCAAAGTTAGTGCCAACCAGGGAACCAACCTAAGGGGAAAAATGTATGTTACCAGATTCTATCACAGTGTCAGGGTTCCACAACTTTTGCCATATGCATACTGAAAGCATACTGAAGGCTGCAAAGTATTTTCAAACGTTCAGATTGTGACAGAGTCATTGTTGACCAAACCTTTGGTATTCCTGGTGCCCAAGACCTTGGGCAGCAGCTCAAAGCAGTCTGGAGCACAAAATTTTCCTAAGAATATGTACTTCACAAGGATACCCAAACAAAGACACTCAGAGAAAATCACCCAACAATCCCAGTCCATTTGCCACGAAGAATTGATTTATGTTACCTCTTTCTCTTAGACATCACTTTCCAACATTCTTTAACCATCAACTCAGAGATGTGGGTTTTCTCTGCTTTTATATACTACTGGCATACGAGCTTACTATGCTAGCAACTTTAAAAGGGGTTCATACTCTTGTGGGAGCCATTAGCAGCAGGAGCTACCTTCCTACCCCTAGAGATCAAATATCCTGCCTCCCTGTGATGGGAAGTTGATGACCTGTAGCACATAGGATGATTTTTTTTCAGTGACACAGTAGTTGGTGTGGCAAAAGGAGGTCTGTAAGGATGTATTTGGACAGAGGAAGTGTCTACCTCACTGCTATTTCCCTTTTTCTAATTATTCATCCCCGCTTAAGGATCTCTACATAACCAAAGATTAGTATTTCTTGGGAAGTTTTCAACTTGACTCTGACAATGGTTCTCCAGTCTGGGGGGAGGGTTTTCCATGAGCTGATACTAGCACTGCTACCTTAATCAGTTTAATTAGATTTATTAAAATTGGATAGAATGTAATAAATGCCTACTATGTGCCAGGCACTGTGCTATGTGCTGGGCAACAAAGACATTCCCATTTGTGTTCTATAGGAGGTAATAAACTGAACGCAGTGTATAGATGTGAATACATACAAAGTAAATATGAAGTAATTTCACAGTGAGGGAGTCCTAATAGAGGCACTTTGCTGGCACAATGGATAGAATCCTGGGCCTCAAGTAAAGAAGACCTGAGTTCAAACTCAGCTTCAGATATTGACTAGTCATGTGACCCTGGGCAAGTCATTTGACTTCTGTTTGCTTCAGTTTCCTCAACTATAAAATGAGAACAATAATTGTACTTACCTCTCAGGGTTGTTAGGAAGATCCAATGAGACAATATGTAGCGTGCTACACACAATGCCTTGCACAAGTAAGTGTTAATAAATGACTTTTCCCCTCCCTTTCTTCCTAACAATTGGAAAGATCAGCAAAGGCCTCATGTATCAATTCATAAGCATTTATTAAGTGCCTGCTATGTGCCAAGCATCATGCTAAGTGCTAAGAGGCGACACTGGAGCTAAGCCTGAAAAGGATTTGGAATTCCAAAAAGAGCAGAGGATAGGGGACAGGGTGCACACAGGGAACAGATAGCGAGCCACCCAGTTTGACTAAGGGTAGTGTGTTTGAGATGAGCAATGAGAGCTAAAGTCTTGTGAAATAGCTCAGGAGCCAGACGGTGGGAAGCCTTAACCAAGTAAGGGAGTTGGGATTTTATCCTAGAGACCAGAGTTGTTGCCACATCACCCCCACCTTCACCTCTAACCCCTTGATTCATTTTGCAAGGAAGTGCATGCAGACCTGGCCCACCTCTGGAAGGGGTGTGTACTACTGGGGTTTGAGACTGTCTTCAATCTAGGCACGCTGTGAAGTGCCCGAGGCTTCATACACCTCTTCTTAACCTTCTGCCAACTCTGCCCAGACATTCACTGAGGACATGGGATGTGCGGAGAACAGGGAGAAGATTAGGAGATTGCTGTTGTCAGACAGATTCAAGATGTGTCTCATGGATGCTAATATAACTATATCATTTCACTTTGCCCAGGGGTACCAAAAACACAGGATAAGTAAAGCTGTTTTGGTTTGTTGTTTGTTCCAAAGAGGATCATGGCATCAGGAAGGTGATGCTAAGACTTGCAAGTGAACTGGATTTAAGTGAGGCAGGGCTATGCAAAGTCACTAGCCTCAAATTGTCCTCTGGAGTCATCTGGGTCCAGTGGCAAGATATAGATCAGAGCCACTGGAGATGGCCCCCAGTAAGCAAAGCAAGGCAAAATGGAAAGAACTTTGTTATCTCTTCTTTGGAACATTAAATTCCTAGAGAATAGAGATTGTCTCATTCCTTGTATTTGCATTACCAGTGCCTAAAGCAGTCCCAACACACAGTAGGTGTTTGTTGATTGTAGTTAGAAATCTAATTCTGCCAGTAATTCTGCCACTTACTGGCCACGTAACTTTGGGTATATCAGTTAATTGTTTTGAACCTCAGACTCCTTATATTTAAATGGGTTGAGATTAGCTGCTTTGTCCTGCTAAGGTTGTAGTGAGGCTGGAATGACATGACATGTGAGAAAGACCTTTAGGAAGCTGCTTTAATTTACATTCGTTCCTTATTGCTTTGGTGTTGAGTAGACAGTATCTCACTCAGAGCTTAGATCATTGGAGACCCCCTCTTTGATGTAGAAGCTTGAATGAGAAGAAGTTTCCAGAGCTGCGTAGGAGCCATCAGTGAAACAGTCTCACTCTCTCCAACTCTAGCCCCCAAACCAAGTTATTTCTTCCTCCTCTTCCTCTTCCCCCCCTCCTCCTCTTCTTCATCCTCTTCCTCAGGAGTGGTGCTATGCTGGTAAATGTTTAACAAGTGGATCTGGGAAGAGGAAATGGCAGTATCCCCATAATGGCTTTTAAGTTTAATCTATGTGGTTAACATTTTCTCCATCACTTTCTTAAGTCTAAACAATCAGCACAACAATAAATCAAGACAGATTTTTCCATCTCATATGGAAATTTTAGCAACTGGCTCTCACAGTCCAGTAGGAGTTTGCTCTAGCATATCCCTACATAAGAATGACTAACTTCAAAGGGAAAACAAAAGACTAAGAGACAAACCAATGTGTGACATTCTGTAAAATATCCTGAATGTGGCTAACAGGAAGGACAACAACAAATCTAGCAGCTACAGCAGCAGCAGGAAGGAGAAATGGTCCTGAAAAAGTTATTGGTTATAGTGGCACCAGTTTGAATGGGATTGTGAGAGTTTGTTGTTAAATTTTTTCAGTGTCAGCATTTACACCTTTGAAATCAAGAAACATTACAAACCAGGGATTGATTTATTTTTACCTAATCATCTGGACTGGAAGTATCAAACTCTTGGGTCCCTAGTGCTCCAGGACCAAATTAAACTGTAATTGGGAAATGTTTAATAAAATAAATAAAAATACTACACAATGTAGATAATGCTAATTTGTAGTTTTCTAATTCACTAGATATCCATTTCTAATTGAGTTTGAAACCATTGGTTTGGGCTTAAGAAAATGATTGAGAAAATGTTAATAATGCAGATTAAGTTTAAAAGCAGTCATTCTTTGCTAACAGCTGATTGTTAAATATTTCCCATCACACCCATACATATGTACAAAAATATTTCCCACCACGCCCATAAATATGTACAAAAAAATTTACAGCAGCTCTCTTTGTTATATCAAAGAAAAGATAATGGCTATCATTTGAGAAATAGCTGAACAAATTATGATTTGTGAATCTAATAGAATACTATTGTGGTATAAGAAAGGATAAAAGGGGTGGCTTTGGATAAATTGGGAAGATTTTTATGAATTGCTGCAATGTAAAGTGAACAGGAGGACAAGGAGAACAATTTATACATAGACAAAAACATTGTAAAGATAAATAACTTTGAAAAACTTGAAAACTCTGACCAGTGTAGTGACTAGCCATGATATCAGAGGTGCCATGATGAAATAGTTTGCTCACCTCCTCACTGCCAATAGACTCAAAAGGCATGAGACATACATTTTTGGAGCTGGCCACTATGGAAATTTGTATTTCTCTACCATTTATATTTGTTTCAAGGGTTTTGTTAATTTTTCTTCCTATCTCCCTTCTTCCCTTCCTTCCTTCTCCTTTCTCTCCCTTCCTTTCTCTCTCTCTTCTCCTTCCTTTCTCCTTTCCTTCTCTCTCTCCCTCTGTTCCTTCCTTCTTCCTTCTCTTCCCCGCTCCCTTCCTTCTTTCCTTTCCGCCTTCCCTCTCTCCCTTTCTTCCTCTTTTTCTTATTCTTCCTCCTTCCATTCCTCCATTTCTTCTCCCCTTCCCCCCTTCCTTCCATCCTTCTCTTTCCAATTTGGGGGTGGGAAGGAGAGAAAATACATCTTTATTAATTGGATAGAAAAAAGCTATGGTCAGCCTCAAGAGCTTTCCTCCATCTTTTTTTTTTTTAAACATTCAGGGCTTCAGAGAAACATTTTTATGTTATTTTAGGTATTTTGCATGTTGTTCCAGTATTTTGCACTTTGTTGGTGTGAATATTCTCAGTAGCAATGCAGATAAAAAATCAATGGCATGGCAGTCAGTTCTCAGGTAATAATCCTCTCCAGAGTTATGGAGGCTGGTCCTCAGATCTCAGATACACACTCAGGCCTTCTCTGAAAGCTTTTCCATAGTGGTAGGACCTCCTAAAGTTTGCAGTTCTCTGCCATAATCTTCAAGAGTTCAAAGTCTCCCTCACATCCCCAGGGAGCATCAAAATAAAACTTTACTGGAGGATTCACATGTCACTAAAGATAATGACATATGTGAAGGCATGTTATAAACCACTGTATTACTGTAGCTATTAGCATTCTTGACTTTGTGTGGGTAGACAAAATCAAATATGTGATATGCTAAATAATATTCACATATTGCATAGGACTGTGAGATTTAGATTTGGAAAAGTCTATGAAGGCCAATCCTCATTTTACAGAAAAGGGAATTGAGGCCCAGAGAAGTTAAATAACAAGTGATTTGCCCAGGGTTGTACTGCTAGTAAAGGTCCAGAGCTGATGTTTAGCATAAAATTGCATTAATTTTAGTCATTTAGAAATAGTCTGACACCTTTTGTTTTTATAACAGTCATTTATATATATACATATATATTATATATAAATGTATATATGTATAACACACATATATCTCACATGCAATCACAGCCTATCTTCATAACAAAGAAAAACAGATCAGTAAAGCCAACTGACACAAAAACTCATTTCGCCAGCACGTCACAATTTGCACCTACAGTCCGTCTGCCTCATAGAGAGGGAAGGAAACGAGTTCGTTTCCTCATTTCTTCTCTGGGGCCAAGATTGGTAATTACAATTACATAGCAAAACTACATTGTTTAATTCAAGAAAATCCAGCTCTTTGGAAAACAAAATAAATGAGTTTAAATGCCTCATAAGCAATCGTATTGTAAGTATGACCACATAATATATACACCCACCCAGTTAATTACCTCCCAGGATTAAGAGGAAAGACAGACACTCGGGGAAACCATAGTCATGGGAGCTATATGCACATAGATGGCAGACAGAGTTACCCTTATAGGACACACCTACAGGAGGAAGGGCATGATCACAAAATAGACATAGCTAGAAAAGGGGCCTCACCAGCTTCAGATGGCAGAGAGTACCACTCCAACCAGTAAAGAATAAAGTTACTGCCCTGCATTCTATGGCTAGGATCTGGATCTTATTTCAAGGAGGAGTCCCTCAAATGTTTTTCACAAGAAGCAACTTGTGCTTTTCCCCAGAATTTCATGATTTTTTCAGGAAATGGGGAAGAAAGAAAAGAAGAGAGAAGATATTAGAGTAGTACTGTTTATAGACATATATGTCATTGTCGGTGTTGGGAAAGTGTCCTTAGTCAAGATCTCTAACAAAACAAGGAATTCTCTGAAGCAGTGATGGGTGAAAGCTGGGAGATGATGCATTGGCTGCCAGGTGATCGAGTCTGCACTGGTTTTTATTAGTCACTTTGCTACTAGTAGCTGGGGCTAGTGCTATTTTAGATACATTGAAATAAAGCATGAAGCCAAGTATTGAGTGACTGGAGACATTTAGAAAATCTCAGTAAAGTAGTTGGCAGACAGACAGACAATACTTAGTAGGCACCTCAGAGATGTATCACCCTGTGGTCATTGTCAGGAGCTCTGCTGAGGCTGTCTGAGGGCGTCCTATGCAGTCCCCACTCTGTGATTTCCTAAAAGGTAAAATTATAACAGGGAACTGAGAATTCTGTGCGCTTAAAAGCTAAAAGGTTGGAAACAGGGTTAGGGGGAGAAAAAGGGGACTCCAGGTTTTCTGGAAGGAACTCCAGACCACTGAAGAGCATGTAACTTTATCAGATTTAGGAATTAACCAAAGCCTTCTCAGCAAGAATTTATGCCAAGCATGTTGAAAAAGCTGATTTAATTTAATTCATCCTCAAGGCAAGGTGAGATAGTTAAAAAAAAAAAGTGCCAACCATTCTGGAAAGCAGTTTGGTATTAGGCTTAAAAAGTGACTCAACTGTGCCCTACCACCCAGAGATGTCATTGATAAACATATACCTTAAGGAGAGTAAAGAAATAAAGGTTCCAAGCATATCCAAATATTCATAGCAGCAATTTTTGTGGTAGCAGAGCTGGAAACGAACTAGGTGGTCATCAACCAGGAAGTGACTTAACAAATTAAAGAGTATCGATTTAATGGAATTTTACTGTAATGAATATGATAAATTCTTAGAAGACTGAAAAGACATATGAAATGATGCAAAGTAAAGTAAGCAAATCCAGGAACATGATACACACAATGACTTCAACAATGTAAAGAATGAAGAAGCAAAATTGAAGGCTTTTCTGTGGAATTATAATAACAGGTTTGACTACAGTTTTTTGTTTTGGTTTTGGATTGGGGTTTTTTTTTATTGTTTGTTCATTTTTTTTTCAAAACTGTGAAATATTAGTGAATGTATTGGTTGGTTCTGCTGCATTTCATTTTTTTCTCTTTATTTTTTCATCTGTTATAAATGATGACTCTCTGGGTAGGGGAGAAAAACGGATATAGTCAGAAAGGAGCACAAAAAATCAAGGAAGATAAAAAAGATATGTGTGTACTGCAGTGCCATATACATTGTGCATTTAAAGCCAATTCTCTATTATTTGCACACACATGCACACATTGTTATAGATTATCCATGTGAGAGAAGTCATACCCTGCTACTGTATTCTTTAGTTTAACTAGGCTTTGAGGTCATTGAGAAAGAAGAAAGTTTTCAACTAGCATTATCTACAAATTGGCAACTCCTTATATTTTCCCCAAGGGATAGAAGAAAGGAGTGGGCGATAGAATGTTCTGCCTCATCTGTTCCTGTTTCCCCTCTGTGTTTATTAACTGCAATTGCCAAACCAGAATTTCTTTCATAATTGGGTGAGCTCTATCCACATCTGCCACACTATGCCTACTAATATAGCTGTTTTGGAGCCAATGTAAATATCATTTGAAAATATTTTTATGAAGTAAACTTCCACCCAAGCCTTACTCTTACGCCTTGCAGTGTAGAGGTTTCTCTGAGTTCTCAAAGGTTTTTCTAACAGAAGTGTATGCCAGTGTATTCTACTAAGCTGAAAAGTCTTTAAGAAGAGGCCAATTGATGAGATTCATGTTTGTCATGTCAAGTCAGTCTTGCTAAATTCATAAAGTCTCAGCACCAAGTAGGATATGTGGTGATGAATTATTTGGCTATAGCAACTTTCAAAGCCTTTCTCTTAAGTTATAGGGGAAGAATAATTTATATCCATGGACATAAATCATAGAATGTTAAGGCACTGAAGTAAATTAGAAAGAAAGAACATTTTAGAATACATGCAAAATTAATAGAACCAAGTAAGCCAAGTCTTGTAAAAACAAATAAGCAAACAAACCCAGCTCCAATTTTGGTGGTAGTTTTGGGAATATTTCCCCTCAGAAAGAGAATGTTTCAGAATTATGAGTAAAACAAACCTCAATCAACTGATTCCTTTGGAAAATTCATCCATCCATTCACTCATTCAATAAATTCAGTTCAGTTAAAAAAGCATTCAAGTACCTTCTGTGTGCAAGACACTATGCTAAGCTCTGGGAAAACAAAGATGGGGGAAAAATGACAAAGTTCCTGCCCTCAAAGAGCTTCAATCCTCTCGGGAGCAAATGACAAATAAATATAATAAAACACAGAGTGAAAACGAAGCAAAGAGTAGGGCCAGACAGAGTGCTCTAAGAAAATCTGAGGATGGGACATTGAAGGAAAGTTTCATAGGGATGATGATACCTGAGCTGGACTTTGCAGGAAGAAAAAGGTTGTTCCAGAGAGAGATGATTCTCAGAAGATTACATTCTCAGAAGACTTTGCAGGACTTTGCAGGAAGAAAAAGGTTGTTCCAGAGAGAGATGATTCTCAGAAGAGTACATTGTCGAAATGAGCCCAATATGGAGGTGGAGCATGACAGGATAGGGAAGAGGAACAGCTCCTAGTGCAGTTTGACTGGAATAAAGAGCAACAGGAGAGTTAATGTGAAATAAGGCTGGATGCATGGATTGGAACTAGGGCAGTTGTGTAGTATCTTATAAGTAACAGGGAAGTTTTTGAGGATTTGAAGGATACCATCAGACCTATGCACTAGGATGATTATGTGTTCAGCTATGAGACAGCACTGTGGCATGGCGGAAAAAATAATCGATATGGCATTTGAAGTCCAAGACTCCAAACCTTCCCACAACCTACAACCTGTGTGACCTTGGTCTTCCCTCTTAGATGTCAGGTTCTCCCTTTAAGGTCTCTTCCTTTTTGATATTCTGAATATAACAAACACCAAATAAAAGGAGCATTTCCACATAGAAAGTAGAGCAAACAGTGGTGATTGTTCATCTACTGCTGAGTGAAGTGAGCAGAACCAGGAGAACATTATATACAGTAACAGCCACAGTGTGGGAGGACTGTTTCTGATGGACTTAGCCCTTCACAGAAATGCAAGGGCCTAAAACATTTCCCAAGGACTCATAATGCAAATGTCATCCACACTCAGAGAAAGAACTGTGGAGTCAGAACACAGAATGAAGCAGACTGTTTTCTCTTTTGTTATGTTTGGTTTTGTTTAGCTTTACTCGTGCTTTCTCCCATTCGTTTTAATTCTTCTATGCACTATGACTAATGTGAAAATGTGTTTAGCCCATATAAGATTGCATGCTGTCTTGGGGAGGGAAAAGGGAGTGAGAGGGAGAAGATTTAAAACTTATGGAAGGGAATGTTGAAAATTGAAAACAAATAAATCTGAAAAAAGATGATGATTGTTCCCAAAACCTCCTATTTTGTACAACTTGCCTTTCTTTTTCAGTATGTAATAAATTCAATTATGTTCTTTTCAAATCTTTCTGTTTATCTGTGTTTCCTTTTAGGCTTCCTTCTGTTCCTTTCTATGCAATTCTAAGAAAAATATTTCTAGGACCTTCTTTTATTTATTTATATTTTGAAAATATTTCTCTTCTCCCCTATTGGGAGAAAAAAGGAAACTTTGCTTGATTATATGTATAGATAAACAAAATTTTAAAAGAAGATTAGACATGTCTAAAAACGTATGTCTCATTCTGTACCTTGAGACAATTACCTCTAATGTCCCCAGCCTATGATGTTTGATTTATAAACAATGAATTTGAGAGGGGAAGAGACTAGAGGTGGATAAATCAGTTATTGTGAGACTGATACTGGGACAAGGGTACAGGTCAGGTGAAGCCAGGTCAGGGATCCCAACAACATGGGGTACAAGAAAGGTTTGACATCCTACTTCTTGGATGGAGTGGCCTTCATCTTCACTATACTGTGGTTGGTCTTATTGTGCACATTTTGTATACAGTGTAACTGGATTGAGGAAATTGTTGCCTGTCTCTCAGAGATCTTGACTTATGTCCCTATAGTATAGCCAATGATCTTGATTCTGGACCCCTGAAACCTCATCCCTAGGAGGAGGTAGAAGTTCCCTACACCCTGGGATGCAATGAAAACATGGCATAGTTGCTTTAGTGATCTAACTAGCCTTCAGAGTAGGTTATATTGGAGGGTGCTGGTAGCTTGGAGTCAAGGTCACAGGCCAGCAATAGTTTCACTGAGTTTGGCAGGCCATGATATAGGGACTGAGAACCAGAAGAAAACCAAAAAACAAGACATACTCTCATAAGTTTTAGCACCTTAGATCAACACACCATTTATCCCACCTCGTTATAATTCTGTCAAGAAAAATAGAGAAAACAAGGGGGTCAAAGTGGGTAGAGCAAGCATTTATTAGTTCCTGCTATGTGCCAGGCTCTGTGCTAAGCACTTTACAATTAGAATATTATCTCATTTGAACCTTACAAATATCTGGGAGATTTAAGTATCAGAATCCCAACATACTATGGCAAATAGTTGCAAGTGTTATTGGATCCTAATTAAGTTATTCTATTAAATGCGCATTGAGTTTTTTGTTTAGAATTTCTTTTATTGTTGTTGTTATTGTATAGAAATAGATTATCTGTCATATTGTGCCATAATGACTTTTTCGCTCTGAGAATCCCTAGATGTCAGCAATAACATGAACAAAAGGTAAATTATCCTTGAGACTCTGGGATGGGTAGATTTGGTGAACCCAAAAGTGTGAGAACAGGGAGTCTACCTCCTCTACAGAGTCCAGGCTCCGCCCCATCCCAGTATAGTACAGGTAGTATCCCTATCCTCCTTTCCCCATTCTCTTTGATCAGCTCCTGTCTAACATAATACACTATCTAGAGAGGGAGGGAAGAGGTGGTACTACCCAACAGAAAGCCCTGCTCCCCCCACCTCCCTACCAACCTTCTTTGAGAGATTTTGTAAAATGTCTTGTTGAATTTCATGTGTGCTACAGTCTACACCTAGTAACTTTTGACAAAAGGTAAATGATGTAGTCTGGCCCTCTTGAGGGAGCCATACTTAGTCCTCATGATCCATACTTTGCTATGTGCTCATAAACTAGCCCCATTAATCATATGCTCTAGAATTTTTCCAGAAATTGATGTCAAAGTCGTTGAGCCATAGTTTAAATACTCCACCTTCTTCCCCTTTAAGATAATCAGATAGAAAGAAAAGAAATGAAATGAAACAAAACCTTTTTTTTCCAAACTGGACAGGGAGTAGAGCACAGTCAGGCATGGCTGTAGTAATACAGAGCAACTGGAGCAGGTCTCAGGGGACTGCATCATTGGCAGCTGTGACTGTTTTCAGACTTCTCAACCCACAAATGCCAAAAAGGTCAGTGAGACCCCCAGGGTAGTGGGGGTGGTTGTGGCTATGGCCAGTGGAAGCAGCAGCAGCATCAGTGGCAAAAGCTGCTTTTGGAGCTATGGACTCATAGATGGGGGGCAGAGGAAGTTTGAGCAGCTGATACAAAATCCCTGAAGCCTGGGACAGTACATCCTTCCCACCCCCCGGAAACAGAGTTCCACCTTGACAAAGAGTTAGAAAGTCAAGTGTTTGGCTAGGAAGATGAGTAAACATTGTAAAAGAACTCAGGCTATAGAATCTTACTTTGGTGATGAGGAAGATCAGGGTATACAACTAGAGGACAACAGAGTCAAAGCTCCTACATCAAAAGCCTCCAAGAAGAATATGAATTGATTGCAGGCCATAGAGGAACTCATAAAGGGACTGGAAAATCAAGTAAGAGAAGTAAAGGAAAAATTGAGAAGAGAAATGAGAGTAAGGCAAGAAAATCATGAAAATCAAATCAACAATGTGAGAGAGACCAAAAGTTAAGTTAAGTAAGTTATTGTTAATTGATGAAGTCACTGAGAATAAGTTAGATAATAAGAAGGCCTGCAGACTTCAGGTGGACTCAAACAATCAAAAGACAGACAGTAGCCTTCAGAAAATTACAAAGTTTTTGATAAACTTTTGATAAAGGAACCAAATCTACAACTAGCTGGAACTAGCCAAGAAAAATGACCTAGAATAACCTGGACAAAGCTTTTCTTCACTGCACTTGCTTAATGAATCTCATGTAGAAACACCTAGCATAAATTATCCTTCCATTCTCTGATTATGGGTCCTATGTTAAAGCATGTTTGGGAGGGTATATCACACCACCACACCAAGGGTGGTTACATAATGGGCATGTAGAGAAGATGGTGACTTAATGGAGAACGGACCAATCCATCTCCTGGTGGGAGGATCTGTCTTGGAGTAATGGTATATAGCTCATCTCATTTCTGTATTCAATGCTCCCTCCACCTGAAAAGAGGGTGGGGGCCCACTTTGGCCAAAGTGTTCAATTCCTCTCAACTCTGCTGCAATAAATTTTACTTGGCACCTTATTAGTGTCAAGTGTGTTTCTAACAAAAGCTTGCTAAAGGAGACCCCAAAAAACATACTGAAGAAAATAACACTTTTAAAAATAGACTAACCCAAATGACAAAAGAAGTCCAAAAAGCCAATGAGGAGAAGGATAGCTTAAAAATCAGAATTGGCCAAATGGAAAAGAAAGTTCAAAAGCTCACTGAAGAAAATAATTCCTTCAAAATTAGAATGGAGCAAGTAGAAGGTGATGATTTTATGGGAAATCAAGAAATTATAAAACAGAACCAAAAGAATGAAAAAAAACAGAAGACAATGTGAAATATCTCATTGGAAAAACCACCGACCTGAAAAATAGATCCAAGAGAAATAATTTAAAAATTATTGAACTACCTGAAAGCCATGATCAAGAAAAGAGTTTAGAGATCATCTTTCAAGAAATTATCAAGAAAAACTGTCCTGATATTCTAGAACCAGAGGGAAAATTGGAATGGAAAGAATCCACTGATCTCCTCTGGAAAGAGATACTAAAAGAAAAATCCTAGAAATATTGTAGTCAAATTCCAGAGTTCCCAGAACAAGGAGAAAATATTGCAAGCAGCTAGAAAAAAATAATTTGAGTATTGTGGAAATACAATCAGGATAACACAAGTTCTAGCAGCTTCTACATTAAAAGGATCAAAGGGCTTGGAATGTGACATTCTGGAGGTCATACGAGCTAAGATTTAAACCAAGAATCACCTACCCAGCAAAACTGAGTATAATTCTTCAGGGGAAAAATGAATATTCACTGAAATAGAGGACTTTCAAGCATTCTTGATGAAAAGACCAGAACTGAATAGATAATTTGACTTTCAAATATAAGAATCAAGGTGAACAGGAAAGAGAAATCATAATAGACTTGGTAAAGTTGAACCGTTTACATTCCTACATGGAAAGATGATATTTGTAACTCATGAGGTCTTTTTCAGTACTAGGGTAGTTGGAGGACATAGATAGATAGATAGATAGATAGATAGATAGATAGATAGATAGATAGATAGATAGATAAATGGCATGGAGTGAGTTGAATATGAAGGGATGATATCTAAAAAATAAAAATGAGAGATAAAAGAGAAATATATTGGGAGAAGGAGAAAGGGAGAGATAGAATGGCGTAAATTATCTCACATAAAAGAGGCAAGGAAAAGGTTTCACTGTGGAGGGGAAGATGGGGGAAGCAAGAAGGAATAAATGAATCATACTCACATCAGATTTGGCTTAAGGAAGGAATAGTATACATACTCAATTGGGTATTTTACCCTCCAGGAAAGTAGGGGGGAACAGGATAAGGGGGGGATGATAGAAGGGAGAGCAGATTAGGGGAGGGGGTAGTCAGAAGCAAACTCTTTAGAAAAGGGACAGGGTCAAAGGAGAAAATAGAATAATTGGGGGGCAGGATAGGATGAAGGGAAATATGGTTAGTCTTTCACAATATGACTATTATGGAGGTGTTTTGCATAACTACACATATATAACCTCTATTGAATTGCTTGCCTTCTCAGTGGGGTGGGTGGGGAGGGAAGAAGGGAGAGAATTTGAGGCTCGAAGTTTTAAAAACAAATGTAAAAAATTGTTTTTACATGCAACTGGGAAATAAGATATACAGGCAATACGGTATAAAAATCTATCTTGCCCTTCAAGGAAGTACAGAGGAAGGGGATAAGAAGGAGTATGACAAAAAGGAGGGCAGTCTGGAGAAAGGGGTGATCAGAATGCATGCCATCTCAGGGTGGGGAGGTGATAGATGGGGAGAAAATTTGGAACTCAAAATCTTGTGGAAACGAATGCTGAAAACTAAAAATAAATAAAGTTAAATCAAAAAAGAAAAGAAAAAGAAACAAAGGGAAAAAATCAGATCAACACACCTACCTTTTTCCTGTCCTAAGGTACCTACCCTTCCTTTCCTCCAAAAATTTTTTCAAGATCATAGGCAGGAGTTCAGTAATGGTATCATTATACTCTTTCTCTTTTTTCTGAGGTATATAGAGTTAGTAAATGGAAATCTGTACAAAAGGTACTGCATGTGGTCTCTTGCATTTAACTTTGACTCATTTGAACCTCATAGCCTCCATGAAATAGTGTCATATTTCACTTGCTTTTAGTACAATGATAGAATATTTGAGGATAACAGCTACTAAAATATTCTTTAAAAACAAATGAAAAATATTGGCAATATAATACAAACAAACCCCCAAAATAGAATATTTCACATGGAAAAATGAGTAAGAAGGTCTTAGGATTTTATTGTATTTATAGTAATCATTTATTCAGAAAGGCCCTTGGAAAACAGGGTTTTGGAAAATCTGGTTAACTGAGAATGCTGAAATGTTAAATTTTTGGTTAACTGAAAACGTTGACATGGATACAATATATGAATAATTCATCTTCAAGGAATATAATTTAATTTTTGATGATTCATAAGACTCTTGAACTTGAATGATAATCTGGGTTATCATGTTTTACAATTATTTTGTTTATGGTACTTGAAATATGTTTTAACAATTTAGTTTTCTCATTTTAAAAATTTTGGGTAGACAGGAATTTGCTACTATAATTTCTATATGTGAATCTTTCTTAATTCTTCATGTTGATTAGTTTAATAGTGTGAGATGGATGAATACTAACTATACTTAGTACACTAGAATATAAGCATTTCAGGCAGGAACTATTTCATTTTTGTTTTTATGTCTTCAATGCCAAGTACAGTATCTAGAACACAGTATTAATAAATTCTTGTGGGTTGAGTCAACTTGAAATCATAGAAGGTAGTTATCAATTTATCAATTAATCAACAAATATTTGTAAAGATGTGCCAGGCATTGTGTTAAGTCCTAGGGATACAAAGGATAACAAAATAGTTTTTGTCTTTGAGGATATGGAGCAACAAATAAACAAATAGGAAAGTCCAAGATACATAGAGTGTGGAAGGAGAGCACTCTCTTTTCACTTCCCCATTAACACATCAAGGAAAATGTAATCTCATCAGCATGAATAGTATTTTTACCAATATTTTTTGCAACCTATTCACACTTTCTCATTATGTGTAATTCTGATCCATATTTTCCCATAAAGCCTCCACCAATGTACAACATACTAGATGCTTTTCTCTAGTTCTTTATAGCATATTTTGCACACCAGGACTATATTAGTACTGTCTATCCATTATCATTAACTCTTTTTACATGGCCAAACTAGTCGTGTATCCTCAGGATAATATGGGATACAATAGTCAATCAAAAGGCATTTACAAACTTACATTCTAATGATGGTGATAACACATATACTTAATAAGTATATGAAAGAAGCATACAAAATATTGAAGTTAAAAAGTAACCTTACAAGAGGAGACACTAGCATCTGGGGAGAAGGAAAGAGGATGAGGAAAGGTCTCATGCAAATGGTGGCTCCTGAGCTAGGTCTTGAAAGAATCCAGGAGTTTAAAGAGGCATAGGTGAGGAGGGACAGTATTCTAGGTATAGAGAATAACCAATATGAAAACATGGAGATAGAAAATCTTCATGTCAGGTATGAGAAACAGCAAGGAGGCCAGTATACATGAACCAAAGACTGTGTAGAGGGATATAATTTATAATTATATTGTATTATATTAATTTATAAAATTTATAAGAGGAAGAGGGGCCAGGTTGTGAAGAACTTTAAATCTCAAATAGAGGAGTTTGTATTGGATCCCAGAGGATAACAGTGAGCCTCCAGAATTCACTAATTGTGGGAAGAGTTAAATGGAAATTGTTTTTGTGGTTGTGTGGAAGATGGATAGGAGCAAGGATAGAGGAGGCAAGGAGATCAATTTGGAGGTCATTACAATAATCTAAACAAGAAGAGATGAGAGTCTGGGCTAGACTGGTGACTGTACACAAAGAGAATAGGGTCCCCTAAAAAAAAGATATTGTGCACATGGAAACAAGATTTGACAATTCTCTACATATTTGAGGTAAGCAAGAGTGAAGAGTCAAAGATGACACCGAGGTTGTGAACTTGGGTGACCAGATGGACCATAGTAACCTTGATATTAATAGGGACATTTAGCAAAAGAGTGAAGTTTGGATAAAAAGATGACCTTTTGTATTGGACATGTTGAATTAGAAATATCTATGGGGCATGTACAACATGCAATTAATGACAAGACTCAACTTCAAAAGATAGATAGACTATGGCTGCATGAATAGAAATGGAAATCATTTACACAGAGATGATAACTGAGCCCATGAGATCACCAAGTGAATGAGTGTAGGAAGCCCAGGACAAAGTGTTGGTATAAACATACATTTAGTAAAAGAGGCATGGATGAAAATCCATCAAAGAGATTGAGGTCATAAAGATAAGAGGAGACCCAAGAGAGAGCAATGTCTTGAAAAATGGGAGAGGAGAGAATATCCATGAGGAAAGCGTTATGAGTAGTATCAAATACTGTACAGTGATCGAGGAGGAAGATGATTAAAAAGAAACTATTAAATTTGGCAATTATAAGATCATTGATAACTTGGGAGAGAGTAGATTAAGTTGGGTGATGAAGTATAAATCAGATTGTAGAAAGTTAGAAGAGAGATGAGAAGAACTAGAAGCATCTAGTGTAGACATTTTTCTAGACGTTTCACTGAGAAAGAATAGAGAGATATCGGACAACAGCAAGGATATAATGAAGATTGTTTTTTAAATGGATGAGGGAACTAGGTGTATTTGTATGCAAAGGAAAAGAACGAGTAGATAGAAATTGAAGATTAGCAGGAGAAGAGATGCCATTTACACCTGATCTCAGACCCTTACTAGTGTGTGACCCTGAGCTAGTCACTTAACCTCTGTTTACCTTGGAGGCAGCTAGGTGGCTCAGTGGATAGAATGCTAGGCCTGGAATCAGGAATAGCTGAGTTCAAAGCTACCCTCAGACACTGACTAGTTATATGATCTTGGGCAAGTCATTAACTTGTGTTTGCCTTAATCAGCTATAGAAGGAAACAGATACCCAGTCTAGTATCTTTGCCAAGAAAACTCCATATGGTATCATGAAGAGTTGGGCACAATTGAACAACAACAACAATATGTATTATTGTTGGAGAGATGAATGGAGCATATTAGTAGAAGAGTAATGGCGCAGCTACTTCACAATGGATTGATTACAGTCAGAAGAAGAGAGTATTTATAAGTGGAAAGAAGAACAAATGGAACATTTGGAAGTCCTTGATGCTTGTCTACTAAAGGCTGCCTGCTGGAGAAAATGGAAGAGGAGTAGGATCAATAGTATAGGTAGCAGGATTGGCCTTGGAAGGGAGTAGGGACACCTTTTTATTCAGAGTGGAGTACAGGAAGAGAAAGTAAGGGTGATGTCAGTTAGATGAGAAGAGAGGCAGAAGGAGCTTGTAGCAAATGACCTCAATTTTCTCATTAAAAGTATGAAGGGAGGTCCTTAGCAGAGAGGATAAGAGGAGAGGGGATACTGTGGGAGACTTAAATACGATAGAGAACAAATTAGAAGTACTGCCTTGCTGCAGTGAATGCTCAGCTGCAATAAGATAACAAATTTATAGGGGAATGTGTCAGCCATATGATGTCCTTAATCTTTATTTAGCAGCATATAAGTAGGCACAAAAGAAACTTGAGGTGAAAATAATAACCTAGTTTGGGGTTTTGGCAAGGTTTGAGTAGTGCTAGAACAAGGGAGAAAGAGAGTTAGAGAATAGTGTGTACAGTTGAACTAATTTACTAAAGGATCCATACTGGGGGAATGATGTAAGAAATAACCAAATACTGGAGGGACTGAAGGTTGCAATATGGACAAAGAGTAGGTTCAAGAGTGGTAAGGTATAGGGAAAGTTTAAACGAATAGAAGATTTTTGTGTTCATCCTCCATTGCCAAAGAAGATCATGTCATCAGAGAAATGATGACATGACTTGCGCTTGATTTTGTTTTGAGTGAGGGAGGACTGTGCAGGTCACCAACCTCACTTCTCTTTTAGAGTCATCTGAATTCAGTGACCAGATATTCATCAGGATGACTGGAGATGACCCAGGATGCAATGGGAGACCATGGGCCTTCATCTTCAGAAGATGTTTAAAAATTGGATAAAGGAGTTTTAGAGTCCTTGAAAGTGGAAGCAGAACACTTGTGGATGATAGCAAGAGCAATTAAATGAGCACCTTCTTGTAACTCTGGTGGAGTAAGGAACTAGGTCATCATATTTGATTTAAAGAACTAGTAAGTTAAGATATTTAAGGGAACATCAACATATATGTTGAAATCTCAGTGTCTGAGGGCAGGACTTGGGGTGGAGAGGAACCCTTTGAGCCAGGTGCTGAATTCATTGAGAAAGGAGACATAATGTCCTAGGGGTTCATAGACAATAGCCATGAGGCTCTGGATTGGATGATAAATTTGGATATAACGAACCTGCAAGGAGGAGAGAAGAGTGGTTATTGAGTGAGGGGGTAGAAGGAGAGTCTGGAAGTGGCAAGGGGGAGCAAAGAATATACTTTTTAAAGATATATTTCATTAAATATTTCCTAATTACCTGTGTTAACAATCTTTTTTTTTTTTAAGAAAATTTTGAGTTTCAAATCCTCTCCCTCCCTTGAGAAGGTAAGCACTTTGGGTTTGATTATACATGTGAAGTCATTCCAAACATATTTCGATATTAGCTATGTGGCAAAAGAAAACAAAAATAAAGCCAAAAGACATATACTTCAATATTCATTCAGAGTTCATTAGTTTTCTCTCTGGAGGTGGAGAGCATTCCTCATCTTAAGTTTTTCAGAATTGTCCTGGATCATTGTCTGGATCAGGGTTGTTAGGTCTTTCACAGCTGATCATTGTAACAATGTTGCTGTTACTATGTTTTCCTAGTGTACAATGTTCATGTAGTTCTGCTCACCACTCTTTGCATCAGTTCATTTAAGTCTTCCTGTGTTTCTCTGAAAAAATCCTGTTCATCATTTCTTATGGCACAAAAGTATTCTATCAGAATCATATACCACTGCTTCTTCAACCATTCCCTAATTGATGCGCAACCCCATGCTTTCCAATTCTTTGCCACAACAAAAAGCTGCTAGAAATATTTCTATACAAATAAGTCCTTTTCTCTTTTCATTGATCTCTTTGGGATACAGACCTAGTGACTGGCAAAAGGGTATGCACAGTTTTAAAGTCCTTTGGGTATAATTCCAAATTATTCTCCAAAATGGTTGGACTAGTTCACAACTCTACCAAAAATGCACTAGTGTCCCAATTTTTTCAAATCACCTCCATCATTTATCATTTTCCTTTTTCTGTCATGTAAGTCAATCTGATAGGTGTGAAATGGTATCTCAGAGTTGTGTTAATTTGCATTTCTCTTTTAATTTGCATTTCTCTACTCAGGAGTGATTTAGGGCATTTTTTCATGTGATTATTGATCGTTTTGATTTTTTTTTCCAAAAACTACCTATTCATATCTTTTGACCATTAATTAAGTGGAGAATGGCTTGCATTTTTATAAATCTGTCTTAGTTCTCTATACATTTCAGAAACAAGGCCTTTATCAGAGAAACTAGTTGCAAATTTTTTCCCCCAGTTTCTTGTTTTCCTTCTATTATTGGCTGCATTAGTTTTGATTCTGCAAAACCTATTTAATTTAGCGTAATCAAGATCATAAACTCTTCTATCTCTTGTTTGGTCATAAACTCTTCCCTTATCTATAGATCTGACAGATACATTTTCCCATGCTCCCCTAGTTTACTTATGACATCATTCTTTATGCATAAATTATTTATCCATTCTGACCTTATCTTGTGTAGGACATTGGTTTATGTATCTAATCTATTCCACTGAATTACTGCTCTGTTTCTTAGCCAGTACCTGATTGTTTTGATGAATGCTGCTTTGATATAGTTTGAAATCTGAAATTTCTAGGCTGCCTTCCTTAACATTGTTTTTTTATTGATTCCCTCGATATTCTTGACCTTTTATTCTTCCAGAAGAACTTTACTATTTTTTCTAGCTCTGTAAAGCAATTCTTTGGTAGCTTGATTAGTATGATACTGAATAAGTAAATTAACTTGGGTTGAAATGTAATTTTATTATACTAGCTTGGCCTATCCATGGGCAATTAATATTTCTCCTGTTGTTTAGATCTGTCTTTATTTGTGTGAACTGTTTTGTAATTGTGTTCATATAATCCCTGAGTTTGTCTTAGTATGTTAGTATGTTAGACTCCCAACTATTTTATATTGTCTGCAGTTATTTTAAATGGAATTTTCTTTTTCTCTCTCTTCCTGCTGGGTTTTGTTGGTAGTACAAAGAAATATTGATGATATATGTGGATTTATTTTATATCTTGCAACTTGGCTGAAGTTAATTGTTCCAACTACTTTTTCAGTTGATTCTCTAGAGTTCTCTTGGTATACCATCATATCCTCTGCAAAAAAAAAAAAAGATCATTTTTTTCCCTCATTGCCCATTTTTATTCTTTGCATTTATTTTTTTTGTCCTGTTGCTATAGCTAGCATTCTTAATACAATATTGAATGATAGTGGTGCTAATGGACATCTTTTTCTCACTTCTGTTCTTATTAGGAAGGCTTCAAGTTTGTCCTCGACATAGATAATGCTTGCTCATGGATACCTCCTACTTATAATTTTTAGAAAGGTTCCATTGATTCCTTTGGTTTGGTATTTTTTTTAAAAAATAGGAATAGATAGTGTTGTATTTTGTCAAAGACCTTTTCTGTATCTATTGATAGAAAAATGGGATTTTTTTGTTGTTATTGTTATTGACATGGTCAGTTATGTAGATAGTTTTCCTAATATTGAACCAACCCTGCATTGATATAAATTCCCTCTGGTCATAGTGTGCGAACTTTGTGATATATTGCTATAATTTCTTTGTTAGAATTTTATTTAAAATTTTTTCATCAATATTCATTAAGGAAATTGGTCTATAGTTCTCTTTCTCTCTCTCTCTCTCTCTGTCTCTCTCTCTGTCTCTCTCCCTCTTGCTTCGCCTGGTTTTGGTATCAAAGTCATATTTGTATCATAAAAAGAATTTAGTAGAAATCTTTCTTTACATAGTTTTTCGAATAGTTTATATAGTTTGGGGATTAATGGTTCCTTAAATGTTTGGCAGAATTCATTTGTGAATCCATCCAGACTAGTAAATTTTATCTTAGCAAGCTTACTGATAGCTTCCTCAATTTCTTTTTCTAAGATAAGTTTATTTAACTATTCCATTTTCTCTTCTGTTTATCTGAGAAGTTTATATTTTTGTAAATATTCATGCATTTCACTTAAAGGTCAGCTTTACTGGCATATAATTGAAGAAAACAACTCCTGATAATTGATTTAATTCCACCTTTATTGGTGGTGCATTCACCTTTTTCATTTTTGACACTAGTAATTTAGTTTTCCTCTTTCTTTTTTTAAAGATCAAATAAACCAAAGGTTTAATCTATTTTATTGGCTTTTCCATAAAACCAGTTCCTAGTTTTATTTGTTAGTTCAAACTTTTTTACTTTCAATTTGATTAATTTCTCCTTTAATTTTCAGAATTTTAATTTTGAGTGGTTAATAGGGCATTTTTAGTTTGTTCTTTTTCTAGTTTGTTTTTAGTTGCATGCCCAGTTCATTGATCTACTCTTTCTCTCTTTTACTGATGTACACATTTAAAGATATACAATTTCCCCTAGATACTGCTTTGACTGCATCCCACAAATTTTAGAATATTGTCTCATTGTTATCATTTCTTCTAATGAAATTACTGGTTGTTTCTGTGATTTGTTTTTTGATTCATCCTATCTTTAGGATTATCTTATTTGGTTTCCAATTAGCTTTTAGTGTATGCTTCCACAGTCTTCTATTAAATATAATTTTATTGAATTATGATTTGAAAGAGGTACATTTAATAATCTTGCTTTTCTGTACTTGTTTGTGATGGTTTTATACCCTAATACATGGTCAATTTTTACAAAGGTGCCATGTACAGCTAAGAAAAAGTATACTCCTTTCTATCTCCATTTAGTTTTCTCCAGATATCTATCATATCTAACTTTTCTATGATTCTATTCTTCTCTTTGACTTCTTTCTTATTTATTTTTTGGTTATATTTACCTAGGTCTGAGAGAGGAAGGTTGAGGTCACTCACTAGTATTGTTTATTGTACATTTCCTCCTGTGATTCATTTAAGTTTTCCTTTAAGAATCTGGTTGTTATGCCATCTGGTGCATATATATTTACTGATATTACTTCCCTTAAGCCAAAATTCACTTTGGAGCTCAGAAATTGGTCCCTACCCACCTAGCACAGAGTGAATGTGAACACTAAATTGTAAAGGTTTCTCTTTTGCCCAAGAAGCCTAGTTTGTTTGGGTTTTTGTTTGTTTGTTTGTTTGGTTGGTTAAAGGGATCATCCCCTGAATAACTGCTTAAAGAAGCCTACTCATTGAATGGATGTATCTCACTCAAACTGAGAATTTGATAAGACCTTAACCTAAAATTGCCAGGGTCTCACATAGCATCCTGGGGTCTGGATCTGGACCCAGATGGCTCTGGAGGAGAAAGTGAGGCTGGTGACCTCCTTCACTCAAATCAAAGTCACTGCAAGTCATGTCATCATCTTGATGTCATGGTCCTCTTTGAGAATGAAGGGCAAACACAGTTTCCTTATCTATAATTCCGTTTAGCAAGATGTAGTTTCCCTGTTTATCCTTTTTAACTAGATCTATTTTTGCTTTTGCCTTGTCAGAAATCTTGATGGCTATCTCTGCCTTTTTTTTTTTTTAACCTCAGTTGAAGCATACTCTGTGTATCTCTCTGTTTCAAGTAAACAATATATTGTTGGGTTCTGGTTTCCAATCCATTCTGTTATCTGCTTCCATTTTCTGAATGAATTCATTTCATTCATATTCATAGTTATGTTTCCTAACTGTGTATTTCCCTCCATCCTATTTTCTTTGGTTTATCCTTCTCTCTTTTTTTATCCTGCCCCTCCTCTAAAGTACCTCTGATCACTGTCTTCTTTTATCTGCCCTTCTCTTTATCACCCCCTCTTTCTATTGTCCCCTTTCCTGTTGGGTGTGATAGACTTTCATTGCCATTTGAGACACTCACACACACACCACACACACACACACACACCCTTTTGGAAACAATTTAGATGTGTTTAAGCATTGCCCTTTTCCAATCTAATTTCACCTCCACTGTAAAAGCTCTTCCTTGCATGCCTCTTTTATGTGAGATAATTTTCCCCATTCTTCCTCTCCCTTTCCACTTCTCCCAATGCATTGCTCTTTCTTACTCTTTCATTTTTTACATCACCCCAATATAATAAACTCATCCCCTGCAACCTCTTTCTATGTAAAATCTTTCTAACTGTCCTAATAATGGTAAAGTTCTTAGAAGGTGTGTGTATATATATATATATATATATATATATATATATATATATATATATATATATATATATCTTCTCCCCATATTGAAAGGTGCAGTTTTATCTTATGCTTTCTCTTTCATGTTTACTTTCTTATGCTTCTTTTGAGTCTTGTATTTGAAAGTCAAATTTTCTATTCAGCTATGGTCTTTTCATCAAGAATGTTGGAATTTCCTTTATTTAATGAAATATCTACTTTTTCCTCTAAGGATTATGCTCAGCTTTACTGGGTAGGTTATTCTTGGTTATAATTCCAGCTCTTTTGCCTTCCAGAATATCATATTCTAAGTCCTCTGATCTTTTAACATGGTGGCTGCTAAATCTTGTGTGATCCTGATTGTGGATTTAAATATTTAATTGTTTAAATATTTAAGTTGTTTCTTTCAGCTGCTGTTGATCCACAGTGGTAGAGGGAATTTCCTCTCTAGAAGTTGTCGACCGTAACTCCTTCCAAATAGATCTAGAAAATGTACCAGACTGAATCCTGATGGGAGAATCAAGAAAAAGTCACAATGAATCCTTTGTCCAACCCAAGTCAGCATAGACTGCTGACTTCCAGGGATTGGATTGGAGGAGCGTTCCTGTAACTGAACTACCCTATATAAGGGCCAAGAGATGGGAACAGGTGCAAACTTGGAGCTTTGTAGTCTGCCACCCATTTCTGAGTCACAGATCCAGAACAGACTGAAAAAGGGAAATTAAACCCTCGGGTGGTGTTCTGGGTAGAGAAGCTTGGGCTGTATACCCCAAAAGGAGGACATTCAAAAACTAGGAGCAGCAGAGGTTTGGCTCAGACCCAAGGTGTTCACAGACTAATAATGGAAGAGACAACATACAAATATGTACGAACAAGATACACACAGGATAAATTGGGAATAATCTCTGAGAGGAGGCACTAAGAATAAGGAGGACCATGGGCAGCTATTACCCCTTGCCACCTCTCATACAGTATTTGCCTTTCCTTGGTGTTCTCAAATAGTAACACTTGGTCTCCTTTAGATAAAACTCCTGTGACTTTCTTTTAGGAAAAACTTTTTTGTTTGTATCATCAGAATTTTGTTCTTGAGAGCATCCTATCCCTCTTGGATTAACTTACCCTATAGAACTTTATCTCATGTTATCTTACTTCCCTTTTTATTTGAATTTTTTGAAATATGCCTGCCCTACACATCCCACCTAGTCTGCTTTTTTTTCATCATACACTCTAAAATGGTGTGGTCTCTTCCTGTTAAATTTGCTATTATTTTTATTTCAGCAATAAGTTCTTCCGTATTGGTCAGAATCAGATCCAGAATATCATTAACACAAGTTAAGAAGTGATCAGCTACTTTGCTTTTAGTAAAGAGAATTTCTCTAGTAATTATTTACTACCTAGGTGGTGGACGTCCCTCATCAGTTCTATAATATGCCATTGTGCTTGGTTTATGTCTTCATCCATTTCTGTTTGGACTATTACAGAAGTGCCCAATACTTCTATAACAACTCCTGTGGTCAGCACTAAGGTTGATGGATGTTTTGGACCACACTGCAACATAAAATCTCTTTACAAAAATTTCCCTTTGATTTTGTCTCGATAGACAATGAAAATAAAAAGATACCTGTAACACATATCATTGAGGTTATTATTAATGATGGTAATGATGTCCACATATCTCACAATTTTTATTATATAAAAAAAGAAACCGACAAATATTAATCACCTACAGTATACAGAGTAATACTAAGGAGCCTAGGTATCGGTTCTCACTCTCTTGGCTCATAGACCTCACCTAGGCAACCTAGAACAATGTATGGTGCTGTTCCCCTTAATACAATGAGACCAGTGGTCTCTTTAAATGATATGATATATTTTGTTAAAATAAAGTATAAAACAAAACAAATGTCCTTGACTGAGCAGTCATTAGTCCTAAATATGTGTGAAATTCCTTGTCAGTTATATTGCCTAGTAGGAATTCTCATATTATGGGCAGCTAAGTGGCACAGTAAATAGTGTGACTTGGAGTCAAGAAGACTCATCATCATGAGATACTTACTAGAGATGTAAGTCTCCAGTAAGCAAGTCACATAAACCTGTTTGCTTCAGTTTCTTCACCTATAAAAAAATGAGCTGGACAAGGAAATGGCAAACTACTCCAGTATCTTGGCCAAGAAAACACCAAATGGAGTCACAGTCAGACACACCTTGAAATGACTCAACAACAAGTGAGTTCTTCTTTGATTGAGTTCCATCCCTTAGATTGCTGCTAAAAGTGGGAGAGAATATGGACATCATTTCTCTTTTGCTATGATGAGAGTCACGGTTGTGGCTACACAGAATGGCCACTCAGTCCACCAGTTTCTCAGATGATCTTGAGAGTTCCAAATGTCATCTCCTTGAAGAACTGTAACTAGGTGACCTCCTTATCTCCAAATCCAATTTTTTGGGCCTGTCCTCATCCTCCTTGATCTCCATGACATTTCATACTATGGGACCTTCCTCTCCATTCTGATGTATCCTCTTCTCCTATGACCTCAGTAACAAAACCCTCTTTGTTATTTGTACTTCTACCTCTCTGACTCCTTCTCTTTCTCTTTTGCTGGCTTCTCATTCTCCTGTCACTTTTTATTTTGGAGATTCCCTAAGGTTCTGTCCTGATTCAGGGTTAAATCATTCCAGTTGTATGTGATAGATTTTTCCCCATAATTCTTTTTTCTTATTTTTCACTAATTCTGATCTTTCCTCTGAGGAATCTATGACCTGACTATACAGCTAACTCAGAAATAACTCTTCTATTGATAACACATCTTTTCTTGTCTGTTAAAGGATAATCTATTTCATTCTTTTATGGTATTATTGCTTATTTTCCAGTGCCTACCAATTTCTTTTTTGAGGAAAGCATTTGTGGGTAGCTAGGTGTCACAATGGACAGAGTACCAGGTCTGGAGTCAGGAAGTTGCTGTTAAGTTGTTTTTCAGTTGTGTCTCACTTTTTGTGACCCCTTTGGAGTTGTTTTTGCAAAGATACTAGAACGGTTTGCCATTTCCTTATTCAACTAATTTTACAGATCCTCCTCTGAGGCAAACAGAATAAAATGACTTGTCCAGGGTCACATAGCTAATAAATGTCTGAGATCAAATATGAATTCAGATCCTCCTGACTTAAGGCCTAGTGCTCTATCCTCTGTACCACCTAGATGCCCCAGAATAGAGAAGACGAGTTCAAAACTGGCCTCAAAAACTAGATGTCTGACCTTAGACAGGTCATTTAACTTCATTTGCCTCAGTTTTCTCTTCTGTGAAATCAGTTAGAGAAGGAAATGGCAAATCACTTTAGTATCTTTGCCAAGAAAACCCCAAAGAAGTAACAAAAAGTAGGACATAATTGAAATGACAGAACAACAATTCACAGTATAGAATTACGATGCTTCTGTGTAATCAACATATCTTAGGCCTCTTGTTCATTCTTCCTCTTGTTCATCTTCATTTGTAGTTCTTCTTTCCTATGCTTCTCCTTTGGATAGAAAGATACCAAAGGCATGGGAAACAAGCAAACAAGTAAACCTCAAACCTTATTAGTACTGAAAAATGGTAGCCAAGAGAACATTGACAACTACTGATTTATATGCCTACTTTCTCATCTATACAAAATCTTTATGAGATTCATTTATACATGAATCAGAGTCATCCTTGATAGGGGTGCTATCAGGGAGCAAGCAGGCTTTCATATGCAATATTAAAAAATTGATCATATCTTTACCATTTTACTACTAAATGAAAAATAGAGAGAATATAACATCCCATCAGGCTTGGAGTTGTTGATTATGAAAAAGCATTTGATTCTGTAGAACTAAATGCTACCTTTACAACAAGGTGTCCTTTATCCATACATCAAGATCATTCAAAATTCATTGGAAGATAAAACAAGAGAAGATGGTGGAGTAAAGGTATGAACTCAACTGAATTCCCCAAGTTCTCCCTCAAATAACATCAAAATAATGCTTCAAATATATTTGGAATGGCAGAATCAACAAAAGAATGGGATGGAAAGAAGGCAGAAAAGGGCTGTCTCACTAGGGTGACAGTGGAGCAAAATCCAGCACATACTATGCCCTGGCAAGCCAGTATCAGACCTTGGGGGTGACCAAATCTGAGGCAGCAACTTCTGAAACTCTCAGCCCAGGGGATCAGAAGGACATTAAAGGAGATCCTTTGCAGGCACTGGGGGCAGGATCCTGTTGCATTGCCCATATGGGATTCCAGACCACAATCTTAGGGCAAAACACTAGAGCATGTGGTTGCTGGGGAGCAAAACTCTGGTAAAAGGGTAGAAAAGAGTGCTTGTGGTCACTTACAGACCACAGCACAAGCTAGGAAAACAGTGACCACACCTTTCCTTAGATTACACTACCTTGGAAGAACTGAAAACTTACACACCACCCAGAAATAACTCTGAAAACAGCAACTCAAAAAAGCAGAAGCTTGGGACAGTGCCCCTTTCATCCTGGGAGAAGAGCCCAACTTTAACATAGTTAAAAGTCAAGAAATAGGCTGAAAAATGAGCAAACAGCAGAAAATGAACATGACTATAGAAAGTTACTATGGTGACAGGGAAGATCAATATGCAAACCCAGGACAAGACAACTTATTCAAAACCTGAAAGAAAAATGTGAATTGATCTTAGTCCCCAAAAGAATTCCAGGAAGAACTAGAAAAAGATTTTAAAAACCAACCAAGAAAGAGCAAAAATAGGAAAGGGAAAATGACAGGGATGCAAGAAAATCATGAAAAAAATGAGTCAACAGTTTGGTAAAGAAAGCACAAAAGCACTGAAGAAAATAACACCTTGAAAAATCATAGATTAAGTAGTAAAAGAGAAACATGAGCACATGCATGTGCACGTGTGCACACACACACACAATACTGAAAAGAAGAATTTCTTAAAAAATAGAATTAACCAAATGGAAAAGGAAGTACAAAAGCTCAGTTAAGAAAAGAATTCCTTAAAAATTAGAATTAGGCAAGTGGGAAGCTATTGATTCCATGAGGCATCAAGGAACAATGATCAAACAAACAAAACAAAAGAATGAAATGAACAATCCAATAAAAGCAAAAGAACGAAAAATAGAAAATGTGAAAGATTTCAATGGAAAAATAACTGTCCAAGAAAATAGATTTAAAAGAGATAATTTAAGAATTATTGGATTACCTGAAAGCCACAATAATAATAAAAAAAAGAGCCTAGATAGCACCTTTCAAGAAATTATAAAAAAAAAACCTGCTCTGATATTCTAGAACCAGAGGGTAAAATAGAAATTGAAAGTCCATTGATTATCTCTTGAAAGTGACCCCAAGATGGAAATTCCCAGGATTATTATACTCCAATTCCAAAGCTCCCTGGTCAAGGAGAAAATATTGCAAGCAGTCAGAAAGAAACAGTTGATGTATTATGGAGTCACAGTCAGTATACACTAGTTTTAGCAGAGAGTACAGGTGTGAGTTAACTATATTGGGATAATAGCCTCCCAAAAACATAAGTGGGGGAGAAAGAGGGATACACTGGGAAAAGGGGAAAAGAGGGGTAGGGGTAAATCATTTCACATAAAAGTGGTGCAAAAGAGCTTTTTCAGCACAGGGGAAGATGGCAGGCTAGTAGGCAATGCTTAAACCTTATTCTCATTGGAATTGGCCTGGAAAAAGTAACATATACACTCAGTTGGGTGTAGAAATCTATCTTACCCTACAGGTAAGTAGGAGGGAAGGGGGATTGGAGAGACTGATAGAAAGGAGGGCAGAAAAGTTTTTGCACAAACAAAACCAATGCAGCCAAGAAAGCAGAAAACTGAGGGGGGTGGTGTGCGGAAAGATTGACAAATTCCTTTGAGAAAGGCTTAATTTCTCAAATGTATAGAGAACTGAGTCAAATTTATAACAATATAAATCATTTCCCAATCAAGAAACAGTCAAAGGGTATGAATGAGCAATTTTCAGATGAAGGGATCAAAGCTCTCTATAATCATATAAAAATGCTCTAAATCACTATTGATGAGAAAAATAACTCTAAGGTACCACCTCACATCCATCATATTGGTGAATGTGATAGAAAAGGAAAATGACAGATATTGGAGGGGATGTGGGATGTGGGAAAATTGAGATACTAATATATTGCTGGTGGAGTTGTAAACTGATCTAACCATTCTGGACAGCAATTTGGAACTATGCCCAAAGGGTTGTTAAACTGTGTATGCCCTTTGACCCAGCAATACCATTAGATCTATATCCCAAAGAGATTTTTTTAGAAAAGGAAAAGGATCTATATGTACCCAAATATTTATGGCAGCTCTTTTTGTTGTGGCAAAGAATTAGAAATTGAGGGTATGCCCATCAACTGGGGAATGGCAGACCAACTTGTGACATATGATTGTGATGGAATACTATTGTGCTATAGGAAATGACAAGTAGAGGGCTTTCAGAAAAACCTGGAAAGGATTACATGAATTGATACAAAGCGAAGCGAGCAGAACTAGAACACTGCACACAGTAACAGCAATATTGTGCAATGATCAACTGTGAATGACAGCTATTGTCAGTAATACAATGATCTAAGACAATTATGAAGAACTTATGATGAAAAATGCTATCTATCTCCAGAGAAAGAACTAATCTGAATGCAGATTAAAGCATACTTTTAAAACTTTATTTTTCTTGTTCTGTTTTGGTTTGGTCTGCGTTTTCTTTCACACTGTGACTAATATGGAAATATCAACAACACATGTATAACCTATATCAAAGTGTTGGCCTTCACATTAAGGGGGGAAGGGAAGGAGAGAGAGAATTTGACACCTACATTTTAAAAAAATGAATATTAAATTGTTTTTACATGTAATAAAGGAAGACAAAAGAAGAGAAATCACCCTTTTTAATGACCCTCTGATAATAGACATTAGGTGATGTATATATCAAGGAAATCTTTCAGAGAAATGCCTTTCCAAAGGCATTCAGTACTGTGAGAGAAGAAATCCAGAGTAAAGACCAGGTAGAAGAGGGAGATCCAATAAACAATCACTCAAAGTTTGACTTATCCATACACACAGGAAACACCAAGCAGATGGAGAATGTCTATTGTCCAGATTTTAATAAGCATTTGGTTATATACATGATGAAGCTTATATGTAGGACAGACAGTATAGATGAAAAAATTGGGCCTCTATTTGAACAAGAGGAGGAGAGCAGGCTGTATTGCTTTTGGGAAATTATAAAACCCTTTCAATAACTCCAAGTTTCCCAAGAATGATCCTTTACAATATTATAAGTTTTATTTAGTGATGAGACATGAAACATTTTGCTTTTGAAGAACTAAAAATGAGTATTAAAGAAAGGCAATGGAAGTGTATGACTGATGGAAGCAGGCAGCAACATGGGAATCCTAAAGAATAGGCACAAAGGACATCATTAAGAAATTTAGTGAGTCACTTCACTTCTGTCACCCTCAGTGTCCTCATCTATAAAATGAGGCTAATAACAGCACTTACCTCCCAAAGTTGTTTTGAGGATCAAATGAGAGAATATTTGTAGGTGCTATATAAATGATAGCTATTATTATTAAAGCACTTAAAACCTGGCACATAGTAGGTGATTAATACATTTCTTCCTCCCTCCCTCCTTCCTTTCCTTCCCTCTTTCCTTCCTTCTTTCTTTCCTTCCTTTCATCCTTTCTTCCTTCTATACTTCCTTCCTTCCTTCCATGTGTCCAAGATCATGTAGGTAGTTGGTAAAAGCAGCAGTATTTGAAACTTGATTCTCAGTTTCCAAACCCAGTGGTCTTTCCATTGCACATGTTGCCTTGCTAGCCCATCTAGCTATTGTCTCAACTCTTTGCCCCATATTCTCAGATTTCTTGGGCAAATCACAAACCTGATGTCTCCACTTCACCACTCACTCTCTCAACAACCACTTATAACCTCATTTCCATTACAACCTTTCCACTGAAGTTGCTTTCTTACAGGTCACATCTAACCTCCTACTTGTCCATGGTCTTTTCCCCCTTTGAGTCAATTGTCTCAAGTTTCTTCTCCCAGTTGTCTTTTTTCAGTTCTTATCCCATTGACCTCCCTGTATCCTCTAGCACAGCTTATCAACACTTCCTTCCAGAAAGGCTTTTGCACCTTAGCTTCAGATCACACTCTCTCCTCTTGCTTCTCAACTTCTTGCTCTATGTCCTCCTCTTCCTAAGCCTTTAAAGGAGTGTTGCCCCCTCAAGGCTTTGTCCTTAGCTCTCATCTTCTTCTTTTATACCATGGATTCCTAGGCAGTCTCATTCCCTCTGAACCATTGGGTATATGCTTGGAATTTTTCCTTCAGCAGTAGAAAAAGATTTGTCCTGATGTCATAGTATTCCGGATTTAGAATCTGAAAATTCTACTTGAATCTGCTGCTTATAACCTTAAGACCTTAGACAAATCACTTCACCCTCAACTGAGAAGACTCTTTGCAATACTTGCCATTAATTAGAGTGTGAGCTCCTTGAGATCAGGGACTTATTTTTTAGTGTCCCTAGCACTTAGCACAGTGCTTAGATCCATATAACATATTAGGTGCCTAATAAATGCTTATTAACTTGATTTACTCATGACAGAATTTATGATTCTTGTCCCTTACTTATAGCCATAACTTACATTAATTTTAACTACATTAAAATAGTCTAGGGAAAAGGTAGGGTTTTTTCTTTGTTTTTGTAGCTACATTATATTATCAGTTCAGATGGAGTTGGTCACCAACGAAAACTTCCAAGTGTTCCTAGCAGCTCAGGTTACCCCTTACCTATGCTGATGTCTTTTTAAAATATTCCAAATTGAAGGCTTTGTATTGTTTTCTGTTAAGCTTCACTTTGTTGGTTTGAATCCCAAGTTCCGACTTTGCCAGGCAGGTTTGAATTCTGATTCTGTCATCAGACAGCTAACTGGTCCCTGTTGTGTCAGATACAAGTGTAAGAAGGATATTTTCTTTGTTTTTGACAGAGCAGTGTGTACCCAAACACTTTGTAGTCAGCTATACTTAGCATAGTGCCATAAGACAAAATGCTGGAGACCTTCCTACAGGCTGGCATGAACCAACACTCTGGATAATGGGATTTTACTTATGGCTATAGCGGGAAGAAACACTATGGAGTGTTAACACAACAGCAGTGGCACCCAGCTGAACCATACAAATGAGAAGGGAACTACGGGTAGCCATTTTAGAAGACTACATCATGCTTTGGCATCTCTGAACAGCTTGGGACTGGGGTTAGTGAGCATGCTTAAAAGGTGAACAACAATGAAATGATTGCTGATTTTTCCTCTTAAATAAGCCATTGTTCTTAGAATTAAAAAAAAAATTGCTACCAAAAAAGAGAAAAGAGCCAGGTAGGATCTTCCTAGGTTATTGTTCCTTTCATGTGCCTCCCAGATTCCTAGTACTTTGGCTTTCATTCCTGGAACATACCCAGGAAGGCCCAGCCCATATGTGTTTGCCTAGGGGTATCTCACGTCTGCTCTTGTGCTGACAGGCTTCTTTGAGGTTCAGGTAGGGCTAACCCCATTAAGGAGCCAGTCTTTGATGATTTCATGCCTCAGACTTAGGGAAGCCTAAGTACCTGATTTCACCTTCTAAAACTCCTTTTTCTGTAGACTTGTGTCTTGTAGGTTTTAGAAATTCTCTCAGATATTATATATGCACGTGCATAAATGTGAAGACAACATATTACATGAACATGCATACTCATATATCTAATCTCTCCTATTCATCCTTTCTGACAGAGTGTAAGTGAGCTGGGTGAATTCTAAGAAGATCTAAGCTCACTTTCTGCCCCACCCACCCCCACCCCCATAAACTGTCATCTCTGTAACTTTATGTATTCCATCTTGTCAGGCTTCTTAACTGAGAGGAAAATTAATTTTTTCCCTTATCTTACTAGATTTCTAGATCCCTTTAATTCTTTCTGTGAGAAACATGCTCACTTTAAACAAAAAACCATACTCATCGTGAAGACAGGAAAGTCCTCATTTTATTTTAACCAATTATTTTACATTCCTAGCGAATGGTCTCTCACTAATGGAGAGGAAACTTGCTCAGACAAATGCAACACTTTTTATGGTGTTCCCCATTCGAATTTCCTACCTTGCTTCCCATTGGCTAGATGCAGACTCCTGGACCTCCCACTTCATGTTCTCCTCCCTGATAGGTTCCCCTTCAAACAGTTTGTTAAGCATGTGAACAAGCTTCTGATCTTTTACCTGATCTGAAGCCTGCTTCTGCTAAGTCACAACTCTGATTAGAACCAGTCACCTATGACTCAAAGCTAGGAGGAGTTTTAATCTTGGGTAAACAGAATTCTTCCTTTTGTTTCCCACATTTCTGTTCTTTCTTCCAATTTCTCACACTTAGCAGTATTGGTGATATGATCTAAGGGGACCCAGAACCCCAAAACGCAAAGGTACAGGGCAGGTATACCTCAAAAGAATTTGACATTCCTAATGAGTCTGCACTTAATAGGGGTGAAAATGACACTTTTATCCAAGAAAGGGAAAAAGGGCCACTGAAAATATCTTGATGGAATTAAGGAGTGGCAAGTAGCCTGGGGTAGTCCTGAGGTAACAGAGATGAAAGGCTAGATTGGGTGAGAGGGCCACAATGATGGTGGTAGTGGTTGGTTATTGTCCTTCATTCTTGAAGAGGACCAAAATGACATCACTATGAAAAGTCAAGTTTCTATGTGTCTGAATATGGCTAATCAGAGCAATACGAGTTTGGGCACAGATAGTCTGTGTGAACATTTGGGGTGGACACTCTAAATTTGCACATCCTGTGTTTCCTTTGAACTGTTTTAATTCTGCTTCACTCATAGAACAACAATATCTTCCCTGATGTGGGCACACCATGTTGTGTGTTCTTGTGCCAGCATCCTCTCTGTCACAATCAATTCCAATATTCTTGAGAGAGACCTTGACAGGGTCCTTATATTGCCTCTTCTGACCAGCGTGTGATTGACTGCCCTGTGTGAGTTCTCTATAAAATAGTCTTTTTGGCAAGCATATATTTTGCATTCAAACAGTGTGGACAGTTCGTTGGAGTTGCACTCTCTGAAGCACAGTTTGAATGCTTGGTAGTTTAGTTCAAGTAAGGATCTTAGTGTCTTGTACCTTATCTTGCCAGGTGATCTTCAGAATCTTCCTAAGACAATTCAAATGAAAGCTACTGCACTGATGGCAAAATTTTCAATTTGAAAAGACTACAAGCCAAGACCAAAGGGGAGGGAGTGTTGGTGCACGATTTTCTGTTTGTAGATGATGGTGCACTCAATGCAGCCTCTGAAGCTGACATGCCATGAAGTATGGATCTCTTCTCTACTGCCTGTGCTAATTTTGGCCTAACAATTAACACCAAGGGCCACAATGAAAGGACAGTTGAAAGGATTACACTGGGATGGGATGGAGGTCTCAGGCAAATTCCAAGGACTGGGTTTCCGAAATTTGTGGGCAAGTTCCAGGCCTGAAGGTCTTTTCTTTTTAGGGATCCGGATCTCATCAGCCTCATCACTGAGAAGGCTGGAGGATTCATGACATCTATGGGGTCATTGTACTTGTAAATTCCAGAGTCTCTAAGGACAAGTGTGATTCAACAGAGCACTTGGACTCTGAGATGATAAAGCAGCCCCCTTACTGACTTTGAGAGTGAAGGATTAACAGCCCAGTATATCTTTAAAATGGGGCAGGGAGCAGCGAGGTGGCACAGTGCTGAGTCAGGAATGAGGAAGACCTAAATTCAAATCTGTTCTCAAACACTTTCTGGCAGTGTGACCCTGGGCAAGTCACTTAACTGTTTGCCTCAGATTTCTCATCTACAAAATGAGCTGGAGAAGGAAATGGCAAACCATTCTGGTATCATTGCTAAGAAAAACCGAAATGGGGTCACAAAGAGTGGGACGCAACTGAACAACAAATTTTTAAATGAGAACCCAATTTCGGTAGCTCTTCTTCTGTTCTGATTATATATTATATTGGGATTATCCTAGTTTTTCCTCTAAGGGGTAGAGGAAAGGATAGCTTCCTTTCCCACATCATAGCAGCTACAAGCCACATGGCAGTTTCAGTCGGGGATCAGCTAGGTGAACTTGAGCCTGGTCCTCCTCCGCCTGTTATGATTTGTGGTTCTTTGCTTGATGGTAAGTTGCTAAACAGTGATCCTGGGATGGATGTGTCTAGTTTTGGAATCTAAGAGGTTGGATGAGACCTTTATTTGAGACCTTTGGGTTAAGGATGCCTTCAGTGTGTAGGAAATGCTACTTGTCCTAAACCTGCTTTATACTGTAGATTAAATACCTTATTTTTCATTTTATTTTTAATTTATGGAATAAAACAAGCATTTCCATAACAATAAAAAAGGTGATTGTACATGAAAATGCCTATCTACTATGAACAACTTGTTATTCCTTTTAAGTACGAAACAAAATTTTCATGTAAATTTCTTTCTTCCCTCTCTCCTCCTTCCCTAGAGATAACTACCATTAGACACACATATGTGCACACATACACACATATGTATATGTATGTAGATAATTATGTATAGTATATAATACATACTTCTATTTATCAGTTCATTCTCTGGATACAGATAGCTTCTTTCTTAATATAGCCTTTATAGTTAATTTGGATATTTACAATACTCAAAATAACTTATTCTCTCAAAGTCATTCTTAAAACAATATTGTTGTTACTGTATACAATGTTCTGCTCATTTTGCTCTTCATAATTTCATGCAAGTCTTTTCATGTTTTTCTAAAATTACTGAGCTCATCATTTCTTATAGCACAGTAATCATATATCACAAGTTCTGCCATTCCCCAACTGATGGGCATCCCTGCAATTTCCAGTTCTTTGCCACCATAGAGTTGTTACATGTTAGAACATAAAGATTCTTTTCCTTTTCCCTTAATCATCTCTAAAAATAGACCCATGAGTGGTATTGCTGGCTCAAAGGGTATAGGTAGTTTAATAAGTCTTCGGGCATAATTAGATTGCTTTCCAAAATGTTTGGATCAGTTCACAATTCCACCAACAACCAATTAAGGCTCCCATTTTTCCACATCCCTTCCAACATCTGTCACGTTTCCCTATCATTTTAACTAATCTGGCGGATAGAGAATGAAATCTCAAGCTTGTTTTAATTTGCATTTCTCTAATCAATAATAACTTAGGCGTAATTTCCTATGACTATAAATTGTTTCAATTTCTTCTTCAGAAAACTGCCTGTTCATATGCTCTAACCATTTTTTCAACTGGGGACTGACTTAGAAACAGACTTACAGATTTTACAGATTTGACCAAGTTCCTTACGTGTTATAGATATGAGACCTCTATCTGACAAACTGTATACATATTAAATATCTTTCTAACTACTTCTTTGCAGAGAATTGAAATGTGATCTTTAAGTAAATTGGCCCTGGGCTGCTGAGATTGGGGGGTTAAAGAACCAAAGAGTAGGAGAAAATGGAGCCTAACTTCTCTCATTGGAGGCCCAGACTATATGCCTGGTTCTATAGGAGATGGACCCCATGATAAAGAAAGTATGTCATCTCAATCCCCTTGGATCCAGGAGTGGTTGTAATACTGGATTAACATCTGAGTATTCTTTCTGGTGGCTGGATTACCTTATCACTATGAAGCCCTGGGAAATCAAAGCATTTGGATTTCATGGTAAAGTGACTCAGAATTGAGTTCTGTCAGTCAAAGTCATTCCAAGAGCATGTGAACAAATCAAGGCAAGCACCCCAGGTACTGATTTTTGGGAGGACCACATATATAAGCGGAGAAGACCCAGAGAAGAAGAATGAAGAAAAAGAGGTTCCCCCCCAAAAGAACCTTGAGCTATTTTTATAAATAGATCAGTCTGTTATGTCCACTCTCCCTTGCACCCACCCCATACCCTGCGTCCACTAAAGGGAAAATACCTTTCTTCTGAAAAGTGGCCTAGTGTCCTCTCCTCCTTGTTTCATAACAATACCTAGTTGTTAGGAGTACTGCAGGTAGCCAACGGACCATCGGCACTCACTGCCCATCCTTTTCTGCCCAAGAGAAAAATGTACTGGCCACCATGTGACTGAAGTCTAGTCAAATCCTTTGTCAAACCCTTAAATCTTCATACCAGGTAATTCTCTTGTTTCATGAACATGAAAAAAGGTTTGTATTGTGTGAAATTACTTTCCCATTTAAAACCCAGAATCTCTCTCAAATGGCTTTCAAACCCATATTGTAGTAGAGTAGCCTGTTTGTTCCATTAACTACTTGCAGAGTCAACTGGGGGACTGTTGTTATTAATTTCAACAGAAAGCTAAAATGCAGTTCATTTTCGATAATTGCGGGCCTGCTATCTAGAGAGCCAGCAAAAGCTTTTAATCTGAGGCATTTTCAGAAGAGTATGATCAGAATTACATTTAACATCTTATGAAGTTGCATAATTATGAAAGCCTCAGTAATGTGGACATTTCAAAGAGCCCCAGATTGTATGAGCTGAACTTCAAGAGTGGGAACACAAGGCTGAGTTCTACAACCTTTAGATTATTTTTGTGTGTGTGTTGTTTTTCTGGTTTGGGTGATGGGGCCTCTAACACTAACGTTATTTGCTATCTGGATATGGAAAAGAGACCCATACTATAATCCCCAAATGTAAATCTCTACATGCTGGGTAGAGGTTGTAAAGCTTCTAACTCTTCTCTGTGTACCTTTCACATTCATTGGCCTTTCTCCCCTTGGATCTGGAAAAACAGAACAATCTTACGGCAAAGGTAGGATGACCATTCCATCTGACCACAAGAGGGTACTATAACATGACACAAGTTGAGCATGTAATTTCACTCAGACCAATGTGCTGCTCAAAAGATGGGCAGAGACCCTAGTGGCTCCTAATTCCAGTTTGGCTCATGGATTTTTCAGGCAGAAAAGACCTTGGAAGGAATCTAGTCCAAACTCTTCATTTGCGGATGAGGAACCTGGGGCCTAGAGATAGGAAATGACTTGCTCCAGATCAGGTAACAAGTGAATAACAGAATAATGAACTGAAATTTTAATCCAAAATCTCTAACTCCAAATCCAGTGGTTTTTTCTTGTCTCACTCTCTTGTGATTCCGCTGGTCATCTTGTTCCTAGAAATGCTCCCAACTAGATGTATTTCCATGCTTCCTCTTCCTTAAATGGTGGCAATCACTTGAACTCAATTGAGTTTCAATTTCCTCATCTGTAAAATAAGGGGATTAGACTAAGTGATCTCTAAAGCTCCCTCCAGCTCTAAATCTGGTGATTCCCCTAAGTGGGGGTCTGATATATAGAGGCAATGATAACGATGCAAGAAACAGCAAATGGGGCAGAGATCAGTCATGGACTGATTCATGTGAAAAGTAGGAGAGAAAGTAGAGACATTATTATTTATTAATGCATAATTGATAGTTATATTAATAATGGATATTTATTAAATATTCATTAATGTTATATTCATTAATAATGAATGTTTATTAATTAATAGGGAGAAAGACAATAACACTACTCACTCAGCATGCATTCACATAGTAAGAGCCTAAGCAACTGTGCAAAGAGTTGGAGAAAATAGGAATGCTTTTAAACCCAAGTCATATGAGTTTGTGTTTTTTTTCTTCCAGGGGTAGGATTAGGAACATGTCCTCAGAGAATGAAACATAAAATACATAAAAAATAAATGCAAAGTGTTTTACGGGCACCAGAAATGGTAGGCATCAGAATAAGCTACTTTAGGAAGTGGCATTTTAGTGGAACCTTGAAAGGTAGCTAAAGATTCAAAAAATGGAGGTGAGGCAGTAGAGTAATGCAGGTATACAATAGGCTGTTTTGTGGGAGAGACATGGGAGACAGGAGACATTATGTCAGGCAACAGTAAGTATTCTAATTTGACAGGAACAGGATGTCCAAAAGGGATTAATGAGCTTGGAAAGGTAGCTGAAGTCAGATTGGGAAGAACATTTAAAAATTAGATTTATGTAGTTTTTTGAATTTAACAAGCATTTATTTTCTCTCCCTTGAGGAAAAAAAGTAAAAGGAAAAAAACACTCTTGTAACAAATAGGCAGAGTTAAGCAAAACAAATCCCTATAATGGTTATGACCCCAAATGCTTGTCTTACTCTCCATATTTGGTCCATCACTTCTTTTCCAGTATTCTTCATCACTGGTGCTTTGGAATCAGAGTTCCTTAGTCTTTCATAGTTGTTATTTATCTTTTCACTACTGTAAATGTCATTGTATAACTTGTTCTTCTGTTTTTGGTCTCATCACGCTTCATTAACTCATACAAGTATTTCCCAGTTTCTGAAATCATCTCTTTTGTAATTTTTCATGTCACAGTATTACATTACATTCACATACTACAATTTGTTTTGTCATATATCAACTGAAGGACACTCCTTAATTTCCAGTTCTTTGCCACTGCAAAAAATAGTTGATATAAATATTTTTGTACATATAGAACCTTTCTTCTTTCTTCAATCTTTTTGGGAGTATGAGACTAGTAGTGGCATCTCTCAGTTAAGGAGTTTACACAGTTTAGTAACTTTTGGGCATGGTTTCAAATTTTTGCCAAAATGGCTAGCCCAATACACATTTCCAATAGTGGATTAATATCCCTATTTTCCCTGTAGTCCCTTCAACATTTATCATTTTCCTTTTTTTTTAAGCTTACCAAATTGATGGATGTGAGGTGGGACCTCAGAATTACTTTATTTTTCTCTAATTATTGATGATTTGAAGTATTTCTTCAATATGGCTAAAGATAGCTCAGATTTCTTCCCTGGAAAACCACCTGTTCATATCCTTTGACCAGCTGTTACTTGGGAAATGCAAGAAAGTCCTTAAATGTCAGATAGAGGCTTGTATTTTATAACAGAAGCAATAGGGAGCCACTAGAGGCTCTTGAGCAGAGGACTGAAGCACTTCAGAGTATCAGTTTGGCATCTGCATGGAGGATGGATTGAAGAGGGAAGAGGCTGGAGGCAGGGAAAGTTTTGTGGTTCAGTCATTTCTTCAGTTGTGTCTAACTCTTTGTGACCCCTTTTGGAGTTTTCTTGGCAGATACTGGAGTGTTTTGCCATTTCCTCCTCCAGCTCATTTTACAGATAAGGAAACTGAGGCAAACAGGGTTAAGTGACTTGCCCAGGGTCACACAGCTAGTAAGTGTCTGAGGCCAGACTTGAAGTCAGAAAGAGGAGTCTCTGACTCCAGGCCCAGCACTCTATGCACTATGGCACCACCTAACTGCTTTGGAAAATATATTAGGAAGAAATAATAGGTCCTGTGAGAAGTGATAAGGGTTTAATTAGGGTGGTGATTATCTGTGGACAAAAGGCAGAGAATGTAGAAGATGATGTAAAGGAAAACTCAACAGGCCTTAGCAACTAAATGGATATAGGAGAGTTATGAAGAGTGGTTATATATCTTATTATATATCTTATACTGAGGTGATAATCTTATTTGGTTAGAAGAATGGTGCTACCCAATTCTATTCTCACTTCCTTAAGGAAACCACCTAAATGTGGTCTCATAGGACTTTCTCTTCTACTTCTAAGATACATTCATCTGTATCCATATCCTGTCTCCTCTTAGTAAATCTTTTGCTCTTAGTGGGCAGAAACTATCTTCTTTCTCTTCATTTCTCCCCCAGGTTCTGGGAACATGCTTTGTATGTAGTAGGTACTTGCGCTTTATTCAAATCAATGAACCTTGCCCTCTCAATTTTTCTTTCAGTTAATCTGACACACCTTAGACATCTAATTCTGTACCCCTCTTTTCAGTCTTCTCATTTGTGTACTTGGTACAATGAAAGCAAGATATTACACAGCTGTTTGGGGCAAGTGAGGAGCTTGCTTCCCATATTTTGGGTGCATTAATTCTACCCAAGTGTCTAGGAGATGTATTTTCCTTTCAAGGAACCGTTGACTCTGCTGGTAGAATATGGCCCACTGAGTGGATAATATTTCAACGTATCATGCTGGTAGGTAACAGTACTCATACACATGGGGAAGCAAATATAGGAAGAGATATATCCAACTAAGGGTCAGATGGTGAAACAGGCAAAGATGGGAACTAAACAGACGATATTTGACATTTATCAAGCAGCTGCTCTATGTGAGGATACAAAGATGAATGATAGGATCTGCCTTCAAGAATCTTATAATCTAGTACAGAAAATGTCATTTATATTGGGCTATAAGGTTTGTAAAGTGATTATATACATTATCACAGGCCATTAGATGGTGAGGTGGATTGAGTGTCAGGCCTGGAGTCAGGAAGACTAGCCTTGGACACCGCGTAACTGTGAAACTGTAACCTTGGTTAAGTCACTTAACATCTATGGCACCTATTTTCTGGGGTTGTGTAAGCTGTTATGTGAAAAGCATTTTACAAACCTTAAATAGCTGTATAAATGTTAGCTGTTAATATTACTCTAAAACATTAGCAATGACTTAGACACAGAGCATTCTAGGAATGAGATAATTGTAGAGTTTTTAGTGAAACACCTGGCACATAGTAAGTGCCATATAAATTGAGCAGCTAGGTGGTGCAGTGGATAGAGCGTCAAGCCTGGAGTCAGGAAAACCTGAATTTAAATCCAGGCTCAGACACTTACTGGCTGTGTGACCCTGGGCAAGTCACTTCACCCTGTTTGCCTCAGTTTATTCATCCGCAAAATGAGCTGGAGAAGGAAAAGGCAAGTCACTCCAGTATCTTTGCCAAGAAAACCTCCAATGGAGTCACAGAGTCAGACATGATTGAAACTTGAATGATAATTAACTTATTATTTTTACTACTATTACCTTACTCGAGATATTGAGGTCCTACTGGCATTAAAATCCCCATATCATGGATGAGGAAACAGGTTTAGAGTCAGTGTGGTGAACTGGAAAGAGCACTTGATTTGATGTTGGTGAACCCAGAGTCAAACCCCAGCTCTGTGCTTTAGTTACTTGTGCGACCCTGGGCAAGTCACTTAACTCCTGGACTTCTCAGTTTGATCATCGGTAACATGAAGAGGTTGAACTAAAAGACCACTGTCATAGGAGCAACGTCTTCCCCATGCAGAGTAGGAGAGTCCCCACCAATATCCCCTTTAAAAGTTAGTGAAAGAATCTTTGCGGCTTAATTGTTCCAGAGGATGAAGGCTCAGACCACTGACTTAGCTTCCTAGTGATCTAGGTACAAAGGAGTCACTGGCCTGATATAGGCTGCTGAGTGTAACACAATGATGGGGAAGGCAGAAGCATGGAAGCTACACTCATCTGAACTGATGATCTACCTTTACTCACTATACTTTTTTAATTATTTTTTTCAAATAAGATTTTATTTTCTCTCTTCCACATGCAGTGAAAAACAAAACCTTTGCAATAAATATGAATCATGAAGCGAAACAAATTCTGACATGGGCCAGCCACATCTAAAAATCTGTTTCATTCTGTGAGTCCATCTCCTGTCAGGAAGTGAGTGGCATGCTATTGTTGGTTGTCTGGAATTATGGTGGGTCCTCATTCTGTCAAAGGTGTTCATTTTCATGATTATGGTATATATAGTGCTTCTCTCCGTGTTATTGTTAAGTAAACCTTTTGTTTATTGTCAGGAGGTCCATGAAGTCTTACTTCATCCCAATCCTGAACTTCAACCAATGGGCTGACTTGAGTCAGGCCTGCCTGGTACACCTCTAGGATCTGTGTTAGATCTAAATCTTTGACCTTACAAGTGACTTGCTCAAGGTCACATAACTAGAGAGGCTCTGAGACAGGATTTCAACTCAGGTCCCTCTTGACTCCAGGTCCAGCCCACTTTCCTCTATATGATCCTGTCCAAGATACAAAAGAAAATATGGAAATTACATGATGGTACAAAGTACTAAGAGAATTCCAAGGGTTAAAAGGCTATTTCCAACTGGGGATATGTGGGAGGAAGTGAAATTTAACTCTGGACTTTGAAGAACAGGCAGAATTTGAACAGGGGTGGGAGAAATATATTGTAGACATGAAGGAAACTCCTGTACTTAAGTGGTATCGGGAAGAGTAGAATTGCAGACAGGATTGCAGATAGGATTACCCTTAGGATCTGATTCCCTTTTATCATAAATTATCTTTGGTCCTTTCTTTAGATTAAGATCAGCAACACAGATCCTAGAGGTGTCCCAGGCAGGCCTGACTCAAGTCAGCCCACTTGTTGAAGATCAAGATCAGCAACTCTAGGCTGATCAAAAGCCAGCTTATCCCAGACTATTGTTTCCATCTGTACTGTTATTTTTCAAGCTTTTCCACTGTACTTCCTTCTGTAACTTCATCTGAGGATTTACTCCCAGATTTCACTTGGCACAATCGTCTTGGCAGAAAATCTCCAGGATGCCCCAAGATTGAGATATTAGCTCTTGTAGCAAGGAATGTAAGTGAAGAAACCAGGTGGCTTCCAGCCTCTGCTTTAAAATCAAAGCAAGAATAGTAAAGGCCAATGTAGGACCACCATTTGATATTCCTATTCATTATATGCCACCTATAGTATGGCTTCCTCTACACCCATTTTCTTCTCTCCTGGGCCCCTCCATCCAGTGCTTTTATTCACCACACTGCTGCCAGAATAATATTCCTGTTCCACGTCTTTAATTTCAGATGTGAGGGCTTGTGAACTTATGAAAAATAACTGTCAATGTATTTGGTTTCCTTTGCAATGCTGTTTTATTTTATACATTTAAGAACATTGTTCTGAGGTGTCCATGGTTTTACCTGATTGCCAAAGGGGCCCACGACACAAGAAAAGGTTAAGACTGCTTGCTCTTCCCTAGTTCAAAATCCTCCAATGGCTCCCTATTGCTTTCTAAACAGAACTCTTGGATATTTAGAGTTCCACACAGCCTGATACCACTTACTTTTTCTAGTTCTGGTTTATTTTCTGCTGTACTACTAGTTCTCCTCAGGCATCTTTCCTTAGTGCATTTACTCATGATGCATCCCAAAGCAATAGGTGTTCTCACATGCTGGATTTCCAGTTGCTTGAAGACCTACAACTGACAGAAATGTCAAGGTTTTTTTGGAAAGGGATGGTGGGCAGATATGATAGAGATTTCTAAGTTGGAAAGAGGTTTACAAAGCACTTAGGAGTGGTACGAAAATTGTTCCCAGAAAGTATGATAGCTTGGAAGCCACCTTCCTAACCAGAAGTGTTCTATCCATCTGTATGGAGGGTATCTTCCCCTGAACCCTTCTGATCACATCTTTAATGGTTGCTAAAAGGAAAAGCAGTGAAAAAACTCCAGTCTGGGAGGCCAGACCTAGGTCCTGGTCACAGCTCTGCCTCTAGTCATACAATCTGAGGTACAGAACATTTTTTTTGTGACTTCATTTGTAAAATCAGGCAGCATGACTAGATGTTTTATAAAATCTCTTCCAACTTGAAAACCCTACAGTTCTATAGATCAGATTTGTACTACAGTGACAGGCCTTCTAGCCAATCTCACTGAAACTTAGCTACAAGATTCTGTAAAATAAAGGACGTTGGTCCTGATACAACCCACTTGTCTGGTCTGAAAATGTAGCAGACACTCATGAAATTTCTTCAAGTTTCCAGGTAGAAACTTCATTTTTTCTGACTGTGTGATTTAATAGGGTGTGTGGTAACCCTGATCCCACCCTCACATTGCACTTTCTACGTGTTCTTTGTGACTCCTGCAACTGCCATAAAATACTACACAGAACTTGTCATGGTATTTCAATCTGTTATAGCTCATTGCAGTACACTCTGAAGCCTATAGATTGGACAATAGGTCCCTGCCCAAACTCCACTTAAGGGCTGTTTTCTGGACCCTCCTGGCTTAGTGTGATTATCAGTAGTTACTGTTTCTCTTTCCCTCTCAGCTTGATTTATTGTTTTCTTTTTCTCATTCAAGTGGCCATTCCCTGACTACTTCTTAAAGAGGCTTATTCATTGAATGGGCATTACCTCACTCTAAGTGAGTACCTGAAAAGGCCTTAGGTCTAAAAAGGTCAAGATCTCCCACTGCATCCTGGGCTGTCTCCAGTCATCCTGATGAATACCTTGTCATTGGATCCAGATGGCTCAGGAGGAGAAAGTGAGGCTGGTGACCTTGCACACCCCTCCCTCCCTCAAAACAAAGTCAGGTGCAAGTCATGTCATCAGTTGTCTGTACATTGTTTGAAGATTACAGTTTGAGTCTTTCCTGTTCCAGAATGTAAATAGCTTTTCATATCTGTAATCATAATTGGGCTACTATAGTAAAGTTTCTAAGATGGCCTTGGGCATGGAAGGTTTGAGTATTTACACCATAGCCCACTGTTCTGTCAATGCAGGTTATTTCCTCTACTGACGTAGATGACATTTCTTCTATGACTAGGTAGGTAAGACTAGAAAGAGATGCTGTGATCCCTCACCTCATTCCTCCTGTACTGATTTGGTAATGGACTTCTATACTTCATGAGGCTGGTGATGAAGTGTGGGTTATATCATCTAAGATTATCAGACCAATCTAAAACTATCTGTTTTCTTATTGCCATCATGAACTACAGGATCTGTAATATGAGTTCAGAGTTGATCTTAAACAAGTGAATGGATTAAAGATGATCGGTGCTACTGATCAACAACCTAATATTAGCAGGGAATACACTTAGTTCAGAGTTATATGTGAGATCACTGTTCAGAGAAAAGGTGTAGTATGTGGCCACAGAACAAAATAATATCTCATGTGGCAATTAAACTTATGACCTTAACCTTACTAATAACACACTCTAAGCAACTGAGCTCACTGGTCACATGTAATTTAATGTTGAGTGAATTTTTATAAAGTCGGTCAAGACAGTAAACATTTAACAAGTGCCTATGATATATCAGGTATTATACTAAGCACTAAGGATACAAATAAGAAAAAGAAAGACAGTCCTTGCTTTCAAGGAGTTTACAATCTAGTGATGGAGACAACGCAGAGAACTATGTACAAACAAGTACAAGACTTAAAGGAAGCCAATAGGCAGAGAGGAGGAGGGACAGCAACCCAGGTATGGGAGACATCTGGAGAAAACACCCTGGGCCAAGAGATTTCTGCAGCTCTCTTTCTTCCAGGCTGAAGGCACTGTCTGCCAAAGGGGATTGAATTAAAAGAAGCAGAGGGATGAAATATTCACATACATGAGTGCGTTCAAAAATCAAATATGAAAAAATTTGCATTATCTATATTTCCTACTCCCTTCCACTAATGAACATAATCAGGAGTTGTTCATATCTTAAAATGAAGGAAAATATGTTTTTCTGAATAGATCTTCTGTTAAAGAAAGGAGACAAATGCCATACTATGAGCAAGATGACTTTTATTTTCATCCTTAATGAAAATCACACCATTATTTAAGAACATTTGAAAAATCTTGAAATAATTTAAACTGAAGGCACAGAAGAACAAACAAAAATATTGAACTATAAGATCTTAAAGGGAAAAAGATATTTTCAAGGATGAGAATATTCCATCACCAAACATCATTTTGACCAAAAGCTATGGCCTCTTGCAATACCACCTACTATACAGGCCAGATTATACTTTTCGTGATCAAAAATGCTGAAAATGATTCCTTTTTTTTTTTTAAGATACTATAGACTACATCACCTGGTTCACCTGTAGCACTTTACATCTGGTGAAGCTTATGGCTGGTAGCTACTACCCCAAGAGATGACTTATTTTTATAAAACATTTTAAAAATGCAAAGTAGATTACAAAATTCTATTTTGAGGAGCAAGAGGAAACTTGTTGCATGTCAAATAGAATATCAAAGTATTTCACTATCACACTGCTTCAAAAGCCAATAATCATGCAACAGTAATATACTGTATGGGGGGACATTCTGTTCTTTCCTGGGTATGTACTGACCAGGGCCACCATTGGGGTGAATGAAATAATGGCAATTATTGCAGCCTTCTTTATTGGCTCCTAACAGATCAAAAGTATTTCAAAAGTAAGTAGAATAACCAGTGGCATGCTACAGATAGCTTATACCCCAGCAATGCAATTACTAAACTTGAAAACAAGGTTCATGCTTCACAATGTATTGTAGTAGTTTTGAAATACATTCTCTGATAATTAATACCATTCATCACAATACAGAGGTCACTTGTTTAAATTAGCTCAGGTTCTGAACTAGGTTTCTAATTGAAACTCTTTTTCAAGTATGCGCAACATTAACAATGTATAGGGTTTTTCCAACTTAGCACACCATTTTATATATCTCTTCAAAGGATAACTATGTTGTATAAATGAAGAAAAGTTAATTATATCTTTAAAGTCAGTTACAAAAGGTTAATGAAATAAGTCTGGTTCAATATTTGAAAGATTTTAACAACAAAAAACTCCTAACAATTCAGGTACATGGCAAATCTCTCTGGTCCTTTACATTATTTGTCATTTTAAAGAAGAAATAATGGGATAAAAACTCACTCAGGATCAATTAGATTAAAATGAAATGGTCTCTTTCACTTAACTGAGGCATATGCATTTATAATGATGTAGTTTTCTCTGTAAGGAAGTTCAACTGGATTTTAACTACATAAGTCATGAAAATGTTTCTTCATAAGATTACTGATAACTAATATAAATTCTAGAAATGATTATAGTAAAAATGTTTTCATCAAAATTTTCCTATGTAATAAATCATTTTTTTGGAAAGTAATCTATTAAAGGTTTTTGGGGGTTTTTTTTGGCTTTTTTTTTTTTTGCTTAAATGAAACAGCTACTAGCAACTAAACCTATACTTATCAATTTTTTTTTCACTAGCGAGCATAATATTCCCTAATTATTTCCTACTATTCCAAATATTGCACATTATAAAAAAAACTCTTTAGTATTATTAGACCTGTACCTTCTTCATTCTGAACACCAACAGACTGAAGTAGAAATAAGTGGGACTAGAAATCCACTTAATGAATAAGACAGGTCTTTGAAATGTTGGCACCAATGAAATTAGGAATTGGTGTTGACAAAAATTAAAATTATGTCCCTTCACAATACTGATTCTGACAAATGATGGACATTTATATTTATTAAGAATGACTGATGTGAGTCTTCACCATAAAGAAGGATAAATAGCTTATATTTTACAATCTAATTTTTAAAATAGCAAAGAGAAACCAAAAATCATATGACTCAACCAGCTCAGTCCAACTCTGGGAAGGTTCATTTACAATTATAGGCCACCGCCTAAGTGTGAATTTTTTGAAAAATAAATCAGTGAGACTATTGTTTTAAAGATGAAAGACAAACATGGGAAGGTGAAATAAGTCCTTTAAATTAAAATGAAAAATAAATGAAAATCATCCAAATTAGCAGTTCTAGGCCTTGCTTATCACCAGCTGTGTCAGTGATTCAGGAAAAAAAATCACAAATACAAAGGAAAGGTTTTCTTTAGAAATTCTGAGAATGGAAAATTACTGAAGTAGAACTAATGAAACAAATCTATACAAGGCTTCCAGGCCAACAAATAACTGTTAGAGTAACCTTGTTTCTTTGCTCCTTCAGCATGGGAACAAGTGCTGAATGGCTCATGCCCAGAGTAGATAGCCCATTCACAGCAATAATCATGTCACCACACCTGGACAAATAAACAAAACATACCAAGTATTAGCGACAGGACTTTAACATTGGACATCTATTACATAATCATCCAACCTGTTCTTCTGTAAGGAAAAGCTATAAAGGCATGTCTCAGTTGGGTTGTTAAAAAAACAAAATTCATTTGGCAAACATGAAGTACTTGCCTACTACATGTAAGGCACTGTGCTATATGCTGTGGAAGATACAAAGAGAAATACGATTATATTTTCAGGTTATTTTAAAACTAAACTAGAGGAATTTTCAAAAAAGACCAGCCAGTTCTATTGTTTTCATTATGGTATAATAGAATGAGTACTGCATTTAGTCTGAAAACCTGGGTTTAAATCTCAGCTGTGTCCCTCAGTGTGTGTCCTTGGGCAAGCCTCAACATCTCAGAGCTCAGTTTCTCATGTGCAAAATAAGGGAGAGACTGGACTAGATGAGACTGCTCAGGTCCCTTCCAGCTCCAAATCTAGAATCCTACAATCTTATTCCAGACAGAACCTAGAGAATGATAACATCTGGTATACCTAAGGGCTGACTGGTGGCAGGGATCAAGAGGTAGTGAGAGGGGTCTGTGTTAAAGGACTATTAAGGACAGAATAAAGAAAATCTCAAGTAAGACTGCATGGCTGCTAATATTGTTAGCACTCCTATCAGAGATCACACACAACTTTACATAGACCTAAAGACTTGGTTCTGAATGAATCAAAATTAGTGTATAAGCAAATACAAATGGTAATCCAGTTTCTACAACATATATATATATATATATATATATATATATATATATATATATATATATATATATATATATGCTAAAATTTTAGGCCTTGGGTTCTAAATTATTTCTGTGCCATTTCTTCCTACTGCTAACAAGTGTATTCCCAAGGAAAGAAGAATAATTTTAATATAACTTAAAATCCAATTAGGGAAGTAAATCTACTACTTGAATATTTTCAGAGGAAAAGGTAACCCTTCTTGACAAGAAGAGTCTAATGCTCTTGAACTCACCATCTCCTTTCTCCAATGGGACTTTGTTTCAATCAATCATCAATCTTTTGCATCTTCAATTTTTTCCTTCCCTCCTGGATCTTTTTCCTCAGACTAAAAATATATTAACGTCTCCATTATCATAAGAGAGTTTGGTAGCTTGAATGGGGGAGCAACCAAACTCTTTTCTCTTATTTCTATTAAGTAGTCTATGCTCCTACATTCACTTCTTTACCACCCACTTATTCCTTGATCTTTGCAATGTGGCTTCTGGCTCGAGCAATCTGCTGAAATCACTTTCTTTGAGGGTATCAGTGACCTCCTTATTGCCAAGTCCAGGAGATTCTCATTTCAGCCTTCACCTACTCATGAAAACTTGTACTGAGTGCCTACATTCTATGTAAGGCACAATGTAATCAGAATGAGCAGCTATGACCATGTGAAACGTGGAAATGCTAGATTCATTTTCTTCCTTCAAACCTTTACTTATGTCAGTAGAAAACTGCCAATTTAAATTAATAGATATTAATGTTGTTTATCTTTTCCTAACAATATTTAGCTGTCAGTATCATTTTATAAAGAGCATAATAATTTATCACTTTAAAATTTATTTTTAAAAAAGTAGTTGCTGAAGGACAATTTCCTGCCTCCATCACCTATTGATTCTAACAGAACAATGAGGAAGCTCTTGACAGCTGTGTACTTCTAGACAAGTCAGTCCTTAAATCCTCTATTAGTGCTCAGGTAGCTGTTCGTTTCTCCAAAGTGACTTACCCCTAATTCAGTTTGCTCACTGAACTAAAAAAAAAAAAAGGCCACAAGTAACTGAATCCAGTCTTTTGGATCAACTTAAACATTAACCAAACACCATGTATTTTTTATTACAACATTTAAGGATCTGCAAACAGATTCTGGACTCACTTTAATCTTCCATCATAGTAAGCTGGGGTTCCAAGGACGATTGTTTTAATGAAAAAAGGTTGATTTGTGTGGTTTTCTTCATACCCACCAACAATACTAAAGCCCCAACTTCCCAAGTTGCTTCTTCGTAGAACAACATCATGGAAGCTATGAAGAACACTGTTAAAGAAGAACAGAGAACAAAAATTAAATTTACAAGAATGTTTTTTTAACAAATTATTGCTATCTCTTCTTTTTTATATAATCTACATTTCCCAATACATACCTCTCCTTTCCCCTAGCAAAAGTGACATTAAAGTTTACTTTAAAGCATATTGCATAATTCTTTTCAAAATAAAATCATATACTACACTTGATATTTATGAAAGGAAAAAAGGGAATGGTCACCTTAGCTCATCCAGAAAATATCACAGGGAATGTAAAATTATTTTAAGAATTTCATTTTTTATTATAGATGCAGTTACTGGATTAACAGTAATTCCTCTATTTTTCCCTTCAAAAAAGAATTGTTTTTCCTGTCACTTTAATTGGTGACACTAAATAAGTCACTTCTAATAATCTTTTAATTTTATATGACTTAAAAACTACTTTGGGAGAACTCTAGGCAGGTCCTAAATGAGTTAGAGTTAAAATGAGATTTATATTCTGAGAGCTAGTCTCAGTATAAAAAAAAGAAACTGAAATGAAGGAAATAAAACATAGGTTTTAAACTCCAAATATAAAGATTTTGCTGTAGTTTAAAAACCAATTAGAAAAAATTCCACCATAGGGCTATACTTCAATTTTTCAGCAGTGATTTTTCTACAGAAATGCTTTCAATCAACCTAGTAAAAAGAAACCTCTCACCTGCCCACATTTTGGGGAGGGGGGAGGGAATAGAATGAGGAAAAGAGAAATAAATCCAAAAGGAAGGAACTTTTTCTGACTTTACATCATTACATGTATGATTTTGGAATCCTGTTATAAATTTTGAATATGCTTACTCAGGAAAAGGGGAAATCCCACTTACTCTTCCATTAATGTATTACTTTAAAAAAGTATAGAACATTCAGCTCCCATCCTCAAAAAGAAATCCCCACTCTAATATCCCACTACTGGTCCTCCAGCCTTTCTCTGAAGACCTTCAATGAGGGGGAGTCCAGTACCTCCCAGGTGAAGGCATTCTACTTCTGCAGAGCTCTGTTACAAAGGCTTTCCTGATGCCAAGCCTTCATTGCCCTCTGCAACTTCCATTCTCTGATCTCAGTTCTGCCCTTTTCAGCTAAGGAGAACATGTCTACTTCTTCCTCGTGATAACCTACTTCCTTTTCTAGCTGTTCCATAGCCATGTCCTGATATTTTCCATTTAGTATCAACCTAGGCAATCATACTATGTTGCAGTACAACACAGGACCCAGAGATACAAGTACAAAGAGTGATACAAGTACAAAGAGTAAAGCAATGCTACTTGCAAAGAGGGGGAATCACTCAGAGGGGAGACAACAAATACATATTATTATTTATATGGGTATATGTATGTTTATATATGGACACGTAAAATCTATATACGTAAACATACATCTATAATTATATCCTGTTAATAAATATAAATATATACCAAGCAGTCAAATTCAAGATAGGTTGGGGGGCAGGCAAGGCACTAGAACTTAAAGGGGAATCAGAAAAGATATATTTTCATGCAGAAGATGGTGTCTGATCTGTATTTAAAGAAAGAGATGGACTTTCTGAGGCAGAGGAATGGGCAACCAAGACTATCTTTGGGTAGCTCTGTGAAATATATTTTTCCTGTCATTTCCAGGGCAAAAGCTATTTTTCTTGGCAGAGTAAAAGGAAGCAGAAGAAGATGAGAAGGGCTGTCCTTCTTCTATGTGGTCAGTCATTCCCATCTTGTCCCATCTCTTCTCTGATCCTTGCTTCTCCTCAAATAGCTAAAAAACCAAACCAAATCCACCTCGTTTTTGTTATCTTCTCCTTCCGTGGAAAACCTGAGTTCATTAGAATTCTGGGCATCATTTCCCCAAGGCTGTACCCAAATAAACAGTAAAGGAAGAGTAAACAGTTCTGAAGGGCACAGTAACATTAATTTTCAGATTCCTTTAAAAAAATAAAATTGACTCTCCTAAAATGGAGATCTTTTAAATTTCATTTTTAATAACAAAAAGGTGCTCCTTAATACTGCTGACCCTACAAGGAAATGCTACTTTATGATCCTCTCTATCATGACCTCTAATTCAGCTAAACTTGTTCTCTGGCACATAGGGCTTTACAAAGAGACAGTGAGCTGGGCTGAGGTTTGGGTAAAAATGCCAGATCCTTTTCATTAGTCTGAATCCACTGGTGTGCCAGAGGAGGACTGACCCCTCATTCACCTGTAGTGGAAGGCCTTTCAGGAAGAGCAGAGATGGGAGAAACCTTACAGAGATCACCTGCACTGTCACAGACAAAGTCCCTTTTCTGACAGATGGGTCTTTGACTCCAAGTTTTTTATAGAATAGGAAAATAGTTGTGACTTCACACACACAAAAGGTAGTCTCCCAGTGTACATGGTTTTCTCAATAGAGATAGTATTTGTGAAGTGCTTTACAAATCCTGAAGCCCTGTGTGAATGACAGTTATTCCCATTCTCATTATTATCTCACAGATATGAAAGAAACGGACTGTAGAGTGCAGCCAGAAAGCCTTAAATGTGACACGCCTAGTCTCAAGGGTACAGTACGGTGCAAAACTGCTGACCAAGTAAGTGAGACTGGTAATAGATTAATATTTTACTAAGCATAAAGACAAAGTAGGGGATACCATGGAGAACTCCCATGCTTCTCAGAGAGTCCCTAGAGAATATGGATGGCTCCCATGCAATTAATAAATGGAGTGGAAGAGCACTTCAGAGGTGCACTGAATTTAGGGAGGAGAAAAGGATCCCTCAACTATAAACCCTGGTTCTCAAACTTCCCTATTCCTGTTTAAAGTTTTTTTTCAACTAACTTATTTTTAGTTTTCAACATTCACTAGAAGGTTTTGAGTTCCAGATTTTCTCCCCATCACCCCCAAACTGCAAGCATTTTGACTACCCCTTCCCCCAATTTGCCCTCTCTTCTACAATAGCCCCACCCCCTGCTCTTACTTCCTCATCTCTTCTATATTGCTACAGGGCAAGATAAATTTCTATACCCCATTGCCTGTATTTCCCAGTTGCATGTAAAAACAATTTTTAATATTCATTTTAAAAACTCTGAGTTCCACATTCTCTCCCTCCTTATCCATCCTTGTTGAGAGGGCAAACAATTTGATAGAGTTATCCATGTGCAGTGATGTAAAACATTTCCATAAGGGTCACTTGTGAAAGATTTCCCTCCATCCTATACACCCCTCCATTTATTCTATTCCCTCCTCTGACCCTGTCTCTCCTCAAAAGTGTTTGCTTCTGATTACTCCCTCCTTCCATTTGCCGCCCCACCTGGCTATCCTCTCCCCCCACTCCCAATGCCCTTCTCCCCTACTTTCCTGTAGGTTAAGATAGATTTTCACACCCAACTGAATGTGTATGTCATTCTCTCTTCAGCCAAATCTGATGGGAGTAAGGTTCACTCATTCTCTCTCATCACCCCCTAAACTTCCCTATTTCTGTCAAAGATGCCACTCTCCTTCCAATATCTTAAGGTGCTAATCTCAGTTCTTCACCCTCCCACACCTTCCTCAGGGATAGTTGCCTTTTCTATATTTGTGTATTTCTCCCACCTTATCCCTTCTCTCCTCTCAACCAGCTGCTGCCTACCTCAAGTACATCACTTCTCCCCCTGCTATCAAACATAACCAGGGGGATGATATTTGCTGATCTCCCAAGTTAAGGTTTCTAGCTTACTCTGAAAAAAGGCATGGAAGGACTCTAGGTCAGGGTTTCAGTGGAGTCAGAAGTTGGAAGAAGCACCGATTACAACCAGGCAGTGAAGCAGAATATAATGGGGACAATGAGAGCAATGCAAGTACATTAACGGCCCAGTGGTATCAGAGGAGTGGAGGCTCTCTCGACTGGTGAGCTGTAGTTTTAAGAATGTGGGCGTACAGAGCCCTAATCTTTGTGGAGACCACACCCTGAACATGGAGAAATCTTAATGCAGATCCCCCAGGGAACCCAACCTGCAAGTATACCTTTGCCAGAGTGGTCCAGAGAGTCAGAAAGGCCCTCTATACACTAAACTACTCCTCACAGTCGAACTGGGAACAAAGTAGATGCCCAAAAAATGGCTAAAGAAATTGTGGTACATGAAGGTAAAGAAATATTACTGCACTAAAAGAAATGAGGACTAAGAAGAATTCAGAGAAACATAAGAAGACTTAGATGACCTGACACAGAAAGAAGTTAGCAGAACCAAGAAGGCAAAATAAACAATCATTAAAATCAAATGAATGGAAACAACAACAAAAGAACCCGAAATGCTATGTAATTATAATGCCAAAGACTAGAAATGAAAATGACTTTACCAAGGCAGATGATGGGGTATGGACCACACCCTGTAATATCAGATTTAGTTGATGGGAGTTTTGCTTTAATATACTATTTATTTTTCTCTCTTTTCTTTTTTGTTATAAGACATGGCTTGTTGGGTGGGAGTAAAGATATATTTTGAAACAAAGGTGGTGTAAAAAATAAAAGACAATTTGAACTTTTCAAGTCTAACTGTATTAGGATGATGTAATAGACTATTTAAGTACTTTGAAGAAGGAATAAAATATGTCTTTTCAAATAAAGAAAGAATGCAAGTAAAATAATGTAACAAACAAACAAAATGATAGGTACCTTGGAAGTCCAAGCCACATGATCCATGATGGTGACCAACTGGCATCATACTCATTTTCACTGACTGCATTTGGCTGCTCTTCATTAGCCTGGGTCTGTTCTTCAACAATCTGGACTTCCAGTGCTTTGAGAGTGACAGCTGGGGAAGCAGCACTGGCTTTCAGCACAGCAACTGCCTCACTGTGACTTAAATCAGTCAAGTCAATGCCATTGATGTTCAGCAACACATCACCTATCGAGAAGTACAGGCAAGAAAATGCTTAGGAAACTCAGCCTGGATTTACATGGTAATAAGGAGTGACATGGAAACTGACCACTATAGAAGATGCTTCCCATAACCTTTAACTGAAAAGTCCATTTGTAATTTCTTGATATTTTTAAAGCATTCATGAATAGGTATGTTTTTGTAACACCTGTTGCAGTAATTATCTTTATTCAAAAGAGAAATTTTACTTGAAGGTAATGAAAAAGACAACACACAATCCTACCATTCCTAAAACAATTTTTGAAAATATGAATTAATATATTACAAAACTTCTGAAGCCTGGAGTAGTATACCCTCCACTTGAGAAAGGGCTCAAAAGTCAAGTATTGCCTGGGAAAATGCCCCAAAAGAGGGTAAAACATAAGACTATAGAAGATATTTCCTTGGTCAAAAGGTATTTTCTTCCATACTTTGGGATGAGAAAGATCACAGCACACAATCAGAAGAAAACCAAAGGATATAACTGGAGGAAGATAGCAAGGTCAAGGCTCCTATATCCAAAGCCTTCCAAAAAAATATGAAATGATCTCAGGGGCAAGGAAGAGCTCAAAAAGGACTTTGAAAATTAAGTAAGAAAGGTGGAGGAAAATCTGGGAAGAGAAATGAGAGCAATGCAAGAAAATCATGAAAAACGAGTCAACAGCTGACTAAAGGAGATCTAAAAAAATGGTGAAGAAAATAACACTTTAAAAAAATAGATTAGCCCAAATGGAAAAAGAGGTCAAAAAAGTCAATGAGGACAAGAATGCCCTAAAAAGCAGAATTGGCCAGATGGAAAAGGAGGTCCAAAAGCTCACTGAAGAAAATAATTCCTTAAAGATTAGAATGGAGCAGATGGAAGCTAATGACTTTACGAAAAATCAAGATATTATAAAACAAAACCAAAATAATAAAAAAATACCCCACAATATGAAATATCTCATTGGAAAAACAGCTGACCTGGAAAATAGATCCAGGAGAGATAATTTAAAAATTACTGGTCTACCTGAAAACCATGATCAAAACAAGAGCCTAGATATCGTCTGCCAAGAAATTATCAAGGAAAACTGCCATGATATTCTAGAACCAGAGAGTAAAATAGAAATGGAAAGAATTCACTGATCATCTCCTAAAAGAAACCCCAAAAGGAAAACTCCTAGAAATAACGCAGGCAAATTCCAGAGTTCCCAGGTCAAGGAGAAAATATTACAAGCAGCCAGAAAGAAACAATTCAAGTATTGTGGAAACACAATCAGGATAACACAGGATTTAGCAGTTTCTACACTAAGGGACAGAAGGGTTTAGAATATGATATTCCAGAGGTCAAAGGAGGTAGGATTAAAACCAAGAATCACCTACCCAGCAATCACTGAATATAATACTTCAGGGGGAAAAAATGGAATTTCAATGAAATAGAGGACTTCCAAGCATTCTTGTCGAAAAGACCTGAATAGAAAATTTGACTTTCAAATACAAGAATCAAGAGAAATATGAAGAGGTAAACAAGAAAGAGAAATTATAAGGAACTCATTAAAATTGAACTGTTTACATTCCTACATGGAAAGATGATATTTGTAACTCATGAGACCTATTTCAGTATTAGGGTAGTTAGAGGAAATATGTATATATGTAGGTGTGTATGGTATGTATGTGTATATTATATATGTGTAGATAAGTATGTGTGTGTATATATATATATATATATATGTATGTATACACACACAGAGAAGGCACAGGGTGAGCTGAATACGAAGGGAGAATACATAAAAAAATAAAGTTTACTACTGAGTGGAATGTACTAGGAGTAAGAGAAAGGGAAGGGTAGAACGTAGCAAATCATCTCACATAAAAGAGGCTAGAAAGAGCTTTTGCAATGGAGGGGAAGAGGGGAATGAAAGGGCATGAGTGAGCTTTCCTCTCATGGGATTTGGCTTAAGAAAGGAATAACACACACTCAACTGGGTAAGGAAATCTATTTTACCCTGCAGGAAAGGCGGGGGGGGGGGGGGAAGGGAATAGGAAAGAGAAGAAAATAGAAGGGACAGATAATTGGGGAAAGGAATACTCAGAAGCAAACACTATTATGGGGGAACAGGTCAAGAGAGAGAATAGAATAAATGGAGGGCAGGATGGGACAGAGGGAAATGTGGTTAGTCTTTTTCAACATAACTGTTATCGAAGTGTTTTGCATGGCCACACATGTATGACCTGTATTGAATTCTTGTTTTCTCAGTGAAAGTGGGTGGGGAGGGAAGAAGGGAGAGAATAAGAAACTCAAAGCTTTAAAAATGGTTGTTAAAAATTGTTTTTGCATGCAACTGGGAAATGAGATGTACAGACAATGGGGTATAGAAATCTATTTTGTCCTATAGAAAAATAGAGGGGAAGGAGATGGAATTAGGGGGGTGGTAATAGAAGGGAGGACAGACTGGGGGAAGGGGTGAATGGGGTGCATGTTGTCCTGGGGCTGAGGGTGGGAGAAATGGGGAGAAAATTTGGAATTCAAATTCTTGTGAAAGTGAATACTGAAAGCTGATCGATGGAGACAAGAGTTCTATAATATTCTACAGGTTTCAGGCCACACAAGGAGCACTGTGATCAGATCCTTTAGGAAGATTTATTTAAATTAATTTTTAAGGTGACTGTTTCTCTAAGTAAACTGTCAATCATATCACCTGCAAAAAGTGACAATTTAGTTTCCCCTTTGCCTATGCTTATTCTTTCAACCTTTTTTTGTGACTAGTTTCTATTTCTTTGTCAATATTTCTAATTCTACATTTAATCCTATACTGAATAGTAATATAATAAGGTGTATCCTCACTTTACTTCTAATATCACTGGAAAAATTTCCAGCATATCCCCATTACAAAAAATACTGGCTCTTGGTTTTGACAGATGATACTTAACATTTTGAAGAAAGACCCATTTATTCCTATGCTTTCTAATGTTTTTATTTAAGTTTTTATTTTTATTATTTTCTTTGAGACAATGGGATTAAGTGGCTTGCCAGGGTCATACGGCTAGTAAGTGTCTGAGGCTGAATCTGAACTCACGTCCTCCTAACTTTAAGGCCAGTGCTCTATCTACATGTCACCTAATTGCCCCTAAATCAGTTTTTATTGATATTTTCTGTTTTTTATATCAGTATCCTAAATATTGGTGAATTCTTTCAATATTTATTTTACCCTCTGGTTCTAGACTATCAGGGCAGTTTTTCTTGATAATTTCATGAAAGAAAGGCTCTTTTTTTGATCATGGCTTTCAGGTAGTCCCATAATTGGATTAGTCTATTTCTAAAGATGTTATTTTCTTCATTATTTCTTTGGCTCTCCTTTATCAGGCTGCTGACTTGCTTTTCATGAGTTTATTGCATTACTCTCATTTCTCTTCCCAATTTTTCCTCCACTTCTCTTACTTGTTCTTCAAAATCCTTTTTGAGCCTCAGACCATTGCATATTTTTTTTTTGGAGGTTTTGGATGTAGAGGTCTGAGTCCAGTGTGATAAACCTTTCCAGTCAGCCTTCCAGGCTGTCTTGGCCTAGAGATCTGATTCACACTGTCATTTTGTGGCTTCTGCTGCTCTAGAATTTGTTTATTCATTTTTGACATTTTTGATTTGTTTATTCATTTTATGGGTTATGAGGGAAGAGCTAGGGCAGTTCCATCCTTCTACTCTGCTATCTTGACTCTGCCCCCTCCAATTAATTTTTAATCTTTGCTTGAAAGGTCCTTTGCTAAATATATTTTTATTGTATTATGTTCTGCAAAAGATGTATTTAACAGCTCTGCCTTGTTGCATTTGTTTACAATATTTTTATGCTCTAACAATATGGTAAATTTGTGAAGGTACCATGCACAGCTGAGAATAGGTATAGTCCCATTGCTATTCAACATTCACAAAAAGTCCATCAAATCTAACACTTGTAAAATTCTATTCAAGTCTTTAATTTCTTTTTTGTTTAGATTTATCTAGCTTTGAGAGGGGGTAAATTGAGGTTCCCTTACTATACCAGTCGATTTTCCCCCATTTCCCACCAGCTACATAAATTATATCTTCATTATGCCTCCTACTCTAGGAAATTCATCACTAGGAAATATCATTATCCTGAAAAGTTGAATCTTTCTAGAAAGGGGCTTTGCTTAGTCTCCTATTTCCCACTAGCAATACTGCTTTTGGAATTCTTCATCACATTCCTATGCTAGGTACTTTCTCTCCACCTCAGCTTCCTTTTGTGTGCCATCTTCCTTCATTAAATTGTAAGCTCCTTAAGCACACTTTCTAAACACTTGTATTTGTATACTTAGCATACAGCATGGTGCCTGAACATAGTAGGCACTTAATAAATGTTTACTTATTAATTAACCAGTTCTCCCTGCAGCTCAACTATTTAACTTTTCCTCTACAATTTAGAAGCTATGCCATCTGATGCATAGATGCTTAAAACTGATAACAGATTATGCTACAGCCCATTATTTTAACTCCATGTATTTTCGTTTCAAGTTGTATACTGTATACTGTTGGATTCTAATTCATTCTGTATACTGTTGGATTCTAATTCATTCTGCTACTCTCTTAAATTTTATGGGTGAGTTAATCCCATTCACTTTCACAGGTATGGTTTTTAATGGTGTATTTCCCTCCATCCTGATCTTTTATGATTTTCCTTGTTTTCCAACCCTTACATATGGATTCTTAAAATATTTTTACTAGTTTAATGAATATAAAATCCTTTTTTTAAGGAAAAACAACCTGTTTCATTGAGTTTTACACACATACACATTCTCAAAAGCAAACTTTACCTCGCTTAATTCTGCCATCTCTTGCAAGGCAGCCATGAGGTGGTACACTGGTTACAAAAATTGGCAATTCACCACTCTTACTTCCTCTGCCTCCAGCTACCGTCATTCCAAGGGATTCATGTGGTTCCTTCTTTACAGTAATGTGTTTCTCTTGGCATGTAACACACTGGGAAAGATCCTATAACAAGGAAAAATATCCACTAAATAATAGGAAATAAAAAATGGGAAAATAGGCTTTTCTTGTATTAACTTGACAAAATATACCTAACTTTAAGTTTAGCACAACATTTACACAGTCATATCACCCTTGAGAAACAGAAGGTATTTAAGGACCAAATACACTTACACAATGCTTAAAAGATAAAAGTTTTGAAAAATTATTTTGAATTCAAACACCAAAACAAATTAGTATTTCAATACATAAAAACAAGGCAGACAATGAGGATGGTACATGAAAACAAGAATTTATTAGTTTGCTTTTCTTCTTTTAGTTTATAATAAATCCAGTATGTTACTTTCGAAGCTGTTCCACTCATATTGTGTTTCTTTTATGAGCTTCAGTCTGCTCTGCTCTCTACATTTAAAAAAAAATGCTAGAAAACCCACTTTCCTTTTGATCACTTTTTCTATTTTATAAGCAGCTGATTTAATATTAGCTTTTTTGAAACTTTTATAAAATTAATTCATAAAACAACCTGGTCCTAATACATTTTTCTTTAGGAGTTCCTTTATGACTTCTTCAATTTCCTTTTCTGAAATTAGGTTATTTAAATTCTCTATTTCTTTTTCTGTTAATTTTGGGTACTTTGGTAAATATTTGTACATTTCATCTAAGTTATCAATTTTATTGACAAACAACTGGGCAAAATAATTTGTTTCCTTTATTTCATCTTTATTTCTTGTAAATTGTTTTCAATGTTAATAATTAACAATGATTTTTTCCATGCCAGTAAAAAAATCAAATTAGCTAAACACTTACAAAATTTTATTAGTTTTTGAAAAAATAAAAACCTTATTTTTATTAATAGTTTTTATCCTTTCAATTTGGTTATCTCGCTTTTAATTTTCAAAATTTCTGTTTTGGTGTTTAGTGTTTATTTATGTGTTGCTTTTCTATTCTTAAAAAGTTGCATGTCCAATTTGTTGATCTACTCCTTCACTCTTGTTTTACCAGTAGTATCTGCTGGTTGAAATGTAAGAGGCCCATTTCCAAATAAAGGAACGGTAACAACTGAGTGAACAACACTGACTCCATTCCTACTCAATTATGAGTCTAGTCCAGTTTCTGTCTTGTGAGAAAATTTTATTGCACTGTTTGAACATAACCTTGTGTGGCTGAGACACTGGACCACCTTTGCTTGCTGCTTAAAGAACCTTAACTGAGACCTAGTTTATGCTGACTAGAAACTCAAGTAAGATGCGAAGATTGATTCAAGAAGTTTTCTCACAATTACATAATATCTCAAACAACCTATAGACGTAGTATCTCAAAACTGGCCCCATACTGGTCAGTTATTGTTTCCATATTCCTGTGACTGAATATAGACACTTGGGAGAAGTGGGACACCTCTTTTTCTGATTTCAGAGAATTGTGTCTGTTCACTCTCCCCCTTCCAACTTTCCTACAGTTAGAAATCAGATTACCTAATTTTGTATCCTGGTTGTTTTCTTTTAATTAATTGGTCTAATTTGATTGATTTTAATACAGAAAAATCTCTCTTCACTCTGTATTCAATCTTTGGACTAACGGGGAGTCCACTGACCCATTTATTACTTAATAGCCTGTTTTGCTAGTAAATTATATTGCTTGGATTGTTGCCTCAGTTATTATCCATCATACAACATAAAGTCCTATTTTTGAAATCTGAAACTGTAAAGTTTACTAGCCATTTGATTGTACTTAGCTCACATTAAAAGCTGCTGTTTCACAGCTATTTTATTAGCCAACTGCTTATTTAAAAAGAAATAAGCAATGATTATTTAAATAGATAAATGATAGCTTTTTCTCTTTTCATATAAGATATAGCTTCAACCCACTCTGAAACCCCATTCTAAGAGAGGATCCTTTGTTCTATACAAATTCTTCTGTTTGGACTTGAAAGTTCTTTGTGATTCAGAAATATTCTAATCTAACTTCTGAGCTAATTTCACAATATTCTCCCTCATGCATTCATTGTTCCAGCAAAACTGATTTGCTGTTAAGATATTCCATCTCCTACCAAACTACCCTTTGCACATGCCTCATGCCTTCAATCTGCTTCCTACTCACCTCCCCACTACATCACAGAATTAGAGCAAATAGTGAGTGTGTACGACACCCAGAACAAATCTCTCATTTTACAAAGGAGAAACTGAGGCCAAAAAGGTTAAATATATTGCTGATGGTCACATAGAGAGTAAGTACCATTTAACCAAAGGTCCCTTGCCTCCAAATTCAATGTTCCCTCTGCATCATGTTGCACTTCCACCTCTAAAAGGGTCTAGCTCCTTCCCAGTTCACCTCAAAGCCTTTCCTTAGCCACCAGACGTGTTTTTACCTGCTCCTAAAATAACTATCTCTCATAGTTATTAATCTGTTGTTTTCCTTTGATATAATGTAAATCCCTAGATTATAAGGTCTTCTTTTTGCCTTTGCATCCCCAATACCCAAAAGAGAAACTTAACTCATGGTGGGTGTTTAATAAATGACCAAAGAAATGCTTCAAATAAGACCTAGTGATGGGCAAACATCACAGTGTAGTGGACAGAGTGCTGAACATCAGAGAGCAGTGGACAAAATTAGGAAGCACTGGGCTAGACAACTTGACAACCTAGACACTTACCAGCTGAGTGACACTGGCAAAGTCACTTCTGCTTCAGCTTGCTCATATGCAACACCCCTTCCTCCCCCCAAAAATAACAATAGCACCTCCCTTATTAGATCGTTGTGAGGCTCAAATGAAGCAATACATAAAAGTGAGAGATCATTTAATGTCCTTTCTAGCTCTAAATCTATATTCTTTGACCACCATCAATGTCACCAGTCCCGTCTATCATCTGAGGACCATCCTTGCCAGTTATGAGAGGCAAGGAAACTGCTTTGCCACAATAACTCTGGAGAATCCTCTACTGAAGTGTAAGGAAGTATTACAGAAGAATAAATTAAAAATCTCTGAAGTATAGGGAGGAATGGGGATGAAACCGCTATTTGTAATGACAGTATCTTACCAAAGGCAGTCGGGAGGGGTCCAATGAAGTAATACCTAAAGCAGACAAAGTCTTTGGCAGAATTTGGGTTCTGGAGAAATCCTAAGCCATATTAAGTTTGACAGTGGAAGCTGTCCTAAGGACTCTGCTAAGATAACTGTAAATATTCCAAAGACATTTAAAAAAGAATAGCAAGGAAGATAAAGGGGAAAAAACAAACATTGTTTTTGGTAAATATTCCTTAGTCAAGAGAAGGTTCTCTCATATTCACAAGCCTCATGATGACATCGTGGATAAGATAAATATAATTATGATTTTTAAAATATTGACCAAAGCAATGAAATATAATGACTATTTGCTTCTAGACATTAATTACAAGGTTACCTTTAGTGATATCATAACATGATTTATATTTAAGAGCACTAATAACACCTTTCTGAACTTAGCACTAGGGCAAGATCATGTATGCTGCCTTATCTATACAGCCCTTGTGTACTATTTGCTTTTGTACTTCAATAGTTTTAAAGTGCTAAAAATACTTTTTCATTTATTTTTTCTCTTAAAAAGAATTTTAAAGATGTCTTTTGTTTTTATACCTGTCATTTCTGGGAACTTCCTGAGAATTCTCTCTTGTGGCAAAGAAAAATAAGTAAGCAAAACCACCCCATCCAGTCATTTCATCTAGTTATGTCCTGTCTTGGCAATCCCCTGGCTTCTGGGCCACGAGAGGGAGGAAGGGGGAAGGTTACTTGGAGCCAAACCTTAGGGATCCTTGTCATTTGCTTTGTAGCAGTCACTGTGTAAACTTTTAAAAATTTTACTTTTTTTTTTTAGCACTAGTTTACACAAATCTTTCCAAGTTTGCTATATTATTCACGTTTCAAATGTCTTATCATATAATAACATTTTATTACATTCATATACTCTATTTTTTCAATCATTCTCCAATCTATAGGCATGTATTTTGTTTCCAGCTCTCTCCTACGATGGAGAGTACTACTACAGGCACATACTCATATTAAAACCTTTTTTTGCACAATCTGAATTGATATTTAGCATAGTAGAATAGTTTGCAACTCCATGAATATTTAATATATTATATAATATTAATTATATTATATGTGTAATATAAAATATTTAATAATTTAAATACGTATTAATATTTAACATACTTTCTTGGGGAATAGCTAAACAAACATTTGAATATAACAGAATATTACTGTTTTGTAAGAACTGAAGAATTTAGTGAAACCAGAAACATGGATTTAGGTAAAATGATGCAAAGTGAAATCAGCAAAGTCAGGAAATTCCTGGAGGTAAAATTCTAGACTATAACATATAAATGGAAACAATAACAATCAAAACTGAATTCTCTGAAATTATAATTACCAAGCTTCGTCTCAAAGAAGGAATAATGAGAAAATACCCTCCCTGTTTCTTTGTACATGTGAAGAATCATGAGTGTGAAGCACTACACAGAAAACACTTTTTCAATTATTTTAGTGGACTTTAAAATTGCTTTTAAAGAACGCTTTATTGTAATATTTCAACAGCTCTCTAGGACAAAGTGGAAGGATGGATACAGTGAAATATGTTAGGTGATTATTAAAATAAAAGGTATCAAAAATTTATTCAAAAATTAATAACCCCAGCCCCTTTCTCCAAGTAATAGTTTATAAAAGTTCTCTCTCATTCTCGCAAAAATTCTTTTTGTGACCTTTAACTTGATGTTATATATTTATTTTGAGCTAATTGTAAAAATTACAAGTTTAGTATAAACCTAATTTCTGCTAAATGTTCTTGACTTTTTCAAATAATTCTTGCTGAAAATGGGAGTGTTCCCAAAGTAATTGATAGCTTTATCAAACACTAGGTTATTGTTTTTAATTGCTTCTGTTTCTTATCTAGCTCTGTTTCATCAATCTACTTTTCTGTTTTTTTTTAAGAAGTACCAAATAGTTTTGTTGGATACCACCTAGTTCAAAGCCTGATAATGCTATGCCTCCATTATTTTTTACTTCTTCTCATTGTTTCCCTGAATATTCTAGAGCTTTTGTTCTTCCAAATGAAGTCTGTTTTGACTAGCACTAAACCTATAAATTGATGGAGACGATTAAAAAACATAGTTACATGGCCCAATGATCAGTGAATAGCTCTTCAATTATTTAAATAGGCTTTTAATATTATATAGTATAAAGAATGTTTTTAGTTGTGATAATACAAATTTTATATGCATATTGTTAAGTTACTTCTCAAATATTTTATTTTCTGTAGTTATTTTGAATGAAATTTCTTTTAATATCATTTCCCCCAGTTTATGTTAGAACTGTAGAGAATTATTGATGATTTTTTTGTATTAATTTTGTATCTTGCTTTTTTACTGAAGCTATCAATTACTTCTATTAGTTTCTTTGCTGATTCTTTGAGGTTTTCTAATTACACCATCATTTCATCTGCAAATCAGGAACTACAAAACTACATTTTAAAGAAGTCAAAAAGGGTTAATTGAGGAGAAGGGAAATACATGTCACAAAGAGTCAAAAACTCTGAGTCAGGAAGATTCTTCCAAAAATACAATGTTTTGGGGAGGTTTTAAAGACGCTGTATTCCCTTCATCCTCTCGTTTGGTTTCTTATTTCAATAATGTTTTTAAGTCTTCCTTTGTACCATTTTGTGAGTCGGGGTTTTTTTTCTGGTGTATTATTTTTAAAGTTACGTGAGGTTAATATTAACAGAAAACAGGTTTCTGTTAACCAAAATGTTCTGGGAGTAATGGCATAATTTGAATAAATGAATAAAATATGAATAATAAATAATAAAAAGAAATAAAAAGAAAATTAAAAGTTATCCTCATACTATTAAATGAGGTAGCCAGATGGTACAATGGATATGGATTTGGACTCTAGATTACATGAATTCAAATCTGGCTTCAGACACTTTACTAGCTATGTGATCCAAGGCAAATTACTTAACCTCAGTTTCTTTAACTGTAACATGGGGATAATAACAATACCTACCTCCCAGGCTTGTTGTGAGGAAAAAACTGAGATTATTTATAAAGCACTTAAACTCTTTCATTCTTCCCAATTACCTCTCAAAATTCTTATCTTTATTCAACTGTCATTTCCTGTTAAGTCTTACTTATCTCAACTGCTAATGTGATTTCTTTCTTTAAATTATGTTGTACATTTCCCAAATGATAAATGGCCAAAAGATATGAACAGGCACTTTTCAGAGGAAGAAATTAAAGATATCTATAGTTATATGAAAAAATGCTCTAACTCACTATTGATTAGAGAGATGCAAATCAAAACAACTCTGAGACACCACATTATACCTATCAGACTGGCCAACATGACAGAACAGGAAGATGACAAATGTTGGAGAACATGTGGGAGAGTTGGAACACTAATTCATTGCTGGTGCAGCTGTGAACTGATTCAACTGTTCCGGAGAGCAATTTGGAACTATGCCCAAAGGGCTACAAAAATGTGCATACCCTTGGACCCAGCAATACTGCTTCTAGGACTGTATCTCCAAGAGATCATAGAAATGGGAAAGGGTTCCACATGTACAAAAATATTTATAGCAGCACTCTTTGTGGTGGCCAAAAACTGGAAATCAAGGGGATGCCCATCAACTGGAGAATGGTTGAACAAGTTGTGGTATATGAATGTAATGGAATACTATTGTGCTAAGAGAAACGATGAACAGGAAGACTTTACAGAGACCTGAAAAGACTTATATGAACTGATGCTGAGTGAAAGGAGGAAAATCAGGAGAACTTGTACACAGAGACAACCACAGCGCATGAGGAATTTTTCTGGTAGACTTAGTACTTCACTGCAATGTAAGGACCTAAAAAATTCCCGATAGACTCTTGAGGCAAAACACCTTCTACATCTAGAGAGAGTACTATGGAATTAGATCTCAGAATGAAACAGACTTTTTTCTCTTGTGTTATGTTTTGTTTTGTTTTATGGTTGGAGAATGACTGAATAAATTATGGTATATGAATGTAATGGAATACTATTGCACTATAAGAAATGATGAACAGGAGGACTTCAGAGAGACCTGGAAAGATTTATATGATCTGATGCTGAGCGAAAGGAGCAGAACCAGAACTTTGTACACAGCAAAAACCACAGTGTGCAAGTATTTTTTCTGGTAGACTTAGAACTTCATTGTAATGCAAGAACTTAAAAAATTTCCAAGTCTTTTAAGGCAAAATGCCCTCCACATACAGAGAAAGAACTATGAAATTCAATAAAAGATTGTAGCAGATCATTTTCTTTTGTATTACATTTTGGTTTATTATATGATTTCTCCCATTCATTTCTTCTATACAAAATGACTATGGTGAAAATGTATTTAATAGGAATGTATGTGTAGAACCTATATAAAATTGTATGCCGTCTTGAGGAGAGATGGGGGTGAAGAAGAGGGAGGGAGGGAGGGAAAGAAAAAAATCTAGATTGTATGGTAGTGATTGCGGAACACTATAAATAAATAAATAAATAAATGATGTTGTATTTACTTATCTGTATGCAAGCTGTATTTTCCTAAGGAAATGGCCAATTATTTTTGGTTTTGCTTTCAGCAGAAACAGTGCCTGGCATACAGCACACATAAATGCTAACTGAACTGACAGCAAAATGGCTCCTGCAATGTGTCTTCATTATATCAAAACTTAAATGGAAGGGAGAGATATCTGATCACTCCTGGATGGTTTTGCAAATTCTGCTCTGTGGGACTTTTGTTGTTCAGTCATTTTTCAGTCAAGTTCAACTCTTTGAGACTGCATTTGGGGTTTTCTGGGCAGAGATACTGGAGGGGTTTGCCCTTTCTTTCTCCAACTCATTTTACAGAGGAGGAAATTGAAGCAAACAGGGTTAAGTGACTTGCCCAAAATGACACAGCTAGTAAGTATCTAAGGCCACATTTGAACTCAAGTCTTCTTGATTCCAGGTCATTACTCCCAAATCTCTGTGCACCCAGGTCCCCTTCTGAGGGATTACTTGAAGGCAAAGTTGTAAACAATCAAATCATCCTTACACCTCCATACAAACCAATTCACCAGAGCTTATGAATTACTTAGAAACAGGTGACCTGATTTAACTATTCAATTAAAAGATTATTTATTAACATCAATTATGAAGGTGCTAAGGCAAGGGGGATGCAAAAGTGAAAACAAGCCAGTTTCTGCCCTGGAGGAGCTTAGATCCTAATGGCATACAACACCTGCCCTTAGTAAAGTAAATCTAAGGCAATTTGAGAGGAAAAAAGAAGCACTAACAACTGAAGCAATCACAAAAAAACACTTTCTGTAGGAGGAGGTTTCTGAAATGAGCCCTGAAGGAGTATAAGAAAACTCTGCACTGAATATGTTATTTATTCATGTAAGTTTTAGATATTCAATAAGAACTATTTAGAACTACATCCCTTATACACACTTGGTGGAGCCAAAAGAAAACCTCAAAATAATACGTGAACAGCTTCAAAGAACTCTTCAGAGGTTCAATTAACACCAACAAATGTTTATTTAAGGCATCATTTGAATATTAAAATATATACTTCAGTTCCAAGGAAGACTGATTAAAGTTTTCTAAATAAGGCTGTTTTTCACTGAGGCAGCAGGCCTTTTATTCTCAACATTCAACAATTGACAAATGAATGTATTATATTAGTAGTAAGTTGCTCAAGTTAGTTACAAAAGCAACTTCAATGTGACTGTTTGAATGATCAATGTCTGTGGAGCCACAGCATGTAAGGTATGTTTTTGATATATTTCTTTCTAAGGGAACTAGAGTGACTGTTACTATAAAACTAAGTTTCACCGTGAGGTTTAGGTATAATCTTAACATAATGCATGATTTTCAATGTGTGGACTGAATAACTGGACTTTTTTTGTAAGGATTAAGTGGGAGAATCAACTATACAGAGAATACAGAACTGGCAGAATATATACTATGATGTGAATGAGGGATTTTTTTGATGTGCTCTGACTTTGTCATAGGGTCAATTATTTTTCCACAGTGTTACAATTTTAAAAGTATTGTAAAAATTAAAACAAGAAAAAATGATTGAACATTCTAACTCACTATTTAATAGTTGGCCAGTTGTTCTTTATTCTCAAAGAGGATCAAAATGACATCACCATGTTAGAGTCAAGTTACAGTGTATCTGACTGTGGCTGATCAGGCCAATATGAGCTCGGAACGCCCTACCACAGGTGGGACATAAATAGTCCATGTTAAAATTGGGGATGGATTCTCCAAAATTTATGCATCTCATATTTCTTTTGAGTTGCTTTAATTTTGCTTTGCTCATAGAGCACAGCACCTTCTCTACGGGCACACACCATGCTGGGTGATCCTTTGCCAGTGTCTTCCATGTCACACAATCAATTCCAAAGTTAAGAGAGACCTTGAGAATGTCCTTGTATTGCTTTCCTAACCATCATGTGAGTGCTTGCCCTGTGTGAATTCTCCATAAAAGTCTTTTAGGCAAGCATACATTTGGAATTTGAACTAAGTGGCCAGCCCACTGGAGTTGGCTCTGCAACAGAGTTTGTATGCTTGGTGTCTGGTTCCTGCCAGGAACCTGTTGGTATCCTGCCAGGTGATCTTCAGAATCTTCCTAAGACAATTCAAATGGAAAGGATTTACTTTCTTGGCAAGGGGTTGGTAAACTGTCCAGGTTTCACAAGCATAGAACAATGAGGTCAGCACAACAGCTCTATAGACCTTCAGCTTGGTAGTCAGTCAAATATCTCTTTCCTGTGCTTTCCTTCAGAGGCTCCTAAATACTGAGCTAGCTCTGGCAATGCATGTGTCAACCTCATTATCAATGTATACATTCCTGGAAAGTATACTGCCAAGATGAATGAACTTATCCACAGCATTCAAAACTTCTTGATTTGCGGTAACTGATGGTTCCATGTACCGATGGTGTGGCGGTAGCTGATGAAGCACCTGTGTTTTCTTGGTGTTAATTGTTAGGCTAAAATTAGCACAAGCAGCAGAGAATCAATGCATACTTTGTGACATCTCAGCTTCAGAATGCACTGAAAGCACAATCATCTGCAAACAGAAAATCATGCACCATGACTCCATCCACTTTGGTCTTGGCTTGTACCCTTTTCAAGCTGAAGAATTTACGACTGGTGCGACAGCTGACCTTGACATCATGTTTCTGTCCTTGTTGAGGGCGTTTGACAACACAGCAGAAAATACCATGTTAAAAAGCATGGTAGCAAGCACACAGCCTTGTTTTACTTCACTGGCAAGTGGGGAAGAGCATCAGTAGCATCATCATTAGCCAGAATGCAGGCAAGCATGCCATCATGAAACTGATGTACAACTGAAAAAATGCTGACATGATTTTCCATAATCTATCATGACTGACGGTATCAAAGGCCTTGTTTAGATCTACAAACCTTGTACATTGTGTACAGCAAACACCTGTATTTGTGTATTTGAAGGAATATAAGAAAACTTTACAATGAATATGTTATTTATTCATGTAAGTTTTAGATATTCAATAAGAACTATTCAGAACTACCTCCCTTATACACACTTTGTGCAGCCAAAGGAAACCTCAAAATAATAAATAAATTGTTCCTCGTCCTTTTCTGGAGCTACACTGGCTCTCAGGTAGATGACCATCTTCCAGGTGAAGCATCAGCTTATTAAGGAAGACTCAGGCAATGACTAGCAATGCCAACAATAACTAAGAGAAAGACCCTCCCTCCCCACCATGATTGTCACAGGACAATCTAACAAACAATGTATAAATAAAAGGTCTGAGGAAATGGCTGCAATTCCATTTTAAATAATTTCTCATTTTGTACAACCATGGTTATTATACTAGAATAAATGTACAGATTTCCATTGCATATTTCCTATGCATTTGCATAGGCAGTCTTTTTTGTCCAGTTTTGAAATAAAAAGCAGACAATCTAAGTTCTCATAAGTAATGGATCAGATGACACAATACAAAGTTGGCTTTGGCTACACACTAATGCAGAAGAAGGTGTAAAAGCATTGCGATAGAAAAGTCAGGTGTTGCTGCTGAGCTAAATTTTTCTGGGGATACCAAGAACACATGTGTGAAACACACATACATACGAAATAAAACAGCATTTTGGAAGCTAGTGCTTTAAAAGTAGCTAGTAAATATTTTAATTTAAAAAGTAATTGAAGTTTTACTTAAAGGAGAGCTCTCTAAGTGGCTTAATATTTCACTTCTATTTTGATATATGAATGAAGATATCCTTCAATCTGGTAAACTACTTTCACAGTTCACTTGAGATTAAGTTTAACTAAAGAACCATTTGACATAAGAAGAGATAGTGTGTAATGAGTGCTTTTTGTTTTCTGAATTTGGAAATTAAAGCCCAGACAGATTTAGATTGTGAACTCTGTGAGGGCAGGAACTTTTTTTGGTCTCTTTTTGTAACCCTGACACTTAGCACAGTACCTGGCACATAGTACCCACTTAATCAATGACTGTTTCAACTTCTGCCACACAAACTAATAATTAGACCTTTGAAAGTACTAAAAACAGTGTTTCCAAACAAGAAGGAAAAGAATAGAGAATTTATTACATACTTTAAAAAAGGAAACAAGTTGGATGCAGAGTTGTTTCAGAATTACTTATGTAATCCTTTTCTGTTCTTTGCAAACAGATGTTTGTTGGTATGTTAAGTTCAGACAATCACATCAGAACACATGCAAAATCAGCTAGCTAAGGTTTATGATGGGCTAGAAGGTGAGATATCCTTCTGAGTCACTGTCCAAATTACCAGACAGTACTAAGCACATTTCCCTTGCATCTTATAGAAAAGACTATTTCTCAGTTGAGTTTTAATCATGAGATAATTTTAACCATCAATAATGGCCGTTAAACTTTTAGGACTTTTAAAACACAAAGAAGAGTTCTCACCTTATGTGAGCTGGGTCGATTGTGATACAGCTGCTGTGCCTGGTGCTGACTGCTGTTGTGAGTTCCTGGTTCCCTGTTAGTATTATTGGTCTGTGGTTTCCCTGGTCTTGCGATTGTTAAATTCACTCTCTCTCCACTAGCCTGGAGAAAACACACATTTCCAGTCAGTCATTAATGATATCTTCCAATTTAAGAATTATTTATCTAGAGGTAGTCATTGTTTTCCAGTACTCTGCATCTTCCTGCAATTCTCAATCTAAATGAACACTTTTCTGCAAGCAGGGGTCCATTTGGACAATAACTCAGAGAAGGGAAAAAAGATGACTATTGGCTGGCATTTATTTATTTATTTCTCATTTAAATAGTAAAAAAAACACAATAAGAAAAAGAAATATTATACCAGCTGATTTTTTTTAAAGCCCTCAGAATGACATGTGTATGTTGATAGAAAAGATGTCTCAAAAATTTTTATTTCACTTCTAGATATATATCCATTTCATCAGTTCATGAACTACCCTCCCCAATCTCCAGTTTGAGTTACTAAGTTAAACTGACTTTTCATACTCAGGCTGCTTTTCTGGGCCCTTCTCCCCTCCCCTAGGCTGAGTAAAGAAAAGATGCACAAAAAGGACATTCAAGAAGCAACTTCTCTGAACACTCACAACTAAAATCCTTGATGAGGTCTTCTGTCTTCAAATATTTAGATGTTACAATGGCTATTTTTTAAATGGCTGTATTTTTTAAAAATACAGTTCAGTTTAGTGAGTTAAAAATACAGTTCAGTTTAGTGAGTTAAAAAAGACATCAGATCAAACTTTCCTGGACATTTTTGTAAAGGTATATGGGATCATCTAAATGATTCCTAAAAACCTGGCAAAGTTGCAAATTCTTGTGCTGTATGTACACATGTTTTACAAGAGACAGCGTGGCTTCACAAAGTCCTTACTGACACATGTTCTGTGTGACTCTGAGCAGGTCATCTAACCTTTCAGTGGCCCAGTAACTCCCCAAGCTGACATGTTACAGAACAGCTACCCATCTAGATGGAAAGGGACTTTCCTCATTAAGAATTCTCCATATTAGAGTTCCTTAACCTTGTTTGTGTTATGGACCCCTTTGGCAGTCTAGTGAAGCCTATGACTCTTTGTAAATACATAAAATACAAAGAAAACCAATTCTACTGAAATACTGTTATTAAATTAAAAAAACAAACCAAAATCTTGGACACCAGATTAAGAAGCTCTGTTCTATAATAATGGAAACATAGCTAAAAACCATATATTTATTATAAAAATTTTTATAAAAGTATATTTATTACTTAGTTAAATACTTAGTTAAGTATTTAAAAAATCAGTACCACTAAGAAATATATTTCCAGTTATTAGTTAAGTATTTAAAGTCTTATTAAAGTTTTGGTTATGTAATAATAAATTTCATTGACTGAAACGTATGGGTTAGCTTCAACTCTGACATTTTAAGATTAGGAATAACACCTCACATTTATGTAAGATTAGGAATAACACCTCACATTTATGTAACACTTTGCTTTTATATAACATGTTTAACATTCATTCTCTAATTTGGTTCTTATAAGACTGTAAATATTGTATAATTCTCATTTTAAAGATGAAACTTCAGAGGGGCTGAGTGATTTAATGAAGTTTCCAACAAGTATTTCAAAATTGCAGAAGGAATAAAAAATGGAGCTATATTTCCAAATTGGAGGGTGTGAGGATAGGATGAAAAAGAAAATGCCAATGCTTGATGTTAAAAATTTTAACACACAGAATCTTGAGCTTTAGGATTATCAAATGGCTAAAGGGTCAGAATATTCTTAAAGGGAACAAAACAATCAGGTTTTAAAAATACAAGCACATTTGATTGTTGGCTACTTTGGCAATTCCGCATCAGATATTTTTGAGTCTACAAAGACACTGGATTTGATTACCAGAAGGATTTCAAAATGCAGGGTTCTTCAGCAAAAAATAGCCTGTCAGTTGCTGCCTGGAACTAAGAACAATTTTTACATTGCCAACCCTGGCTCTAGACAGTTTTGGTTTTACGTGATTTATGATATTATCCTGTAAAATAATATATAATGTTTTAAAAATATATTTTGATCAACAATAGGATAAGCCTATAATAATTCTACCCGGAAGGTGGGCCTCTACTATCTTAGCAGTCTGCTGCTCCACCAAGATAGTCTGATGAGATTAAATACAGAGAAAACATCCCATTGGAACAAACCTGTTCTCTGCAACTCTGGAGCCCCCAAAGTGAATATATTTTTCCTCAAATGACCTAACAATCTATCCCCATAACTCAACATCCCAAATGAGGACTGAGCAGACTTACTTGACATATCCTTCTGCTGCTGGCAAGTCTTCTTAAAATTATGTAAAACCTTACATATGTATCTATCTCTCCTTGTTCCTTAATGCAGACATCCATTTGGCAGATGACCATCAACTGATGTTAATGAAATTTTTTATCTTCCAGACTAGACTCCTGCTTTATGGATCTCCAGTCAAACAGATCAAAGGAATCCCTCTCCCACAGGATCTTAGGACCTCTGAGTTAAGGAACTCCCCAACAGTAGGAGTAACTTCCCTGGAGTTTAGTCTTTAAATAGTATCTGTAATTGTTCTTTGAACATTCTCTTCTTCTACACATTGGTCTGCCTCCTTACACTGTATATTTTTTCCTTAGTGAATTTAATTATAAACTATATGTTTGTATTTTATCATACAAATCTTTACATTTCAGGTACATTCCACAAGACACTATAAATAGCCTAACATCTTCCTTGTACAACGTTGAGCCTGCAAAAACTCTCCCCACTTAGTTGTTTCCTGTGATTATTTTCATGGAATCAATTAACATTAAGTTGCCATATTCACTAAGTGTATATTCCTTCTTTAATGAATCCAGAGATGAAAAGTAATCTAGTGGAACCTAACAGGTGTGTAATAAATGTTCACTGAATTGAACTGAATTGGAAGCAGCACTGTACTGTTTTTTTATGAAAACCAAGTCTTACTGACTTGGGAGATGGTAAGTAATTAAATAAATCACATAAAAGACAGCATAGATTAGTGGCTGTAGTGCAGGTCTTAGAACTAGGCACTCTTGGAATCAAGACCTTCATCACATATTGTCTCTGTGACCCTGGGCATGTCATTTAAAATTTAGGACTCCTGGTAACTCTAAGACTAAGTTGCAGAAAAATTCCATCATTAGTTTCTCATCAGGAGCTTCCTATACTAATGAAATTATAGGTTTGGTAAAAATAAAACAAAATAAAAAGACAAACAAAACCAATAACTTAACCCTAACAAAACAAATGATAGTGACAATGTTGTATACTCCAGTGACTACAGTTTAGCCACCCACAACTCCTCAATTTGTCCTTATGCTGAGATTCAACACGGAAAATGTCCAATCAAGAATAGGCCACTCAACCAGTGGAGCTGGGACTTGAACTCAAGTCTTCCTGACTCAAAGTTCAGCTCTCTATCCACTACATCACATCCTTTGTTTTTTCACATTAACAAATTATATTTAGGAAATGTATCTATGAATACTGTTTCCTTTTCTTTCTATTTATAATCAAACCAGAAGAAGCATACAATCTGTAAGCACTTTTGGACTAATTTTTAATGAAAAATACAATCAAGAATAAAGTCAGGTGATGTGAAAGAAAATAGGTAAAAAGTTTTTGATTCTTCCTTAATAAATACTACCATTTTGGGGCAATAAAGTTCCTTTTGCATAACAAATAAACGCTAGTATCAAATGAAATTTACCTGGATAATCTGAGCAGCAAGTTCAGGTGTGCCATGTTTCAGGTCATGTCCATTGATGGCGAGTACTCGGTCATTGCTGCTGAGCCGGCCATCCTGGGCTGCGAGTCCTCCTTCCAACAGATCAAGAATAAAAACACCTGGCTCATCTGTCCTTCGGACTAATTTAATTCCAAGCTGTTCATTAGAATCCCGCTTATGAAGGATCACATGGAAGCTCTCTTCTCGTAAAGAATTATTATCAGAATGGCTATAGGTTCGACTGCCAAAACGTCTCTCTCGGAGCACAGTAAGGTGCAGCACGCTGCAAGGCTGTGAAAGAACAGCTCTGGCATAGTTATGAGACACGTTGCTGATGTCAAAGTTGTTGACCTAAAAAAACAAAGATTACAACCCAAACACTCATTAACATTTTAATCTATTAATCAGCATAAATGTCTCTACGGTATTTTCAAAAGAGTAAGTTAAAATATACTTTAAGAGTCAGTTATTACAAAGATAATTTCTCAGGTCACTTAAGAGATTTAAAAGAGGCTTGCTCACAACATCAAGTTAAAATTAAGTTATTAAAGTATAAGTGAAGATGGACAGGGTACACAGAGCAGTGGCAGCTAAAATATCTTTAACTGGAAATACTGAAAGACCTCTGTCAATATGTTCCCTAAATTGGATGAACTGCTGAGACGGTTATAGATTTTTTAAGTACAGTATATCATGTCATATGACCAAAAGCTTTCCTAAAGCCCACAATAAAATTATGCATAGAAAAAAAAAGCAACATTCAGCAAAACAAAACAAAAAAACAACCTCCTCCTCTTTTCCCACATAGCTGTCCCATGCTTAAAACATTAATATGCCATTGTTTTACATTATATTTTTTATGTTAAGGGATTAGAATAAAACCGTGATTATATGGATTTGTTTGATCTCTAAACTAGTTATCTAAAATTAGATCATGACTTATCTTTCCTTTCTTCTCAGTCACATCCTTCTCAACTTGGCAAACTTCCATTCCTCTGAACTGTTTCACTTAGATAATAAAAATTTTATTTCACTAGAATTAGGGTATTTCACTTAATATCTTTTATTTTCCTTCTGTTCTTGTCAACAAATATGATAATAAAAAATAGATGGTATATTGCAATCTTTCACCTTTGGTTATTAAGGTACCATGGTAATTCATATCTAAACATACAAATATTAAAAAAAGACATAATGATGAAGAGAATGGCACAGAGTACCCTCAGGCCAATGGATCACAGATCCATATCCTAAACAGATATTTAAGAACTTTATTTCAGATTTGCCACTAGTATGCTGAATGAATCTAATACATAAAGGACTCTTTCTGCACCTCAATTTTCTTATTTAAAAAAATAGGAGTGCTTTGCCTTACAGGGATACTGTAGGGAAAAACTGATATGTAGGTAAAAAAAGTTAAATATCTAAGGGACTAAGGGACAACCATGCAGTACTACAATTAAGGAATTAAAGAACAGAAAATAGAACAATATTATCAGTCATTTTAAAAATTATATTTTTAAAGATAAATTCTCAATTATAGAATCATAGCTAGATTGGAAATACCAAGTGTGTGCATGCATAAAACAATGGTAGGAATCTAGTGAACTGTCTTTTAGCCTGGGATTAGTTATTAATCATGTGCTTAATTGAAGAGATAAGCCTAACATTTCTGAAGTCTCCGTTCTGTTGTTGTTCATGTGCTCAGTCGTGTCCAACCCTTCAAGACCCAGCGTGGGGTTTTCTTGGCAAGGACACTGGAATGGATGGCTTGCGTTTCCTTCTCCAATGTATTAAAATAAACAGATGATGTGACTCACCCAGGGTCACAGAACTAGTGTCTGACGCTAGATTTTGAACTCAAGTCTTCCTGGCTACCGCACTGAGCCATCCATTGAGCCACCTAACTGCCTCCAAGGCAAACGGAGGTTAAGTGACTTGCCCCCACACACAGCTGGTAAGTGTGAGTCTGCATTTGAATTCAGGTCTTCTCAACTCCAGGCCCGGCACTCTATCCACTGAACTATTTAGAGTTGCCTCTAAAATTTTAGATGGGTAGCAAAAACCTATTTAATATATTATCCTCAGATAGAAGACATATCAGATATCAAAATGATAACAACAGATACTATACCTGATCCTAGCCGAATGGTCAAGAAGCAATAGGTTTATTTATCTCAGTTTACTCATTGATAAAATTAAGGAGTAGACTAGTTGATTTCTAAGGTCCATTCCAGCTCTGAAATACTATGGTTCTATTATCTACCACTTTTATGGGGATACAATTCTTGGAACCTAATTCAAGTCCTCATATTCTTTACTAAATCACTTCTGATTCACCATGCCACACAAGTTTGATCAAAATACTAGAGCTGCTGTTGTTCAGTTGCCTTTTACCTACTGTATTACCTAGCTATCCATTGATAGTTTCAATGAAATTTATTCATTCATTCAAAATTAAGTGCCTGCTGTCTACAGACCACTATGCTAGCAGTTATGGGAAGGGTGGACAAATTTTGTTAAAACACAATCAATGCTTTCATTAAGTTTACAGAGCATAAGTAGGATAAGAAAAAAGATAAAATTACACATTATGTATAAGAAAAAATCAGCGAAACAAAATGTTACTTGAAATTCGAGGACAAGAAGTGACAGGAAGATCACATAAGAAAAAAAATGTCATCTCATTCATCCTGGTCAAAGGTTCTATCCCTTCTTTGATCCTTGTCTTTCTTTCAATAGTTAAAAAATTAATTTTTTGTTTCCTTAGCTTTCCCCTTCACCGGTCTAAGTTCCCGCTAAGATTTAGTACTCCTGAAATAATTCTTATGTCTGCTTCATAAACCTTTATAATCATCTATTACTGCCCTAGCTTTCATTTTGAATAGTTAAATCTTTACTGTCTGATAGTCTCCTCAGTATGTAAATCAGACCGATTTTCTCAGTTTTTCTCTTTTCCACCTCACCTGAATTGTTTTCCTTAATATGTCATCTGAATTTCACTCTAGAGACCTTTTTGTCTCTTCCAGCCTTATTTCTTCATCACAATTTTAGTCCATTTCTGTTTTCTAAATCCTTTGAAATTTGCTTTCTCAAAATCCAATATTCGCATCAGACTACAGGGGCCCTGATTTTCTCTCCTCTAACACAAACAGAAGAGAGTGTTCATTTTTTCCCAAAGTTCCCATCATTTCCACCACAGAAACCAATTCCTTCTTTGTGAGAATCAAATGTGAAATACAATTTCCCCTTAACCCTATCTCTATCTAGAGAAAATTATCAGAAATTTCAAACACTTATTATAATACAACATTCATATACATATATGAAATTTCACAGGAAGAGTATACAATAAAACTGCCTGGGTAATTTATTTCCCTTTGTCCATTCACTGATAATCACTTTTGTAAATAAAATGGCTAATCGAAGCAAGTCAAAATTTCTCAAGCAAACTCTACTAGGTGGATTATTACTTACTTACATATATACATACATTCATACACACATATATTAAAATCACACCTAGAAATCAGTTTATTAGCAGTTTTGTGGCCTGACTAAATTCAGGTAAAAAAACTACCTAAGAATTGTTTAAAACCATAGGACCTTCTGTTTTGACTTTACAGAAACAATTAAAAAACCTTCAGTCAAGCAAGTACTGACTCTGCTATTTTTCAAATTCATCAATGCAAGTTTCTTTCAGCCTCAACATCTCACAAGTAAGTGCTTTTCAAAGGGCTCACTATTCTGTTAATTCTGCTCAACTGAAGTAAAATATAAGTCCCTTTTAAAGTTGTTAAATCTTAAAGGCAGGGAGAGCATGGCTCCATTTAAAGGACAAAACATAACAGCTAAAAATCAAGTTTAACTTTAATATCCATTAAAGGAAAAAAAAATCTTATCAATAAATCCATTAGTCCTACCCTGGATGCAGTTCATCTCAATATATATCATTTATTCCTTCCCTAGACAGTTATATTTATTTATGAGGGATGGCATATGTGACTTTTTACAAATATACTGAAATTTTTAAATTCTGGGGCAACCTATAAAGGCTACATCAATTAACATTATATTAACATTATATTACGGTTTCTCTTTAAGGACTTCACAAAGATAATTATTATCTTTAGAACAGAGGTGAACAAGATATAGATTAATAAATTCATTAATCATTCTTTTTTACCAAAGAGATTAACTTATGTTTAGTTATAATACAGGTGTGCTCGTACTCATGCGCACACACGCACACACGCACACACACAACCACAATACAAACCTCAAGGTTCAAAATAACTTAGAAATTTATCTTCTTTAAGTTTAAATTTTCTAGAAAAGCTAAAAATTTTCTTGTTCAGCTCAGTGTTTTTTTTTAAATAACCAGATTATATGTGTTGAATTTTCAAAAAAGCTACATTACAAGATCAAAGAATCTAAGCCATGAGAGGAACTTCAGTGCGGGACATGGGCCTTCAGCAAGTGACTTGCCCGTGTCAAGAGGCAGTAAGTAGCAGAACCAGGATTTGAACTCCAGGCACTGTTGCTTCATAGATTTCTCCCTCTCATCATTTCTTGCCCTTGTTTACTCTGACTTTTACATCTCTACTTCATTCCTAAAAAGTTTTATCCTTGTGAACTTTAGGAAGATTACAGTAGGTCTTATTATGGACACAGAAGTAGCAATAACCTTTCAGGATCAGTCCCCTGGAAAAACAAAAACAAAAACTGTTGCTTTTGCTCCAATTTTACCGTTTCTTCAAACATTTATACTGATTTACTTTCCCCTCTACAGATGAAGGAGAAACAAAGGACACAGACAAAACTCACACGTGGAAGAACTGAGTGCTACATCAAGAATTTTCTCACACACCGGACAAATTCACAGCAACTTTGAAGCTTCTATAATGCAAAATAGAACCACAGAATCTCAAAGCTGGAACTGACTTTGTGAGGTAATTTGGTGGCACAGTGGCTAAGAGTGCTGGACACGAAATGAGGAAGCCCTGAGTTCAAATCCAGTTTCAGACACTTAGGAGCCATGTGACTGGGAGAAGTCATTTAAACTGATTGCTTTAGTTTCCTCAACTGTAAAATGGGGCTAATAACAACACCTACTTTTTAGGGTTGCTGTGAGGTCAAATAAGACAGTATTTTTAAGTGTTTAGCACACCCAGTGCCTCCCATATATAGCAGACATTTAGTGAATGATTATTTCCTTCCTTCCTTCCTTGAAGGCTATATTATCTGAAATTCATATAATAATCTGCAATTATCTGAAGATAACTATTTTGTCTTTCTTTTCCACTCTCCTATCATTTTGGGGGGGGAAAAATAAGCATTTCCTTACACAAAGAACATGTAAAAAGACTGTATATGAAACCCTGAACTCCCTTTCACAAACTTCTCATTTTATGAATCTCTTATTTCATTTGCTTCAGATAGCTAACAAATTCTATACATTACTTTCAATTTGGTTCTGCTGATCTATGTGTTGTTCTGAACTTTTCTGTTCTGCGCATTTTTCAAAATATTAAGATGTCTCCCTTCCCCTTTCTGCCCTCACTACTGTTAATTCCTCCAGCCCTTAGCCCCTTTTCTCCAATTAAAAACTAAAAGAAAATACCTTTAAAAAAACAAGCATAGCTAAGCAAAACAAATCTATACAGTGGCCATGTCCAAGAATGTATGCCCTCTGCACCTCATATCCATCATCTCTGTGTCAGGAGGAAGACAGTATACTTCGTTACAGGTCATCTGGAGACTTGGGTGGTCACTACATTAATCAAAGTCCTTAAGACTTTCAAAATGGTTTTCTTTACAGTGCTGCTATCCTTGTATAATCAATTCTCTTGGTTCTCCTCACTTGGCTCTGCATTAGGTTCACACAACCAGATTCTCTTAAATTGTCTCTCATAATAATTAGAGTACAACAGTATGCCATTAATTCATATAGTACAGTTTATTTCGCTATGCCTCAATCATTTGAAGAATCAACTTAAGGCACTCCCTTAGATTTGAGTTCTTCTTCTCCCTTTTTACTTTAGGATAAGAAAATTTGTTTTGCATGTAACTACTCCGTCCCTGGTATTATTTTTTTTCTTTTTTAGTCCTGTCTTTCTAATGCCTACTTGTTTCCTTGTTATGTTTGAAGTATGTCTATAACAAATTATTTGCATATATGTGTGTTCTTCTGCATATGTATATTCAACCTTTTGTCCAGTTCTGATAAGAATGAAACTCATCTGATGCCCATTTCCTAGTCCACCTCCTTTCTGAATTTGTATTCTTACACACTCCCCTTCTTTCCAGTTTCTCTTTCATTCAGGAACCCTGAGGGTCCTTCCCCTCCCTTTTGTTAAAAGGGGTCATCCCTGGAGTAACTCCTTAAAGAAGCCTATTTATTGAATGAGCATATCTCACTCAAAGTGAGAATGTGTTAAGACCTTAGCCTAAAAATGGCCAGAGTCTCACATCCTGGGCCATCTCCAGTCACCCTGATGAATATCAGACCACTGGACACAGATGGCTCAGGAGAAGAAAGTGAGATTGGTGACCCTGTACAGACCTCCCTCCCTCAAATCAAAGTCAACTGCAAGCCAAGTCATCATCTTGATGCCATGGTCCTCTTCAAGAACAAAGGACAAACACAACAACTACAACAGGAATGCAATAAACTGTTTTCTCTCTCCCACCTTAAAACCTTCAGACCAAAAACATACCACTCCTAGGACCTGCTTTTTTTTCTTATTTAGCTCCACCAATACCCTTTGAAGACATTACAGTTCTGACAATATTATTTTCTTTGTTTCCTATTAGAATGTTAGCATTACAACATCATCTGATCAACTGCTCATATGATAAACTTCCTTTCTGCACTTTTGTGTTTGTACTTCAAGTTCCTATTTAGTTCTGGTTTGTGTGTTTTTCCCAAGAAAAATTCTTGAAAGTGCTCTATTTTACTAAAAATCCACTTTTTCCATTGTAAATTTGTACTTGGTTTTGAAGGGAAAGTTATTCTTGATAATAAACCTTTTTTTTTTGCCTTTTAATATTGTTTTCCAAGCTCTCCTCTTGTTTCTGGTAGAAGCTGCTAAGTCTTAACTGTTCCTGACTGTGGTTCCTTGGTCACTGAACTGCTCCTTTCTGGATGCTTGCAGAAATACTTTTTTGTCATGAGAGATCTAGATTTTGGCTGTGACAATCTGGTCACTTTTTTTTTTTTTTTTGCAGTTCCTTCCAGGAGGTAATCAGGGGACTATTTCTATCCTTACTTTGCCCTCTGATTCTAACAGATCTAAGCAGTTTTCATTTATGATTTCTTGAAATAATAGTATCCAAACAATTTAAAAAATTGTGGTTTTCTGGGATTGAAAAGAATTTTAAATGATCTCTCCCTGAACCGTTTTCTATGGGCGTTGGTTTTAGTATCAGACATATTACATTTGTTTTTCTATTTTCTTCAAATTTAAATTTTGTTTTGTTCTCTCATGGAGTTGTTGATTTCTATTTGATGTATTCTAGTTTTCAGAGAGGCTGTTTCTTGGGTAAGGTTTACCAAATTCTCTTCTAGGTTACTTAGTCTCCTTGCAATTTACTTTTTCTTACAGAAATTTTGTAATAATTTTATTTCTTGCTTCATTTTTTCTATATATTCATGTAGTCCTTGTAGAATATAATTTTTTTCCTTTGAGCTTTTGCTTACAGATATTATAGAATTATTTGCTCCTTCTTTTTAGGGACAAAGATTTGTCATAATTTTCTCTGATGTACTCATTTCTCTGGCATTAGTTCCTAAGTTGGACCTTTGTGCCAGGACTAGGCTCCATTCTTTGCTGCACATTTGCAAGAGGTTATGTGTTCACACCACAGGATCTCCTGAGTTCTGGAGCTGACTGGACAGGTTAAAGCCCCTCTGGTTCTTCCAAGATCCTTTCTGGCATAAGACAGAATGTTAGGGGTTTCAGAGGCCCTAGGTCTGGGCTGTCCCATTCTGAACATCATGCTAGCCATTGACTTTTTGTGCAGTTTTGAGATGGAAGAGTCATTTACTGATGTTTTTCATTGGATTCCTTGATAATTATTTGATCTGGCATGAACTTCAAGGTTTTGTTGGACTAGGTATGTGAGAACTGAGTGATATGCCTCCCATTCAGACAGCCATCCTGGCAGGAAGTCCTCTTTCTAAATCTTCTTATATAAAGACTAAGTAATTCCCACTGGTAGAGCTGTTTCACCATGAAGGTAAAATCCAAAGGACTCACCACTTTATGGAACACATTTTATGCTACAGTTCCTTATGAAAAATGTAAGAAAAAGGATCATGATGATTGTCATTACAACTTATGTACCTATCTACTACGAAAGATGCAACAGAAAAATCCAATCAAGACTTTGGGGTAAGACCTTGAATTAAATTTGTACCTGAACAGGAATCAGCGCTACAACATCCTCTGAGCCACTCTAGTACTTGATGACACCTATCATTTTCCTTCTCCCCAGCCTCCAACTGCTTCTTCTTCCTAATTCCCATTTCCTTCAAGACATCTTTACATGGCTTAGTCTCTAGATACACCAATATTCTTTCTAAAATGCCACATCCAGAATTGCACTCTCACCAAGGTGAACTGCTGGGGGACTACCATCTTCTTTGCTTTGGCACTATACTTGTCTTAATTTAGTTCAAGATCACATCAGTTGGTTTTTTCTTTTTTGGCTGCCTTGTCACACTATTACAATCCATTACCCATCCCAAAATTAATTTCGTGAATCAACTGTCTGGCCCTTCTCCCCTATTCTGTACTTGTGAAACTGATTCATTTGAAAACTCTACTCCAACAAATCTACTTTCAATCTAAAAATTATAAAGCTAGTACTTATGTAACTCATGTTCCACTGACAGGAAAGAAAAAAATGCTTCAGTCTTCAAAAATCACTTTACATACTGCAAGATGACAATATTTAATTAGATTCTATACCTGAAGTATCTGGTCTCCAGCAAGGAGTCGTCCATCTCTTGCAATTATGCCATCTCGATAAACTTCTTGGATAACAATGTTGATCAAAGGTGTTTCATTGCCACCCACAATACTAATTCCTAACTCAATATAAGGATTAGAACGATGAATTTCAATTGTAGTAATCTCTCCTTCTGGTAAACTAGGTGGTGATTGTGAAGCTGACAAATTTAAAAATAATAAAAGGGAAAATGTATTTTATCATTTAGCATTTTTTTCAATCAAGTTAGTTACTAAATAACAACAGAAAGATATTTCTAGAAACAAAGTACAACACAAAAACTTAATTAGACTTGGCTTACCATTTGCTAAAAGAGCTCTCAAAGGGAACCCTGGCAATATGCCAAGATAAGGAAAATGTGAGTTTCTGCTTTAAAACAGAACATTACTGTTATACAGAATAACAAAATCAACTTAAATTGATTTTTATCATGCTTTCCTTTTTCAGATCAACCGAACAGCAATTTCTAAAAATTACCTAATATGTGCAAAGCAATGTGCTAGGAAATGCAGGGTACACATTTTAAAGGATATGATCCCTACCCTTAAGAAGCTTTCAATCTATTGGGGGAGACCAGATTAGCTGACATGAAAATGACTAAGATAATATGAAATCAAGCACTAAACTAAGTTATATAAATGATGTAAGATATCAAGAAAGAGTGATAATCAAGGGAAACAGCAATAATCACAAGAGATTTCGTGGAAGAGATAGGACATGAACTAGGCCTTGCCAGGATTAGATGACACTTAGAGGAGAAAGGAATAAAAATTTTTTAAATTGTAATTTGTAAAAGATTGTTACAATAATACACTATACATATACACACACATATACATGTATATATGTATGTATATGTGTGTATACATATTTATATAAGCTTCAACCCAATTATATATGTGTGTGTGTGTATAAACACATATACATATATACACACACACAAGCTTCTTTTGAGGTCTTTCCTCCCTAAAATACAAAGCCGCTAAAGTCAGTACTATTAAATGCAGACAGATGAGGGGTTAGCTTGCCTATTGGTTATCAATATGGCAATATTTCAAGCAGGAAGATTATGGTCCAAGGTGATATGTTTTGTACTAGAAATTGGGGTGAAATTTGTTGCTAAAATATACTGCTTTGCTAAAGCCACCAGGTTAAAAACCAAAAATAAAAAAGGGGGAAAGTTTAACAGCAACCACCTATACTTTGTAGCCCAAAACTGGAAGGGAGAGGAGAAGGAAATGGTGCCAGGATAAAACCTTTATGTGTTTCTTCCTGTCATAAACATAATTTTTCCTCTCATGCAAATTTTTATTAATCTCTGATAAACTGGGGAAATCCAGTTTGCCATTAATAATAAGAGTGTTTATGTTTTGTTTGGAATGGAGAAAAACCTGTAATACTGATAAGCCTGAAAATGCTCAATTTTGACACGAAGAAATAAAATATAGGATAAGGAGGAAAACTGCACATACTGTCTGCTACTGTGTTTTCCTCAAATGCAGGGTTGTCAAGACCAGGCTCATCAGTCCACATAGGAAGAGTTGTTGATGTCAAATTCCGTTCTGCTGGAACTGTTCCTGTCCCAGCATTGTCTGGTGACAAAGCACCAGGGTGATCTATTATGTTGGATCCATTTTCATTCTCAGTTTCTGCCTTTAATTTGCTAGTTTTCCTTCTCTCTAGAGCAACTCTCCGATGGGAAGCCCCAGGACATCTAGAGAAAGAACATTAGGTTGATTTCAGATGAGGTGAGAAAGAAAAAAATTAACAATGTTTATAAATCACAAATTTAATACCTTAATAACTGAATCAAATCAAAATACCTTCTCAAATAGTAATAGTTATTTACATGCAAATAGTACCTCAAAGTATCTTCAAATTGTCTACAAAAGTATTTTAATCTATTAGTCAAGCAAACTTCTTACTTAATGTCCCATTATACAAATGCAGAACAATTTAGAATAGAAAACATCAGGAAATACATGCTTAAGCAAGAAATAAAGCTTACTACCAAACATGTCATTTCAAACAAACTCAATAGACATTTAAGGAGAGGCAGCTTGATGTAGTAGATAAGGAGATGCCAAACACATCACAAGTCTAATATCAGTAACAGCTAACATTCAGAGTGTTTTAAGGTTCTCTTAACGCTTTACATATCAGTCATTTGATCTGCATCAAGCTCACCTAGTACCTTTTCCTCACAACTCTGTGAAGTATCTAAGTATTACTGTTACCCCCTTGCAGATGAGAGAGAACTAAGGCACACATGAGATAGTCTAGCAAGCACCAGAATCAAGAGGCCTTCTAATCCCCAAAGCAGGCTTCTTTGCACTAGTAAAATGACTGTAACATGAGAAACCATGAAAAAGTTATCCAATACTTACACAAAGTGGTACTGGAGGCATTATTCTGAAAAGTACAACACTTCTTACATTTTACAATTTAAGAAGCTCACACCTGCACAGCAATGACAGAACTTACTAATCCTGGGTCACAATGAAAACTGACTGCCCCATGACTTAACATCTCAGAGTTGCCACTTTGATATCCCCAGTGCTATATTCCCATGATAATCCCATGACTGACAACAAACATCAATGTGCCTTGCAATTTACAGGCAAGCATAGTTATGGCCCACAAGAAATCTCCCTCATGCTAGATACACACACAGGGGTCAGAATATATAACCCCATCAACAAACCTACACAAATGGATTTATAGGTCTGATTTATCCTAAGAAGTCCTGGCATAAGTGTTTGTTTTTAAGTACCAAACATTAAGCAATAAAAAATTTACTGTGTTATCTCACTCTTAAAACTCTGAAGTCCTGTTATATCACATGGATGGCAGACTAGTGTCAGACAAGGGGGAGACAATATGGTTGGCTTTGGACCTGGAGGACCTGGGTTTACATCATAGCTCGGGACGTCTCTAGCAAGGACTAGACTAAATAGTTTCAAGGTCCCTGCTAGCTCTAGGTCTAAGATCCTAGTAAATACCCCAAGTCATCTGCTCCTGCCTTTTCTTGATTGTACCTTCTGAGGACTCTCCCAAACTGAAGCGATTTTTCATCAGTGTTTTCTTTTAACTTCTTGCCCCAGAAGAATCCTCTGCATGTGGGGGGGGTCCCTTCACCTCCATGATGACTAGTTCCTCACAAAACCTCCATTTCTGTACCCCCCTTGCCTTCTCTCCTGGTTCTGCTCTTGACTTTTTCACCAGACCTTCTCAGTTTTTATATGTTGCCTTTCCCCATTAGAATGCAGGCTCCTCGAGAGCAGGGTCTTAGCACAGTGCCTGGCATACAGTCCGTGTTTAATAAATGCTTATTGACTCTCTCTCTACTCCCTGATGGTGGTGCTTCTAATATATTTTAGTTTTAGGACCCCTTTAAACTCCTAAAAATTATGGAAAATACCAAAGAACTTCTATTTATGTGGGTTAAATCTATCAATATTTAATGTATTAGAAAACATATACATTTAAAAAATATTTTATTTTAAAATAAAAATTACATGTGAACATAATATTTCAATGAAAAATAAAAATAATGTAATGAAAAGAGTAGCACTGTTTTATGTATTTTGCAAATCTCTTTAATGTCTGGCTTAATAGAAGACAGCTGGATTCTCATACCTGCTGCATTTAATCTGTTGTGACAGGTTGTTTTGGTTAAAGCATATGAAGAAAATCTGGCCTCATATGGCTATACAGAATTTGAAAAGGGAGGCATATTTTAATAAGCAAATAATGTTGTTATTATTATTTAAAGTTTTGACTTTGTGGTTTCCCTGAAAGGTCTCAGGGGCTCCCAAGGGTCCATGCATGGACCACACTTTAAGAAGTGCTGCCTTAAGGTAAAGATTTTGTTTAGGGTCTTTTCCTTCTACCAGCCTCCTTAAAAAGGAAGGTGAATTTAAAAAAATATGTATAAGCACATACAAAACCAGTGTAAGGTAAATGATGAGGCCTTTCTTAAGGTCATGGTCACCTGTTAGTTCTTTAGAGCAGGACTTACCATTGTTCAGTTGTTTCCATCATGTCCAATTCTTCATGACCCCATTTGGGGTTTTCTTGGCAAAGATATTGGTGTGGTTTGCCGTTTCCTTCTCCAGCTCATTTTACAGATGAGGAAACTGAGGCAAACAGGGTTAAATGACCAGTCTAGGGTCACACAGCTAGAAAGTATCCAAGGTCAGATCTAAACTCAAGAAGATGAGACTTCTTGACTTCAGGTCTAGTAGTCTGTCCACTGGGCCACCTCATTGCCCCATGTATATTTATACAGTTTGGTTAACTGTCTCTTAAGTCTGCTCTTTGTCCATTTGTCCCTAATGCAAAAATTCTAGTGTAGCTGTTCTTTCCTACTGAAAGAACAGATATAGGTAGAACTGTGCTTTGTTCAAATGAGTAAATACTAGTTTCTCATCTAAATCTTTTAAAAGCACAATGTAAGATTTATATAAATTCTGAGGTGCCACATCACACCTATCAGATTGGCTAACATGACAAAACAGGAAGATGATAAATGTTGGAGAAGATGTGGGAGAGTTGGAACAATTCATTGTTGGTGGAGCTGTGAGCTGATCCAACCTTTCTGGAGAGCAATTGGAACTATGCTCAAAGGGCTTCAAAAATGTGCATACTCTTTGATCCAGTAATATCATTTCTAGGGTGTATCCCAAAGAGATCATAAAAATGCAAAAAGGTCCCACATGTACAAATATATAGCAGCTCTTTTTGTGGTGGCCAAGAACTGGAAATTGAAGGAATGTCCATCAACTGGGGAATGGCTGAACAAGTTGTGATATATGAATGTAACGGAATACCATTGTGCTGTAAGAAATGATGAACAGAAGGACTTCAGAAAAGCCTGGAAAGACTTATATGAACTGATGCTGAATGAAATGAGCAGAACCAGGAGGACATTATACACAGTAAGAGCCACAGTGTATGAGGATTGTTTCAGATAGACTTAGCCCTTTACAGCAATGCAAGGTCCTAAACATCTTCAAAGGACTCTTGAGGCAAAATGCCACCCATATCCAGAAAAAGAACTATGGAACTGGACCACAGAATGAAGCAGACTATTTCCTCTTGTGTTACGTTTTGTTTTTTCTCTTAGTTTCTCCCATTTGTTTTAATTCTTTTATGCAACCTGACTAATGTGAAAATGTTTTTAATAAGAATGTATGTGTAGAACCCATATAAGATGGTAATCCTTCTCAGGGAGGGAGAAGAAAGGAAGGGGGAGAAAATTTAAAACCTATGAAAGGGATTGTGGAAAACTAAAAACAAATAAATTAATTAAATTTAAAAATTTTTACATGTTAATGTACTAATGTATTCTAAACAAATCATAAAAGGCTATGGCAATGTTGTCCAAAGTTAGGATACTTTAAACATACTATTAAACAAGTTGCTTTTATAGCTACTAAGATCTTAAATGTTTAATTTTTATTACCGTTGTTTTTTAAGACCAGGCCTGTGATTTCATTCATATAGCTCTTGGTAAGGAAATTCCATTCAGATTATTAACATCTTTTTGGAAACTTAGAATCTCAGCTATGAGATGCCTGGGATAGGCCAAGAGATTAAATGACTTGCCTAGGGTTTCATGGTAGTATGTGCCAGACTTAGCACTTGAAAGTAGGTTTTTCTGACTTTAGGACCATCTCTATGTTGTTTGGCAGGATTTTACAAGTGGCTTTTAAAGGATGCTTTCTGCAACACATAGATTCTATCTTAGTATTTATATATCCATTAGTTTCAATTTTTTCATATCTAACTTTCACATATTACCTTTAGGTATACAACTGAACCTGAAATTTAACTTTATTTATTAAAAATTTCACACTGGACTGAGATTGGAGGCTGTGGTAGGGGGAGCAGGGTAAGTGTCTTTCAGCTCTATTATTACCTACTTAAATCTAGAACATAATAATCCATGCTTTAATGGGATTTTATTATATTTCTAATGTATGTATAGCCATGGTATAAAAATGTTTTCCACATCCAACATAATGCAGCATGATTTACTTAAGAGAGAGCTGGCCTTCGACTCAAGAATACCTGGGGGCAGGCCTTTCCTCTGATATACAACAGCTGTGTGAACATAGCTAAGAGATCTCTCAGTATCCAAAATTACAGATGAATTGTTGGTATGCATCAGGGGAATGAGCTTCCATGCTGGGCATTCAAAATACTCAATAAATCAGTAGTCCAGAACCCCCCAAAGTAAACAAAGAATAGTTCACATTTTCTATAGCACTTTAAGATTTTCAAAGTAGCTCTATCACCACAATTATATGAAATAAGTCATATACTATTATTCGCTCCATTTATAGAGATGAAGAAACAGAGACTCAAATAGATTAAGCAAATAGATTAAGCCAAACCCAGCTAGTAAGTATAAGAGGTTCTGATAACCCAAGCTACCTGACTGCAAGGTAAGTTTTCATTCCACTACACCACAAGGACACAGAAAGGGGAGATTACAACATAAGACAGGATAACATGGTATTTTTTTGAGTATAATAACAATTTCTCTCATTCTTCCATTAAAAAAAATGCCAAAAATTAAAGTTAAAATAAATTTTTCAGAAACCTAACAAATGATAAATGACTAAAAATGAAATTTTCTACCAGCCTAAACAAAATACATAATGAAAAATAACATGAATCAAATTATAGGCTCCTATAAATATCTACTAAAATTACATCTAATAAGCAAAACCTACTAATTTCCTTAAAATATTACTTACCTGTTTTTAAGATGTGCCTCTAGGTCACAACGCTGCATGACATCTTGGCACACTGAAGAAAAGGGACACAGAACTAGCAGTTTGTCTAAGAGCTTATGAACCAGAATGCTGGATTTCTTACACAGCTTAAAATGGAGTCTTTTTCGATCCAATGGACAGAAATCTTTCTCCTGTAAAAAGTTCCTTAGGCACTTGTAGCAGAATGTGTGTCCACAAGGGGTATCTAAAGGCTGTAACAGGGGCTGAAGGCAAATATGGCAGACCAGGTCATCATCCACTTCATTCTGATAATTGTACAAATGGTTTTCTCTGGTCCAATGTTGTTGACCACATTCAAAACACAAAGGATTTAAGGAAGAGTTCTGTTCCATAGAAACAATTTCATCACTGGTAGTACCCATTCTAAACCAAATGGTACAATCTTTATTTTTTCATAAGTCAGGCTTATAGTTAAGGTTTTTTTTTCTTTCAGTGGTCTGTTTTTCTATATAAAAACAAAAGCAAAAAAGGAGTATTAATATCAAGATAGAAATGCTAAAAATACGCTTGTCTATTAATTGATTATAATAAGCAATACAACAAATTAACACCACTCAACTTTTGCTTAAGAAAGAAACCATAACAGTAAATGCAGTTTAATGTTCTTAAAGAAAAAAGGCTGACAGAGGGCAATGTATATTTCACTTATTCAAGTTAGCAACAAAAATGGATGTTTTATTGCCTAATTTTCCTTGACAAGAAGACTTGTGGTTAAAAGCAAGGATATTATACCATATTACATTTTATTTGACTACATAAATGTAACATATTTTATGCCAATTTTTTGCAAAAAAGTGGGGTGTGACCATTATGTGAAGCTTTTTTTTTTTAATTTTGTGCTAGTATTACACAAAAATCATTTATTACTAAACTGTATTGCTAGCAGATGAACTATACAGCTTAGCTAGCAAGGGAAGATGCAAGTCTTACCATATTACATAACATACTCATGGCAGTTTCACACCAGCCATGCTCTCCTTGTGCCTATGTGTCTTCACTGGGTTCAGTGATAATACTGTTAGTATTGCAGTGCTCTAAACAAACCATGTAAGTAGACTTTTGGAAATACGACAATGCACATGTGCTGAAATTTCTAGGCTTACAATGAGAGAGATAAATGTGTATCCACATGCCACTGGTAAATACATTGCTGCTCAGTTACCTTTTAAGCATCATGAGGAACAGAATTATACCATGAGGCGATTATATGATAAAAGGTTATAAAGCAATTTTTGGATGGAAAAAAACAGGATGTGATGATTATGTGGTGAAATACAGGCAGATACAAAGCAGTAGGTTTTACTGTCTGAAACCCCTCTCCCCCTCAATCACTCCTCTACTTAACAGTAATTACAAAAACAACTAATTTACGTAGTGTAACTATTGGAGGGTGGGCCCATAAATCTCTAATGAAGGAGAGAGCTCAGTTCACAGACATCTTCATTTCTCCACTGGCTGCACTACTATTTCACCATTCCCCTACTGTCCTTTGGATACCTCTCTCCCCTCCACCCTGTACTTTTCAGCTTTTTTTTTTTTTCAGCTTTGTCTTCCCCCATTAGATTGTAAGCTCTTTGAGGGCAGGGACTCTCTCTCTTTCTGTATTTATATCCCCAGCACTAAGCATAGTAGGTGTTTAATAAATACTATTGGCTATTGTAACATGACACATATTTTCATTTGTCCTCCCAGTTCTGATTCTGTTTCTGACTAATTATATTTATATGCACAACACATACTAAAACAGTTCAGAAAACTATTCTCAAGGATAAAAATTATGACTGCTTCTCTAAGTCCCAACTCCAAGGCCACATTTTTAGAGTTTAACTTAAAGAAGGCTTGGGAGTCAGGAAATATGGATTTAAATCCTGTGTCAGATACTTAGTATGTCATGACGGCAAGTTTTGTTTTGTTTTGTTTTTAAACTCTCAATCTAACTATCTGTAAAATTAAGGCAACAACCATTACACAGCTTATCTCACAGGTTGTTGGGAGTCCTTTGCAAATTTTAAAGGACTATATATAAATAAGACCCTTTTGGGAATCCTCCGTTAGTAATTATCTTATTGCTCAAACCTCAGAACATTTTATTTGACCTCCTCTATTACACTTCTCATGTAATATCATATATCATAATTACCTGTGAGTCTTATCCCTATAATACTAAGTTACATGAAGTGAAGCACATGTTCTAATCAAATTCAATATTATTTAAAACCTACAAGGCATGGGCAAATATGAAAAAATGAATGTCTTTGCCCTTAAAGAACTTTGAGATCCCTGGTCCCAAACTACTGTCTTGAACAAAGGTAGCCCTACAAAAGTGAAAAATGTGTGACAAGGAAGATGGATAAGACTTGTTTTGCTTGGTTACAAAGGGCAGAACTAGGAAATGAATTTAAGTTGCAGGAAGACCTACCTTGGCTTAATTTACCTTTCCTATAACATTTAGAGTGATTCAAAGGTAGAATGAGTTCCCCTTTGGAAGAGAATGACCTTTTAATTTCTTGAAGTCAAGTAGATTATGGGATGAACTCATCAAGGGCATTGTAGAGGGGGATTCCTGTCTAGACATGAATTCGCCTAGATGATTTCTGAAGTCTCTTCCAGTTTTGACACTGTATGAACAAACTGCCAGAATATTCAAATTGCATCAGAGGTAGGTTTTAAGACAAGTAGCAGGCATTTCCTGTACCTCATATGTGCAAATTATATATAAGGATGATGTATTTATAAACAGGGCACTGCCCAAACTTTTTTTGGTACCAGACTTGTGATTTCCCAAATATATAAGAATAATATAGTACATAGGTTGTATGTATTTTATATGTAAAAAACTCTCAAAAATTCCCTATACCAATGAAGATTGGTATCTACTCTGCAATTTGCCTAGCAGGGAGTGAAAATGTCAGAGGTGGAACTTGAAACAAAGGCTAGCAGCCTGGCACAATGATCACACAGCTGTCAGGGGATGAGGAGATGAAGGGGCAAACTTCATGCCCTTTAAAGGTCATACAAAATATTCTCCACTTAAAGAACAATGTGAGGTGTAGAACAGATAATCTTGATTACATTAAGTTTTTTTTTTTTAACAACAACAAAAAAAAACAATGTAATTGGGAGGGAAATTTTATAGACAGTTTCTTAGATAAAAGTCTCATATTCCAAAGATATTATCAATCTATAAGTCATTCCCCAACTGATAAATGATCAAAGGATATTGAACACTTTTCTGATGAAGAAATCAAAATTTATAGTCATGAAAAAACTCTAAAAACTACTGTTGATTAGAGAAAAGCAAATTAAAACAACCTTGAGATATCATTTGGTTAAACTGATAGAAAGGGCAAGTGACAAATGTTGGAGAGGATGTGGAAAAATTTGGACACTAACTCATTGTTGGTAGAATTGTGATCTAATACAACCATTTTGGAGAGCAATTTGGAATTATGTCCAAAGAGTTATAAAACTGCCTATACCCTTAAGGTCTGTTTCCCAAGATGATTAAGGAAAAAGGAAGAGAGACCATTTGTCCTAAAATTTTTATAGCAGCTCTTGTTGTCATGGTAAGGAACTAGAAATTGTGGGGATGCCTGTCAATTGGGGAAATGGCTAAACAAGTTGTGGTATATGATTGTGATGGAATACTACTGTGCTATAAGAAATGTTGAACTCAATGATTTTAGAAAAACATGGAAAGACTGCATGAAATAATGAAGAACAAAATGAGGAGAACCAAGAGAATGTTGTACACAGTAACAGCAAGACTGTTTTAAAAATAACTTTGTGCAACCAAGTCATTTTGACTACTACAAATACCCAGGTTAACTACAAAGGACCTATTAAGGAAGATGCTATCTACATCCAGAAAAAGAACTGATTAAAAAGAAGTATGTGTAGTATGGATTTACATATATATATATATATATATATATGTGGATTTACACATATATACATACATATACACATATACATACATTACATATATATGGGGATTTACATATATATATACATATATATATGTATATATATAAACTATTTTTGTCTAATGGTCGTCACCTCTAAGGTGAGGTGAGGGAAGGAGGGGGAAAATGTTGCATATAAGTTTATCACAGATTTAAAAGGAAACGCAAGTTATACTTAATAGAACTGCAATTTTATGTGCAATCTTTTGTTCTAATCTACTCAGTTGTGGAAATGCTTGTTTTATTTCTTACGTTTGAAATAAGAAAAATTGTTAAAAAAAAAAAAAAGGTTCATCCTTCCTTCCTACTCTGGATGCTGAAGATTTAGTACAGCAAGGAATGCCCAAACTTCAGAGGAAAGAGCTATGTTTTCTACAAACAAGCTCAACAATGTGGTGATGGGTAAAAGCATTACTGTATAGGAAGTTCCTTGCCTTAGTACTGTTAGAAAAGCAATCTATGATATTGTAAAGATTAACAAAGCACAGACCACTAAAAATAGTTTCTATACCTAGATCTAGAAAGGGGGCCTGGGCAGAGAATAAGATGAAGCATTAATTATATTGCTCTAAGAAAATTAGTATTTCTGGTCATGAGGAAGAAGTATCTTTTTTGGACCATGGATGTATTTGCTAGAGTTCTCATTCTCCTTCCCCTCCCTTTCCCATGTAATGAGACTACTAAATTAACAAAACCTTGAAAAAAAAAATTCTAGGCAAAGAAACTGTAGATTTGGGGAGAATTATGAATCCAGATGATTTTAATTCAATGAAATACAAGTAAAAACAGCATATAGGTAATTACAGTGTTGACATAAGAGTAAAGCAAACAGTTATTCCTGTAGTTTATTACTCAATTTTTAGTCTCTTCTCAAGCACACATAACTTTCACAAATGTCAATAGTAGTTATAAGAGATTAGAAAAAGGAATGACTAGGGAAAGAATAATCCTTCATCTAAGTTATTAAAAAACTCCTAAACCTAGGTGTCTGAATACAAAATTTATACAGCACCTTGTTTCCTACTCAATCAACAAAGAAAATTTACATATTCTTTATTAGTCTTAGAACATGGCAGCTTTTATTCGAAAAAATATTCCCTCAAGAAAATATACAGCAACTACTGCCTCCCACATAATGACTAAGAAAGCATTTATCTTAAGACTATTATATTTTAGCTATTTTCCAAATCTCTAAATAACTTTTAGTTCTTTAAGTATTTTTATTTTATTACAAAATCTTGAGAAGGAAAAATAGTATGTTCCCACTTTTAAATTTTTAAAAAGTACCAATTGAAAATACATCATTCCCACCCCCAAGCTACCTCTATTTCACCATGGGCCAACGTTAAAAGAAAAATTACACGAGCAAATTATAACATATGCATCTAAGGATAATTACTGATCAAGCACAAACTGTTAACCACTGAAAAGAATTTTTTAAAATCACATTTCATCAGGCATATCAACAACTAGCTAAAACAACTTTGTGTTAGTTCTCTGAAGCACTTAGATTTCTGTTGCACTGCATTAAACTGAACCTTATTTTGTGGCAGATTCCAGTTTCCCATGCTGAAACAGATTTTTTTGGGTATATTTTAAAGGAACAACACCATACTTGACCCAAAAGAGATTACATCTCAACTTCTAATCCATTATTCAATATAGACATAGAAAATGATGTGTATCAGTTGGTGTTCTGGCTATAGTTGATAATGTACATACATCTTTTGAGAAGGCAAGTATAGGGCTAAAACCACAATTCTTTTGTTATTAGTTAAAGAGAATATAGAATGAAACCTGAGAAGGGATTAGGGTGAAAATCTGTCTTAAATCCATGTGAAAGGCCAGGGTCCTATTGTAATAGAATATAACCTTAGCTTCACATTGAATACTGACTGGAAAAATAATATAGATGATAAAGATTATAACCTGTATAAGTCAAACAGCATCATTTAGTTAGGCTTCTGGAAACACAGAAAAGAAACAGAATATTCAATCCATGTCTTTATGACAGAAATAAACCACAATACATTAAAAACAATAATACCACCACACCAACAACTACCACCACTCACAAATAAGCTGTAACTAACACAATGGAAAGGAAGACCTACTTCTTAGGGAATGCAAAGTAGAGTTACCTTCAAGTTAATATATTCTGAGTATGGGGACAGATATGGTTTAGCTCAGAAAGGATGTTTTCAGGAAGAAAGCATAGTATTAAGGAAGTTTTAAAGAAAAAAATGCAAAATTTTGTACTGAAAATAATAAGCATGCTGAGTAATGGGGAACTACTTGCAAAAAATGAAGCCTTATCCTTCAATATGGTGATCACAAGTCTTAATAAGGATTCTCCACAGGAAGACTGATTCCAGGCATTTCAGAGTTAAACCTGAGAAATAAATGTTGGTGCTTCCTCTGTAACAGTTTGAAGATAATACTGTGGAACTGGAGGTGGGGATCCTCAAAGCTGGTTTAAATCTTTTATCAGAACTGTGATCCAAAGCCCACTTTCATACAGACACAAACATGCATGAGTTGAGGACTAAAGAAATTTCGTAAAGACCTTTCTACATGTTGTTTTTCACACTATGCCTGTGACAATTCCTTTCTGAAGTACACCAAAGGTCGAATTCATCCATATGGACGTGTCGTGTCTGACATATGTCCAAGCAGCCTTTATTCTTCCCTCTTCTACATAGTTTTTTACCTTCTCAAGGTCATGCTCTGCCTGTATTTCTGCTGCTCTTTTCTTTTCCAGGCAAAAATCTGGGAGAGAGTCAGAGCTGTCCTTTTATACGGGTACATGCACTAGTTAAAATTTAAAATGAATCTATCAAACTCTTATAAATAAGATGAAGTTTCTCTAAGGGGTAGTAGCAGAAAATGACGGTAACGCAGGGTAGACAATCTGAATGAGTGAGATGTGCAGAAACCCAGTAGTCCTTCATCTCAAGTACACAGACAGACACAGACACAGAGACACAGACACAGACACAGACACAGACACACACACACACACACACACACACACACACACACACACACACAGACACCAAACTAAACTAAAACAATCAAAAGAACAAAAGTGGAAGGGGAAATGGAAAAAATCCACATGAGGGAAAATTAGTGAGTCTGAGGAAATGGGCTTATAAATAAAGGTTTCTAACACAATAAATATTATAGTTTTAGAATACCAGGAGAAATGTCCAAAAGAGAATAATTCTTCAAAATCTACAAACAGAACCCTGTAACAGAGAAGAGAATGGATACATAAGAGTAGCTGAAAAGGCAAATAAAAAAGAATTCTTAAAGACTCAAACAGTAAACACTACTAAAAAAAAGGCTAATTTTTTTTTTTAAACAGTGGGAAGTGGGGTCTATGATGAAAATTAAGAAGGGAAAAGAAAAATCAAATTAGATTAAAAATATGAAGTGAGAACAACTACTTCTAATTGTCCTCCCCCTTTTTCTTCTCTTTCTCTCCCTCTCTCAGTAGAAAGATGCACACACACAGATACAAATTTGTTTATAAATCTATGAAGATTTCATGGAGGATTAAAAATTTAATAACCATAACTATGAATGTGAATAGGATTATGTCACCCATACAAGGGAGGTATTATAGAATACAGAGAGCAAAGCTCAAAGATATGCTACATACAAAGTACATGCAGATTTCATAAAGAGTTAACATGAAAAGGAATAGAATTTATTATGTGTAAATGAATTTAAAAAAAACAAACACCAAGGCCACAGCAGAATAGTCAATAGAGACAAAGAGAGAAACTATATTATACTTAAAGGCATTTGGCACAGTGCTAGAAATGCCAACTACAAGACAAAAAAAATTTGAGGGAAATAAGCAGCTGCAAAGGCAACGACAAAATTATTTCTTTTTGCAAACAACAGCATGGTTATACTACAGAAAACCTGAGAATAAACACAAAAATTAATTCAGACAATTAGTAACTTCAGTAAAGTAGCAGAATACCAAAAAATATACAAAAATTACCAGTTTTTCTGTTTATTACCAACAAAATATAGGGGAAAGAAACAGGAGAGAACATTCTATGTAAGATAACAAAATATATTAAACATATCATTAGCCTACCACAATATCCTAGGAAATATAACTACAAAGCAATTTTTACAGAAATTTATGAAGATTAAAAAATTGGCAAGCCATTAAATGTTCATGGTTGGGTTGTATCACTTTACCAACTTAGTCCTATTTCCATCAATTGCCACAGGCAAAGAGAGAAAAACAAAATTCATCTGGAGAAATAAAAGATCAAGAACATCAAGGGACACAGGTTTTAAAGTTAAGAAGGACAGAGACTTAGTGCCATTAGAGTTATTAAATCACACTACAAATCTACATTTATCAAAACTCTCAATAATACTATTAAATCTGTTTCCCCAAAGTGATCAGAGAAAAAGGAAAAGAATTTACACCTTCTAAAATATTTATAGAAGATCTCTTTGTGGTGGCAAAGAACTGGAAAGTGAAAGCATATCTATCAACTGGGGAAGGGCTAAACGAATATGATGGAGTACTACTATGCTACAAAAAATGATGAGCAAGGTGACTTTATAAAAACATGGAAAAGATTTGTATGAAATAATAAGGAAGAATGACATGAGCAGAACCATGAGAATGGATACAGTAACAGCAACACTATTCAAAAAATAATTGTAAAGGATTAAGCTAGTCTGAATATTATAAATATTCAAATCAACTACAAAGGACCTATGAAGGAAGATGCTATCTATTTTCAGAGAAAGAACTAATAAATAGAAGTATGTATAGTATTATTTTACATATTAAGAGATATAGCTCTCTCTCTCTCTGTCAAATAGTAGACTTATTTAGTGCAGGGTAAGATGAGGAGTGAGGGAGTGAGACAATGTAGAAATTAAAATGTAACCAAAAAATTAAAAGTTAAAAAAAACTTCTCATAATGCACTCAGAAGTTGATCAGTTTGTTACACTAGATAAGCCCTAAGAAACTGCTCATAGTAGTCTACTATTCAAAAAAGCCAAAAAGAAAAACAACTAGAGAAGGATACTTTATTCAACAAAAACTGTTGGGAAAAAACAGAAACCATCCTGATGAAAAATAAGTTTAGATAAGCACTTGGTACCAATCGTTTTGTTTATGATCCAAATGTCAAAAAGGACACAATTTAAAAAATTACATGTAAACAGCTTATGTTATTCACAATCGTGGAGAGAAGAAAATAATTGCTGGCTATAAGTGATAATAAAAGACAAATTAAAAAGGACTTGCACAAATAAAATCAATGTACAAAAAATCAGAAGAAAAGGTATAGACTGGGGAGAAATCTTTGCATTAGATATTCTTGATAAAAGTTGGACATTCAAAACACAAGTGACATGAATATGTAAAAAGTTAAGAGTCATATCATATTCATACTACAAGAAATGATGAATATCACAAATGCAGAAAAAGAGACTTACCTGAACTGATGCAAAATGAAATAAGCAGAACCAATAAAACAAAATGACTTACAATGATGTAAAATAGGAAAAAATCACAAAACAATCAAAAATGAATTGCAAAATTATAAAGAGCAAACACTGCCCCAAAGAAGAGATATAAGATACCTTCTTCCCATGGCTTTACGGAGGTAAGGAAGTCCATGGGTGTGGATTACTGCATGTACCTTCACATTTTTTCAATATATTGTTAGGTGGGGCTGATTATTTTCTCTTTTTTCCTTTCTTAAAAAAAAATGGAGGATCAGTATCCCTCTCCTGGTAGAGGAGGGGGTAAAACTATACATGGGAAAATTTAGATATAAAAACAAAATACAGCAATAAAAATTTATTTTTTTTAAAAAGTCACTCTACAGCAGAGCAGTATAGTTACAAGACATCAATAAAAGGCTTTCAAAAAAATCAAGATCCAGCTGAAAAAGGAGATTATTAATAATCAGAAAAGTGATAATTAAAAACAACCTCAAGGTGTTATTTTATACTCACCAAGGTATCAGAGAAAGTAACAGATAGGAAAACTCATTATTGGAAGGTTTTTGAGAAGATAGACATCCCTATTTACTGCTTGTGAAACCATCAATCTAAAAAACATTAATTGGTTTAATATTTCCAGAAAACAAATTGGAATTACTCATGCAATATTGTTTTTAAAAATAGTGAGATAAAGCAAAAGAATGAGGATCGTCTTTCTAAATTTGTCTGCTACTCCACTTGCTCCAGAGATGCTTTCAGTGAGTTTACACAGAGGATAAGATGACAGACATTCTAACATTTTTTATTCAATTACAAAACCATTATTTTATCCACTTGTTCATTACGGACTATTTTTTATCTGACTTCCATGAAAAATATGGGAATAAGAAATGGGATGCCTTCTATTTATAGAGAGCTTTGAAGTTAATTTACATACCATCTTTTTTTTATTTAGTATTCTACACTATGAACTAAAAGAAAAAAGTCAGTCACCCAAGTCTTCAAAAAGATAATCCTTGATACCATTCCCACAGAAACATGGTGGCCAGGTATTAATTAAGACTACAGAAAGATCAGAATTCTTGACCACCGCTACTGAGACTCTTTGGGTAGACTATTTCAAAATTAAATTTAATTATTTTCAATTAATAAAGATCTATTTTCCCTCCTTCCAACCTCCTACTATAGGCATACTATTGCAAAAGCCTTCTAATTGAGTTCTCTGATTCAAGTCTCTTTCCTTCATATAGCTGCCAAAGTAATTTTCTTACAGAGGTCAGAACATATTATTCCCCTATTACATCTAAGATCAAATACAAACTTCTTTGTTGACCTTCAAAGTCTTTTATAATCTGTTATTACCCTTCACACACTCTATGATTCAGTCAAATTGGCCATCTTGCTGGATCTCACATATGGAATATTATCTCTTATCTATGAGCCTTTGCATAGGCAGTCCTCCACAGTAAGACTGCATTCAGTCCTCATCTTGGGGAGAGCTCAGCTTGATCTCCACCTCCCATGAGAGGTGTTGCCTAATCACCCAGCTTCTAGTGGCTCCTTGTCTCCAATTATTTTATTATTACATGTGTTACTTTCCTTATCAGGAGTTTCCAGTGTCAATGAAATCAGAGGGTCAGTCTTTGTTCCTCATATTTTTGAAATACTTATGTGTACAATACTGTTTCCCTATGGAAACTCTTTGAGGAAACTGAGAAAAGGGTCTTTCAATAACTTCTGGTTGGTTGATCAAGTGATTAAACACACCTATGATGATGGTTAGGGTTTTTAATAAAGAATACAGTTTGATATGTTAAAATATAAAGTAAATTAATAATATGTATCCTTACAAACACTGTAACATCTGTTTGACTAGGAATCTTCCAGTTATATTCAAACAGGTGGGAGCTACTGAATGGATAACAATATTGTGACACATATTTAGTCTTGAGCAAGGTTATAATAAGAAGACATGGTTTGAAAATCACAGTTATGATTAATATGCTTGCCCTTCTTGGTGAATGAGATGAGAATATCCTATCACTTCTGGGAAAAGATTAGTTAGAAATAACCTGTTGCTCCTAGTTATGGTATAGTGGTCTGAGGAAAATGGAGGATCAATAGCCTAGCAAAGCCTCTATTAGCCAGAATGCTCATAACAGTGTTGTGGTTAACTAAAAGTTTTCATTTCCTGAAGATCAACCAGTGCTTGTCCAAAACCTTTCTAAAATGTACTGGCATCAAGAGCCCTTCCCTAATTTGAGGATGATTAACAAAAAGACTCCACATATACAAAATATTTATAGCAGCACTTTTTGTGGTAGTAAAGAACTGAAAACAACATAAAATTACCATTTGGGGAGAATGTCTAAAGTGTGGCACGTGAATAAAAGGAATATTGCTGCGCTGTAAGAAATGAATATGACAACTGCAGAGAAGCATGGAGTTACATGAAACGATAGCCAGTACTTAAACAGCACTGACCTCATTTTAATAATAACAAAAGCTAGCATTTGAACAGCATCTACTATGTGCCTGCACTGTGCTAAGTTTTTAATAAATATTATCTCATTAAATTATCAAAACAATCCTGAGAAGTAGGTGCTGTCGTTACCCTCATTTTAAAGTTGACGAAACTGAGGCAAACAAAATCCGGCCAAGGTAGGATTTCAACCTAGGTCTTCCTGACTTCAAGCCTAGCTCCCTCAGAGGTTAAGCAACTTGTCCTGGGTCACAGAGTTAGAAATTCTAAGGTCAGATTTGTATTCAGGTTTTCCTGACCAGTCTATCACTCTATCCACTGCAGCATCTGACTGCCTCAAGTGTCTCATCTATAAAATGGGGAAATGAAAAGTGAAGTAGAGGCAGGAAAAAGATATTCACCAGGACTATAACAATGTAAATGAAAAGAACAATAACTACAAAAGAAATGAAAATGAAGATGATGAAATTTTAAAGAAGCTGGCCCCCAAAGAAGAGAGATGAGAAGACATGACCTTCTGCTCCTCTAGAAAGACTGGTGGGATTTTGTTTTGTCATGTTCTGCTTTCCTCATGGTTTCTTCCATGTTATAATTCTTCTATGCAACATGACTAATGTGAAAATGTGTTTAACAGGAATACATTCCTGTTATGCATATAAGATAGCATGCTGTTTTGGGGAGGAAGGGGAAGAAAATTTAAAATTTATGGACCTGAATGTTGAAAACAAAAACAAATTCATAAATTGGGGAAAAAAAAAAGACGGATGAGTAGGGATAAGAAGTAGTATATAGATATGGAACACTGAAATAATGTCAAATTATGTTGACATTATGTGTTGATCAGTTGTAACTTTCTCTTTTTATTTTTCCTAAATAATTATTTGTTATAAGAGATGGCTCCCTGAGAATAAAGAAGGGGAAAGGTACAGGGGGAAATCTAGGTGATTTATAAAAAAACAAAAAATATCAAAAAAATCTATTTTAAAAAGAATAGTTTTCAAAAAAAAAAAGCAAACGATCAACAATCACAAGCTGTCAGATATAGCTTCTGCTTTAGTTGTTGATGTTCAACTCTTTTCTTTTATAAAGCAGAATTCTAGGGAGGTGGGTGACGTGATTAAAAAAACCACATAAAAACATTAAAAATGAAATATATATTAATGTGTATATATGCATGTATTAAGAAACCTATATTCTTACTACCTTTGAACAAATATACTTTTATCTTTTTTTCAGAATTCAAATTCTTACAAAATATCAAAGTATTTTTATTTTTAAAAAATAAATTCGTCCCAGGCTAGCTAGAAGATTACAATTTACTAAATCCTACTTCTGGACTTAACAAGAAAGTTATATTAATTAATTCCTAGATAGGCTTCAAAACTTTTTTATAGGTATCTCTGTAATGTTTATGTGACTATTTATGTGTGTATATCTATCTATCTATCTATATCTACATATATATATATGCATGTAACTGGTTTGAATGATTCCAAGTTAAATAGAGGAGAATTGTCTAGATTGAGAAGAGATACCCCAATGGAGGGTGAGGTCCTTTGGATCAGAGATTCTCAAAGTTTTTGGTTTTAGGACTCCAACAGCTAGATCACATTACCAAAAAGATGGAGCACTAGACATTTTCTCTTGATCTTCATGATCTCTCAAACCTCTCTAAAACAGAAACTATGTGCCTAAGATAAAAACCATTTCAAGGACATCAAGAACCCAAAAGAAAATTTAAAACTCCATGAATTATCACTGAAGTTGCACTCACCCCACAACCCCATTACCCACCCCACTACCAGTAGAACACTAGCAAACATGCTCAGTAGCGTAACGCTAAGGGATGTATACATATATTAAAAACAAGACCCCAAATTCCTGCCCTCTCCTCCCAGCACTCCATCTGTTGCAGGTCCATATTGCCTGAGTGCTCCCAACTCTGATCCATGATTATGTGATTTTTCTATGACTTTCTCGATCCTCATTCTTGTCCCAAGCAGCCTGCCTTTCTCTAGCATCCTATCCCTTTTCTGCCATTTGTCTCTTTATTTCTGTATCACCTGCCTTGGCACTCTCTGTGCTTCATTAAAATGTGACTGAAGCATTACTCCTCACTGCCACTATCATCATTTCTAACGAATATCCAAAGAACCAGGTAAGCCAGCCAAGACCCAGAAGGATCCCCCTTTCAGTCCCATTCCCTTAGTTAAAATTAAGCATTCCATAAATTAACTAGCAATTCTGAACACCATATAAGGCTTTGACATACACCTGAATGATCAGCCTACGGAACTAGTTCACCAGAATATATAAAATAATAGTCAACATTTATATTATATAGCACTTCAAAGGCTGCAAAACACTTTCCATGTATTATCTCAATTTATTGTTCTAAGAAATAAAACTGAGAAAGGCTAAATAACTTGCCCAGGGTCACACAGTAAGAATATGGGGTAGGATTTGAACACAGGTCTTTCTGACTCTCTATCCACTAGGTTTATTAAGTCCAGTGCTCTATCCACGAGGCCTTGCTAACTATATATATTTTAGAAAGATACTAAAAACAGACAATGAATTGGACCCAGAACTGAAGAGGAAGCAAATATCAGGATGAAACCCATTTGGGAAACTACAGAATTTTAAATAATCTTCATCTTCCCAGGGCAGCAAAAGCCCAGATTTTCAACAAAAAAAGTTCTATTACTAATGATTAAAGTTGGAATATCAGAGAACTCCTAGAGAAAGAGAAAGCCAGGACATATTGAGAACAAAAACAAACAACCAGGAACCAGAAAATGGTACTGCAATCCACAGAACAGTAAGAGAACAGATAGGTGGATCTACTATAGAGGATTTATGGAATGATGTGGATAAGAACTAGAGAATGGATGGATTGAGTTAGATCAGTAGAAGTAATACCCATATTAATGAGATTACAAGTCTCATATTAATTAAATTAAATAAAATAATTATTTAAACTCATGGAAGACAGGAATGTGTTTTCAACTTACCACATCTATCTGTAGTCTTCATGTAATAGCATGTTAATTATGGTAATATATTATTTCTATTACTAATACCCAGTTTTAAATTGAACTTAAATTTAATATAAATCTGAACCTAACTTCTATAGACCACTCTCTTTTATGTCATACACAAATGCTTTTACTTCAATCATGCAAACTAGCATTAAATCACATGTAAGAAATAAAGGAATGAGAAAACTTGTCATCACAAAAATGTAGTATGAAAATAAAATATTTTGGTCACATCTCATGTACAGAGCATTATGAAAAATAACCAACAAAAAATGAAAATATGATCAATCATACTACATTTCTTAAGCCTAATGAAGTTCACATACATTAGAAACACCATCCCTTTTTAATAAACAGTATCAAAGAAGTGTCCATTACTTTTTCTACTTCACCAGGCTGTCTCCCTTTTTCTTTGCTTGTTGCCAAAATTTCTGCAATCCCTGAGGGACAAAGCATAGTCTTCTCTCAGAAAACATCGTAAAGGAAACATGAAAAGAAGAATGAGGTTTGAGATGTCTCTACTATAAGTATCATTACACATACAAGGTTATGTCTTCTGTCGTATGGTTCCGTCACTTCATACAACAGCACAGCAATACAAGGAACTTCCTTGGGATGGCACTTTTGATAAAAAGATGCATTACCAACTCCATTACCTTGTTTGCAGTCACTCATTTTGACAAGTGATCATTTTCCCTTATAACCTCTGGCACAGAACTCAGGAGTTAAAATGTTCATAGCCAAGGCACTCAGTTGTCACAAGCAACTATTCCTGGAAATACAATAAACAGAAGGAGGCCTTAGTAAGTGCCTACTATGTGTCAGCATTCAGCTTAGATTTTTTATGTTCTTCTTAACAGTGTTGTAGTCATTATGCACATTATTTTCTTGGTTCTGCTTATTAATTCTTTATTATTTCATGTAAATTTCCCTATGTTTCTCTGAATTCTTCATATTTAGCACGTTAGTGGACATCTTGAGATGGATATCCCATAGATATCTTAAGTTCAACATCTCCAAAACTGAAGTCACTTTCTTTCCTCCTGAATTCTCCCCTCTACTGGACTTCCTGTAATTCTTAAGGGTACCACCATCCTTCTAGTCACCCAGGCTCAAAATTTAGGTGTTATCCCCACTCCTCACTCTTACCCCACTGCCCTCATATCCACTCCAGTATATCTGCCAAGAAAACTCCAAATGAAGGCATAAAGAGTGAGACACGACTGAATATGACTAAATAACAACAAAAGAATATGAGAAAGCTCAAGAATGATCATCTCTGTACTCTGAAGTTGAATGGAGATGTAGGTCATGGGAGGTGAGTAGAATAAGGAACTAGAAAGTTAGGGTGATTGAGAAAGTATTTATGTAAATATATGAGCCCATGGATTTCCTCTAAAAAGAACTCCCAACAAATTCTGGAACAGTGGAAGCCGCGCAGCAACACAGTGAAGATTTCCATTCCAGAGAGCCTGAAAAATTGACCCCAAAGGTCTATCGCGCCCCGGACGGGAGCGGAGCCCTCCCCTGCCCTGCGGAGCCCTGCCCCGGCTAGCCACATGACAACTGAGAGGAGCAAGCAGATCCAAGCAGGCTTCAGGAACAGAATCTCCAGCGGCCGTAAAGGTCCCTCCACCCACAGACACACAGGTCAGTAAGAGAGACGGGCTGAGAGGGGAGTGGGGTGTCTCCGGGACTCAGGCCCCCTCGGGAGGCCAGAGGCTCCCGGAGCAGGCAAGAGCTCGGCCACAGCTCCATTACAGAAGGTCTCTGCATAAACCCCCTGAGGGAACTGAGCCTGGGAGGTGGCCCTGCCCCCACCTAAGAACCTGATTTAATCTTACCCTGAATAGCAGCCAGGCCTGCCACCAGAAGCCCTGAGGCTGGGGAGCAGCATTTGAATCTCAGACCCCAAGCACTAGCTGGGCAGACCTAGGCCAGGGGTGGAGAGGACTCTCAGAAGTCAAGTAACTGGCTCAGAAAAGGGAAAAAAACTAAGACCACAGAAAGTTATTTTCGTGGTGAAAAGATATTAGCTCCTTTCCTTTCTGAGGAGGAGGAACAATGCTTACCATCAGGAAAAGACATAGGAGTCAAGGCCTCTGTATCCCAAACATCTGAAATAGATATCCCATGGGCTCAGGCCATGGAAGAGCTCAAAAAGGATTTTGAAAATCAAGTGAGACAGGTGGAGTAAATATATGAGAAGGTGAAATGGAGATAAAGTCTGAGCAAGATACTGAACTTGTTGAAATAAGTGGGGTAATGGAGGTATGCAAGAGGATCTGGACTGATAAATTTGGATTGAAAGAATCTTAAAGGAGAAGAGATTGCTGAGTGGTGGTGGTAGATGGAGAATTTGGAGTAGAAATGGTGAGTAAGGAGTTTCCAATTCCATTACAACCAGGGACTCTGAGGGTATGAAGAATGAAAGTACAACCAATATTAGATTAACAGCATCTAGAAAAAAAATTAATCAAGAAGGAGTAAGGTTTCCATGATTACCAGAAGAAGGAAGGAGGGAGAAAGGAAAAAAGTTAATATGAAAACAAGTTTATTAATTACAGATGTTACAGAAGGCATCATAAAAGGGGTGGGTAGATCTGGAATGGAACACTGGAGAGGAGGGAAGCACTGAGGCGGATGGATGGAAGGAAGCTGGGGATGGGGAATGGGATGTATCCATCAACAGCCAACTATTCAGGATCACTGTGATGAGAGTATAATGGGGTGGGAATCCAGGCTGAGTAGCTAAACCATCCTGTGTATGGAAGGGAATAATAGATAACAGAGCTGAAATGGTAGGTTAGGATCAAGATGGGAAGGGCTTTAAGTCCCAAAGGAGTCTGTGCTCAATCGCAGAAGTGAGGAGCCCCTGGAGCTCAGAAAAGTGACATGATCAGACTGGCCCTTAAGAAAAATTCTTGCAGGTGATAGAAATGATTTAAGAGGTATAATTATAGCAGTCCAGGGCAGAGTTGAAGAGATAAGGGCATGAATTAGGGTGTTGATTATTGCAATGGCAAGCAAAGAAGGATGTTTTGCTGTTTTTGTTTTAGTATAATCAAGTGCCTCTGATTGAATCTTGACTTTATCAACCAAGAGTCTTTACTAGAAGTAAAGTTCAAAAACAAGAGTTTCTTTAAATAGAAACAGTGTATGAATTGCAAATTATTTTAATGTGATTAAAGATCTTCCCCAATCATTAATGAGCCGGGAAAAGATTTGTAGGAAGGCCCACACATTTTGTTAAGTTCCTAATGAGGTTCTCAAGGGTTGTGATGTCCTCTGGATCCAAAAAAATGTATAAATACTCTGAGGGTGAGGTTTTACTTTGGTGTTTAGTTTTCAGAAGGTTGTGTGCCAGATGAGACTCTGGGAAGCCATTAAGCAGACTCCCCCCACCCCTTTGAAAACCCAGATGTTGGTGCTTCCCTCTCCTGTAAGTATGATCAGATAGTTGGACCTGTCTGTTGATTTATGCTATATGTATTGCTTATGGTCAGACTACTGGAAGCCTATCTATTGCTCTTTATTTCTCTTATATTTTTCTCTAATGGTGAATGATATAAGTATGTGCTTGATTAAAGGAAATTGTCAACCCCTCAAATGTTGCCTTTCCTTTTAGAAAAGCAGATCAAAGAACCTGTGATAGCAGATCCCCCTGTGTATGTCAGAGTGCTTGCTGATACAATTGTGTGAGTAAAGAAAAGGGAAAGTAGGGGGCAGAGCCAAGATGGTAAAAGAGAAGAACAGACCTGCAGTAGTTGTCTCCCCAAAGCCCATAAAATACCTGTAAAAATGACTCTAGCCAAATTCTAAAGTAGCAGAAGCCACAAAATGACAATGAAGATTTCCAGCCCAAAGCACCCTAGAAGGTGGACAGGAAAGGTCTATTGCTCCAGGCTCGGAGAACTGCCCAGCCCAATATTGGCCTTGTGGCTCAGCAGAGACAGGACTGGAACAGTCCTCATGGAATCCCAGGTAGCAGCTGTGGTTCCCAGATTCCTCAACCCACAAACACCAGAGACAGCTTCAAAGTTCAGTGAGAAAGCTCTCTCCCCTGGATGAGAAGGGAGCAGGGTCCTGCCCTAGCTGCAGCCCCAGGCAGCTGCAGCGTCCATTTTTAGAACCCAGGGCCTAAAGATTCTGGGGGAATCAAGCAGCTGATCTGAATCTCAGCCCTGAGTGGTAGCCCAAGTGAGGAGGAGCACTAGCCTGGTGGATCTGGAAGCAGTTGGGGAGAGGGATAATCTGCATATTCTGAGCAGAAAAGCTTGTGGTTGCTCCCAGAGCAGAGTACAGGCCAGGAGAGGAGTAAACTCCTCTCCCTTGATTGTGCCACTTTGGAGGAACTGAGAACTTACAAGTCCCTAGAGTATACACTCCATCTGATAAAGGACTCAAAAGTCTCAAAAGTCAAGTAACTGGTTGGGAAAAATGCCCAAAAAAGGGGAAAAAAGTAAGACTACAGAAGGTTACTTTCTTGGTGAACAGGTATTTTCCCCCATCCTTTTGGATGAGGAAGAACAAAGCATACCATTAGAGGAAGACATCAAAGTCAAGGCTTCTTCATCCAAAACCTCCAAAATAAATATGCAAAGGTCTTAGGCCATGGAAGAGCTTAAAAGAGATTTTGAAAATCAAGTAAGAGAGGTGTAGGAAAAACTGGGAAGAGAAATGAGAGCAATGTAAGAAAATAAGCAAAAGTGAGTCAACAGCTTGCTAAAGGAGATTCAAAAAAATGCTGAAGAAAATAACACCTTTAAAAATAGATTAACCCAAATGGCAAAAAAAAAAAAAAAGGTCCAAAAAGCCAATGAGGAGAAAAATGCTTTTAAAAGCAAAATTAGCCAAATGGGAAAGGAGGTTCAAAAGCTCACTGAAAAAAATAGTTCTTTAAAAATTAGAATGAAGCAAATGGAAGCTAAGGACTTTATAAGAAACCAAGAAATTATAAAACAAAACCAAAAGAATGAAAAAATAGAAGACAAATGTGAAATAATCTCATTGGAAAAACAACTGACCTGGAAAACAGATCCAGGAGAGAGACATTTTTAAAATTATGGGGCTACTAGAAAGCCATGATGAAAAAAAGGAACCTAGACATCATCTTTCATGAAATTATCAAGGAAAACTGCCCTGATATTCTAGAACCAGAGGGTAAAATAAATATTAAAAGAATCCATCAATCACATCCTGAAAGGGATCCAAAAAGAAAAACTCCTAGGAATATTATAGCCACATTCCAGAGTTCCCAGGTCAAGGAGAAAATATTGCAAGCAGCTAGAAAGAAACAATTCAAGTATTGTGGAAACAGGATAACACAAGACCTAGTAGCTTCGACAGTAAGGGAGCAAAGGGCTTGGAATAAGATATTCCAGAAGTCAAAGGAAATGAGATTTAAACCAAGAATCACCTACACAGAAAAACTGAGTATAATACTTCAGGGGAAAAAATGGTTATTCAATGAAATAGAGGACTTTCAAGCATTCTTGATGAAAGACCAGAGCTGAATAGAAAATTTGACAAACACAAGAATCAAGAGAAGCATGAAAAGGTGAACAGGAAAGAGAAATCATAAGGAACTTAAAGTTGAACTGTTTACATTCCTACATGGAAAGATAATATTTGTAACTTCTGATACTTTTTTCTCGGTATTCGGGTAGTTGAAGGGATTATATACATATTTACAGAGGGCATAAGAAGGGATGATATCTTAAAAAATAAAATTAAGGGGTAAGGCAGAAATATATTAGGAGGAGAAAGGGAGAATGGGGCAAATTATCTCTCATAGAAGAGGCAAGAAAAAGCTTTTTCAATGGAGGAGAAAGGGGAGTAGGTGAGAGGGAAAAAGTGAAGCTTACTCTCATCACATTTCGCTTAAGGAGGGAATAACATGTATACTCAATTTGGTATAAAAATCTATCTTACACTACAGGAAAGTAGGGGAGAAGGGGATAAGTGGGTTGTGGGGGGGGGGATGAAAGAAGGGAGAGTAAATGGAAGGAGGAAGTAATTAGAAGTAAACACTTTTGGGGAGGGACAGGGTCAAAAGAGAACAGAATAAATGGGGGCAGGATAGGATGGAGAGAAATATAGTTAGTCTTTCACAACATGACTATTATGGAAGTCTTTTCATAACTACACATGTATAGCCTATGTTGATTTGCTTGCCTTCATAGTGGGGATGTGTGGGGAAGGGAGGAAGGGAGAGAAGCTGGAACTCAAAGTTTTAGGAACGAAGGTGGAGAATTGTTTTTGCAGGCAACTGGGAAATAAGAAATACAGGCAATGGTGTATAGAAACCATTCTACTTCCCTTCAACTACCCGAATACCGAGAAAAAAGTATCAGAAGTTACAAATATCTTTCCATGTAGGAATGTAAACAGTTCAACTTTAGAAATCTTGCCCTACAAGAAATGAGAGAAGATGGGGATAAAGGAAGGGAGGGGTGTGATAGAAGAGAGAGCACACTGAAGGAGGGAAAAATGCATGATGTCTTGGGATGGGGGGAGGGAAGATAAGGGGAGAAAATTTGGAACTCAAAATTTTGTGGAAATGAATGTTGAAAACTAAAAATAAACAAATTTTTTAAAGAAGAAAAGGGAAAGTATACAGAAAATGCTATAGATGTAGAATAAAAAAAACAAGATTTGGTGGCTGATAGGATAGATGGAGTAAGGATATCACTGAGGTTGAGAATGTAGTGTTAGTCACACAGATAGAAGGGGCAAGGACTGAACCCAGGTCTTCTGCCTCCAATCCAAAAACCAGCCCTCTTTCCACTACCTTGTAACTAGTCATATCTGTCTGGTAGATTTCCATACCAAATCATCCTTACTCTTGAGTGGCTCTAGCTGATATCCTTTAATGTATCATCCCTTAAAAGTTTTATCCTAGTGTTCTTTAAGAAAAGATGAATTCCTAGAAATGTGGGAATGAAGGGAAGAGGTTGTTGGAGTAGGTATAAAAAGCAAAGGAAGTTAGCTTGTAAACACATAGACAGGGAGAGAGGAGGGTCTGGTGCTTTGCCACTCTTCTCTTCTGCCTGGTTCAATTCCACAGGGGGTACCCTGGTTTGTACCCCACCTCCAAGCTTTCACACAAGTTTTGTGTATAGTTTTCCCCCATTATACTGCAAAGTCCTAGATGGCAGAGACTGTCTTTTGCTTCTTTTTGCATCCTCAGAACTTAGCAAAGAGCCTGGTACAAAACAGGTGCTTAATAAATATTTACTAAATTAAATTGGCCAAATTTTTGTGTAAATACTGGGGCACTTGTCTTAGGTTGCATGAGTGATCTGTTGCAGAAATAATCTAGAGTTAGCTATGTGAAGCAGTTTTGAGGATTTTTCTGATTTCCCAAGTATGGTATTTTGTACAATAAAAATAATCTCTTCCACCACTGCAATAAGCTCTTCTATCAAATTACCCACTTGACTTTCCTGTGTGTATCAGATCAAATATAAAGATTTTTCTTCTACTCATAAAGGATTCTGTCTTAAGTCTCTATTTTCAATTACTCAACTGGCTACACATTTTTATAGTCAAGTTCACAGGTGTGTTTATGCAATAGGCCAATTCAAAAATAAAACAAAGCTCCAGTGTATTTTGCATGATTTTTCTTGTGGATGGTAGTGAGATTGGTTTGGGCCTGTCAGGGTTGTTTGTAAGTGTTCTGTTAACACTTGGGACTTTAATAACTTTTTCCATTCCTTAGAGAACAGTTAAAATGATCAATTTTATTCTCCATTTTGGTACTGAGAAAGCCATACCCACAACCTCTTAGTTTTATCTAAATTGTACAAAAATATCTGAAAATGGAGAGAGAGACCCTTTTCTTCAATTGATATTTGAATTAGTAACCTGCCACTTTTAATGGAGAAAGATATTCTTGGAGCCTTCTCAGGCAGTTGTCTGACTGGCTGCCCTCCCTGTACCACAACCCACTCACACCACTACTGAAAAGGGAGGGAAAAATCAAATGTGTTTACCAAAGTTTGATCATCATCGAAATGCCTTTACTCCCTAACAAGATGGGAGTGAGGGGAAAATGGTAGAAAAATGGAATATGCATGTTTACAAGAAGGCTAGGCAGATAATGAATTATTTCTGTTTTAATACTCCTAATATTACACAAACCACAATTTTTTTTCTCACATTCTCCTCTGTGCTGCCTTACTTTTTATAGCTTATCTTTTCTGCCTTCTGAACTACTTTCTCCAACTCCTGCTGCCTTCTCTAGTGCCTTCAAGACAAGTTACCATGTATAATATATATGACATATATATAATTACATATAATACATATACATACACTACAATAACATCCACTATTCAAGCCAAAAAAATCCAACCCTTTTCCCTAAAAAAAAAAATCCTAAATCAGCATAAAAGTACAATCATTATTTGAGCAAATACAATATGCTCATGTTGTTCACAAGGCATTTTTTAAAATACCTTTCATACCTATAAATGGCAACAATGCAGATAATAGCTATTAAGGAAATGCCTTACACTCCCCACTCCACCCCCACTTCATGCTAAGTCTATTTTACAGATTTTTAAAATCACATTTATCACACGTCTAGTATGGAGCAAAATCTCATCTGTTTTTTAAAACACTTTGGTATCCATTATATTTTTGTGTTTATTATGGAAGAATATCTTAATGGCAAAGCCTTTACTAAGTTAAGGGGATTTAGGCTGCCCTATAAAACACCTATATAACCTCTTAAAAGATTATTTTTGTGAGACCTGTTCCTGTATCAGTATTATTTAAAATATAACTCCATGTTGATCTTACATTAGTTTGCCGTAAGACAAAAATAATGCAATTTATCAGACACAAAGCACAATTTTTAACCATAGGTTTTTGGATACACTAGTCAATACAAATGACTTAGGTCCATTTGAGGGTTATATACAGCAGAAAGGAAATATTACTACAATAGAATTTGCAGATTCTGCTTCATAGTTAACTATATCCAAGTTTCCCTGACACATCTGGAACTGCACAACAAAAACAAAACCCTAACACAATTTCGTGTCAAATACAGCTCTGCCTTGGCTAGGAGCTGTTATTCTGTGATCAAACCTGTACAATAAAATAAGTGAAACAGAACAATCCAGTAGTTAGAGTACAGGTTTTATGATAATTACATTGCTAGTAATTAAGGTTTCAGCATTTCATTACCTTAACTAGATGTAAGAAATAGAAATGATTACGCTTTCAAAGTTAGCCAGTTAAATCAATAATTATGATGATTTCATTTAAAATGTTCAATTTGTTCCAGTTTCAACTTCACGTGAGTAAAACAGTTCCAGAACATGAACAGAAAAGAGCTCCGATTACTTTCATCCTGGATTTATTCCAGCTAAACACACAACAGCCTCCAAGAGTAAAGGAGAGCAACTTATTATTAGCCTTAACATTATGATCGACCTTTAGTCAGAATCATTTCTCAAGTGCAAAGTCAGAGCCAATTGTCTTTTGTTATTCACAAACAAGTCTTATTCGACTTTGGCTCTAATATTTTAAATAAAATCAAAATACAATAAACCATAGTTCATTATTTTGCAGAATTAAATATGCCACATATAAAATACCACAAAATCCTAAACACATACAGTATAATAGGGATGTAATGGCAAGAAAAGTGACCTGAGAATTCTTTCATTCATTTTTAAAAATTTCTTACTTACCTAAGAGGTGTCAGGCACTGTCCTTGGATTCAAATATTAACTCTTCAACTTACTAGTTATAAGAACTTGGGCAAATCTTCTTTGAGCCTCACTTTCCTCATCTGTAAAAAAAGCATAATGATGATCCTAACAATATTTGCACTATTTACCTTCAGATTACTTTGAAGGTATTGAAGAAAATACTTTGCAAAATCTCAAAATGCCATATAAAATGTGAGTTATTATTAAAATATTAATGACATGCTATGGAAAGTCTATAAAGTAGTCATATCCTAAAACATAAAAATCATCAGGGTAATCCGTAAGAAACACAACTTTAAAAATTATTCAAAGTATCTACTATGTACAAGGCAGATTCTGGTTTCAAACATGAGTTTTATTGGAGTCAGAAACTTTTTCAAAACAGAATATATACTAGCTTTGAAAAGTTTCATAATACCCTGTAGCTTTTCCTGAATTAAATATTATATATAACTAATGCAAAAACACACTAATCTATGCCTATCCAGTGAATATAGAAGGTATTTCTTCCTTCCCACTTCCAAAAGTTAAGAGGGAGTATAGACCTCAAAACACTTAAGTGGGTAACACAAAAATTTTCTGGAATTTAAAAACTGAATCTGAAGGCTGTTGAACAGTCAATTATTAATAAAATATTTTCAGGTGCTTTTGTTCAAAAAGATAATTTTATTATGTAAGAGATGTAATAACAACAAATTAAAGATAAATCCATGAGAATACAGAAATGTTTAACAATGCAACAGTGACTACCTGTAAAGATGCGATGTAGTATTTTTATAGGACAAGAAGTATTAGAGTAACGCAAGTTACAGCAATTCCACCCCACTGTGACTGAGATAACAAAAATACTGTAGACATGGCTCCTTCAGATTTGGACGCAGAAGGGACTCTGGCAGTTATAGAAATCCAACCCCCCTCCCCCCCCAGTTTTTGGGGTTTTTTTTTTTGTTTTTTTACAAACGAACAAACTGGAAGCCAGGGAAGTGAGGTGACTTCACCAAGGCCACAGGCTCAGAGTTTAGGCTGACTCCAACACAGGGTGACTTGAGGAAGTCACCTTACTTCCCTGGTGTCTTCCCTAGGGTCCCCTGGCACCCTCCACCCTCATCTCAGGAACTCTGCCTGATAACCAGTATTGATTTGAAGGTGTTGTGACCACTCAGTCTGTCACGGAAGCAGGCTGGTGAAGGAGAAAGAACCCTAACTCTGGAGTCAAAGCACCTGAATTCAATCTCCAGCTTTGCCACTGAATAGGCAAGTGCTTTAACTAACTTTGAGCCCCCCCCTATTTTCTCCATCTGGAAAACAAGAAAATTATACAAGATGGCCTCTAAGGTACTTTTCATATCTTAATCTATGCCTCCTGGAACATCTCTCATTTTGGCCGGGCGATTCCCAACCTAGAATGCACTCCCTCCACATCTTTCTCACCGGTTAAAATCTATCTTCCTTCAAGGCTCCAGTCAATCAGTCAAGTATCTCCTCCCACTATTTTGTTTATCTGGCATAACAACATCAAACAAATTAAATGATACAGGGTGCTGGGGCCTGTGCCCAAAACTATTGCTGACCCCCTGTGCTATTGACTTGAACAGTTCATTTAACAGATTTTGGCTATATCTGTCATATTTTTTTCCTCCCCCAAAACAAAACCCCTAATGTTTGAAGAAAGAATAATTAATCCGATGTAATTCCATGTCACAGCATGAAAACACCAATGCACTTTTTTTCTGGACATTTGGCAGGAATTTCATTCAATAACATTCAAATATAAAATGGACAAAATAAGCACAAATCAAGTTTGTTCTTCCTAACCACATTCTCTTTTAAAGTGAAATAAATGTGTGCAAAATACAAGTGCTTAGTGGAGAATGAAATCACATTCTCAACATATGAAAGGTAAAAGTTATAACAGTTTCAAATCAATTCAATTTAAAATTCTACTTTGGACTTAAAAGAAAAAGCAAAAAAAAGAGGGGATTAACTGGTGCTAAATAATAAAAAACTAAATAAAAATAAAGTTATACACATATATAGTTATATTGTAGATTTGGCTCTGCAGGAGTATAAATGGAAATGAAGCATTTTGCAAGTACAAACTCTAGATAGGAAGAAAAGGTATTTGAAAGGGAGAAGGAAAGCCACATTGTAAAACTTTGAAGTCCTAAAAATTATCCAACAAGATACGCTATCAACAAGTTCTCTATTACAGAATTAATATGCATTATCTTTCCATGAAGGTTAATTAGTAGAAATAAAGTTTCAATATATGTTAACATATAGTGAAAAAGTAATAAAATAACAATCATCATTCCAAGCAACTTTCAATAACTAGAAATACATAATATTCGTGTGGTAAAGAAACTCTGAAATATTAGGAATGAACAGAAAACATGCCCAGTTAGAACTACTACATAACTCCACAAAAAGAGCACACATTATGGTACCTTAGAATGGTACAGGGATTGAAAGATTTTATGAAAATTCAAGAAAAGTAACAATTACTACCTCACCTTCAAAATCCCTAAGTTTTTTACACTGAACATAAGAACTCAATAACCCTCATATAAATCAGAAATCCTCTCTTCTTCTACCCCAAACTTCCCAATTTTGCTAGACGCTAGAGCAGTTCAACAATTAAGGAATAATAAAGAACTAAAAGACCCTCAAACCCACCAATTCTCAGTCTGTCTTCTTTTTATTAGCATAAATCTACAGAGAGGATAAAGAGGCATGTCCTTGAAATCAGGAAGACATAGTAAGTTTTGCCTCCTACACATTTTGGCTATGTCACCATGGGAAAGTCATTTAATTCCTCAGTGTTCTAGTCAACTTTCACAGATTGTAAACCGCAGAGAAGGTAAAGAACTGCACTGGTGATTTATTTTCTACACCAATGAAATCACAGATCCACAGTCCCTATCTCTAGCCTTACAGTCATCTCCTGAGAACTGTCTAACAATTCCCTTGGATTCACATGGTAATAAGTTCAAATGATCAAGGATTTAAGGCAAGAAGGTACCTTAATGATGTAGTTTACTAAACATTTTGTTTTGTAAGTGAGGAAACTAAGGCCCTAAGAAGGTAACTCGCTTATTCTAGGTCACATAGTAAGCACAAGAGTTAGGATTTGAATGTGGGTCCTCTAACTCTAAATCCAGCAATCTTTCCAGTGCGCACATGTTGCCTTTCTGATCCCCTGCCCATACTTTATTTACACGTTGCATATTTCTTTTGGGGCTCCTCCAAATGCTTACGCTTTTTTTGTGTGAAATAAAAAGTTATCCCATGTCACCCTGAGTACTTGTTTTGTATGGGAGCTGGAGATCCATTTTAATCTGTATTTAGGGAAACCCAAGTTACATCCTTAATAAACTAGGAAAATTTGTCTCCAACTGTAGATGGAGACAATTAGCCGAAGAAAAATAATAACTCTTCTAGGGGAAGGCCCATAGAATTGCTTCCTGTTAGCCCAGAGTGTTTGGGTGGCCCTAGGCAATGGGTTTCATATGGGAAGGTACCATCTCATAGCTCTTCTTGGGAAACATACCCGCTGTAATTTTGCAAATTCCCTTTTAATTTTTGTGGGGTGAATGTTGTTCTTTCTTTGTTATAGTCACCGTGCATATTATTTTTTTGGTTCTGTTTACTCTGTTTACACTCTTTTCAGTATTTACCACATTCATAATTTCTTAGCTCTTGGTAATATTCAGTTACCTACACATACCATAATTTATTTAGCTATTCCCCAAACAATGGGCATCCATTTTGTTTTGTCAAGGGCTGTTATGGGATCCCCAGAACTTGTCTTTCTGAGTTGCCACAAAATAGAAACACTGGACTCAGAGCATGCAGGAGGCCCTGAATGTGTTAAAGACAAAATTCATCTCCCCTCACCTCACTTTATTTGTTGTTTGCACCCCAAACTGGATTTCCTGCGTGTCCTTAGGAGGCGTGACAGATGACAGCCAGTCTGTGCCAGGCTGGGGTAAATGCTTGTGCAGCTGGAGTCCAACTATGCACATAAGTGGACCCTCCAATCTTCATAGTCTGGCAGTTCCCAAGGGAAAAGAATATGACTTTTGCCATCACCATGCTCCTCCCCTTCAGGAGGGATTATTGCACCTTTCCCCTTCCATGTCATCCTTCTTTTCCTGTTTTCTCTTCCTCTTTTTGTTGTAGTCATAAAAAACTTCTCTAAGGGCTATGACCTCTTTGGGTTTCCCATGTGTGTTAATTTCTCTTATAATATAAACCTGCTTTTCACCTAAGGCTCCTGAAGTTGTTGACAGTTTCCAACTGTTTGCTACCACAAAAAAGTGCTGGCATAAATGTTATTATGTAATAGGAATTGTTTTTATTAATGGATAAAACTGCATTATGTGTCTAGTAATGAAATCTCTGGATCAATGGATTTGGACCTTGTTTTTTACATAGTTCCAAAGTGCTTTCCAAAAGGTTGTATCGATTCACCTCTCCACCAAAAATGTACTGTCTTTTTCCCACAGTTCCTTGAATACTATCTCTATCTTTTGCCATTTCCCCCTCATTTGGTAGGTGTGAGGTGAAATATTTTAAAATTGTGGCATCAATGACTGAATACAATATATACTATACATATGTTTTGGCCAGGAGAGAATACAGAAACTTGCTTCAACTTCTGATGACTACTTTACAAATTTCAAGTTTGACTATTAGTTTTTACTTTTCTACTGAAAGAATTCACACAAGTCAAACACATGTCACTTTTGTCCATTCAGCGAAGTTTATGGTAAAACTGAATGCTAACATAGGCTAACAAATCGATACTGGCAAAAACAATGGCTTTGTGGTAAACTTTAATTTTTACATATACTTTGGAATCTATTTTTCTTAATTTTTTCTCATAATTTACAATGGATAGGGAGACCAGCAATTAGAATTTTTTATCTATAAGTAAATCATTTTTATATTAGAAATACTTTTCATGAAAACAAAGTTTGCTTTAATGAACTTAGTATCCAGTTATAATTTACCAGGATTAATTTTTAAAAATATATAAAGATGCACAAAAAAATTTCACAGATGTTTTCTGAAGGATTTGCTAAAGCAAAACACAGATATTTGACATGGTTAACACAAATCAATCAAGTTTAAGATTCACATTTTTTATTCCAAATAGTCTATTTAATTTTGGTATGAAGGTCCTCTAAGTATTTTCACTTAAGCTAATTTGTGATTCAAATGAATATTCTGAATATGCTATTTTTGAATATCATTTTCCTGAAAATTCCAAAATAACCTTAAGCTTTTAAAAAGACATTCAGGAATAATTTCCCTAGATTACTCTTCAAAACAGTAAGTCAAACTGTATAGGCCCTAAAAACAAAAACAGAAATCTCAGATAGAGCAACAACCACAATGACTGATTTCTTATTAAAAAAATATACTTCATAATCATTTAATAATTTAAAGTCTACTGTATCTGTTGAACATGAGGGTAGGATATATTTCAAGTAATTTTCAGGGCAGAATATTATCTTGTGAAAACAATGAACTCCAAAGAAAAAAAGTCGTTAGCAATTCAGAATGAAGTGAGCAATTAAAATAGAATTATCCTTCTCTACAAATACTAGAGAACTGTATCCTCTCCTCTGATTCACTGAATGTACATTTGGAGCTCATAATCCCATCAGAATGTTATTATGTCTCATTAATACCAGGGCACAAGGATATTTGCTAATACAGAACCTAAACCAGGGCAGGAAAAATGTTTATTTTTCTTATCTTTTCTGAGCTTTTTCGAAGAGAGGGAAAATTAGTTTTGAAATGAAATAAAAATTTAATTTATAAGTTTGGGGGAACATTTAATTTATAGCTACCAATTATTAAAAAAGTGGGTACATTTCTAATGTATAAACATATGTTAATAAATGGGATAAAAAGCTTAATACTGTATGTTTAATATTATTCAAGATAGCAATCGTATGCTACTTCTAAATCACTGTAAAATATTCTGCCTATGTGTAATAATGCGCAGAAAGAGTATGTAATAATTTATTATTATAATACATATAATCTAATTTGACAATGTAATAAATAGCTTATGGGAAGATCAGCAAAATAAAGTTATGGATACATTTTAGTTTTAAACATGAAATGTTATAAATATGGTGACTCAGATGTATGTAAAAAGAAAATTAATTACGGTTTAAGTTCAGTAAAAAAAAGTTTGATGGGTGAGAATACAACTTCAGAAGAAAAATGGAAAATGATTACTAGTATTTATATTCAACTGATAGAAAAGATAAATATAACATTTTATAGAGAAAAGAAATCTATGTTACACTCAGAAGATTAAAGGAAAAAAGTGTGAATATGATATTGGTAAGATTTATACTCATTCATTTGACATAAAAGACAAATGTAACATTCAACAGAGGAAAAAGAAAGTTCAGCCTCAATTTTCCTGAGCATTTATCTTAATGTGCCATCATAAAGCATAGCTAGCATTAGCAACCTGGTATATTGTCCTGTTTTTTGGACTGAGTTTAATTCTCATTTGGAATGACTATCTAGGGTGTTTTAAAATAAGGATATTATATTCCACATAAAACTATATAAGCCTTTACCGCTAATTGGCTCTAAATACAAAAAGCTTCCTATTTTATTGGAGACTTAAACATTTTATTACTTAGAGGTCAACTATAACATTAAAATGTTCTGTACCTTTAAATGGGATTTTCAGCTTACAAATAAGATCAACATCAAGAAGTTATTAACTTTAGTAGAAAAGAATAAGATTCAGAGACAAAGTCAACAGTTAGTTACATGAATTGTGTTGAAGAGAATTTCTTTTCTGGAACATGGCTCCTTGTCTCCACTCTTTCCCTATTTTAATCCATCTTTTATAATGTTACCAAACTAATCTTGCTTATACACAAGCTGCTATTATTTCTCAGCTCAAAAGTTTTCAATGATTTCCTACCAAGTAGAGTTAAAACACCTTTGTCTGGCATTCAAATCCCTCTACAGTATTGTAGCAGCCTACCTATTTTACATTATTCCTGTGTCATGGATGCCATAACTCAAGGAACAGGTCTTAACCACTCTACTATTTCCCTCCATGAAGCCCAGTCTCAAACTGTTTGACATTCTTATAATGTCCTTCTTATCCTATTAGTTGACAAATTCCTCTCTTTCATCTTTTAAAGTCCAACTCAAATGTCAATCAAGGTTTTCCCTGATCCTTCCCAGTTAGTTAGATCCCCCTTTTCAAAACTTACGAGGCTATACTTACTATCTAAAGTGTTATTAATAAGACTTTCCCACCATTACTTAATTCCAGTGCTTTCCCTTGCTAATTATTTCCTACTTATCCTGTATATGTGTGTTTATACACACACACACACACACACACACACACACACACTCTCACACATACACACACATCTTGATCAGTACACTTTTGTTTGCATGCTGTCTCCTCCACTGCAAGATGCTTAAGGGCAGAGGCTGTCTTTAGCCACTTTTTGTATCTGCAGCACTTATCACACAGTACTTGGTTCTTAATAAATGTCTATCGATTATGTTCTACAGTTATTCATATAGGTCATATCTATGAAGTTTCATTATATAAAACTTAGGAAGTGTTAATTTAAACCTTAAGAACTTTTAAACAAGGACTAGAAGCAGTATTAAAAGACTACTCAATAAATAAGTGTTTATTAAGCACCTATTGTGTGACAGGTACCATGCTAGGAGATGAAGTTAGAAAAGACAAAAAATGAAAGTTACAGCCCTCAAGGACCATATATTCCATGGAAGGGAGAAGGGAAAGTTCCACATTTATAAACAAGTGGAGATAAAATATATACCAAGTAAATATTAGGTAATAATGGAAGGAAGAGGGGAAACAGAGAAGCACTACAAACTAGTGGGATCAGGAAAAGCTTCATGCAGAAAAGTGGCACTTGAGCCTTTAAGAAGGTTAGAGTTTCTCAGAAGGACAAGAAAGAGGGAATGAACATGTTACAGGAATGAGGGCAGCTGGTGCCAAAGCTTGGGGCTGAACACTATGTGTGAAGGGCAACGAGTAGAGGGTGGTATGTGTAATAAGCCTTAAAAGGTAGGCTTGCAGCCAGACTCTGAAGGTTTTTAAGCATCCGAGGAGTTTGTAATTGATCCTAGGGACAACAGGAAGTTACTAGAGCTTAATGAGATAAGGAGAAAGAATCACTCTTGTTCATACTTGAGGACCATCATTTTGGCAGGCTGTATGGAGAATGGAGAAGAGGGGAGACTGGAAGCAACAAGGCCATAGTCCACATAAGCGGTGACATAGTCTGAACTGGGATGGTGACTGTGTGAGCACAGAAAGGGCAGATTTAGGAGATGCTGGGGTGGTAGGATTCATATTGGCAAGTTATTCGGTATGGAGAGGTGCAAAAGAAGTTGAGGATGATTTTGAGGTCCCAGGATCAAAGATATGCAGCTGGAAGGGCCCTGAAAGGCCTGGCCCCATCCCTCATTTTATGGAAGAGGAAACAAAGAGGGTGATGGAGATCTGTCCAAAGTTACAGGTAGAGAAATTACAGAACAAGCATCTTGGCCTCCAAATCTATTATTCTTTCTACTCCATAAACCTTGCTACCTAAAACGATGTTATTACCCTCAAGTTTGGAAGAGGGGCAGATTTAGGAAAAAAAGAAGAGAATGAATTGTTTTAAACAAGTCAAGTTTGAGATGCCTCTAGGAATCCATTTTGAAGTATCCAATAAGAAGCTGGTGATATCAGAGTAGAGTTCAGCGGAGAAACCAGGACAAGTAAAAAAATGGGAGAAGTTTGGTTCAGGTCACATAGAGCGCTTTTAAACTAGTCACACAATCAAAAGTCAACATGACAACTGCCCCAAAAGGCAACACAAACTAAAGTAACAGAGGTGAGCTATCCAGAACAAAAGAAAGATGTGTGACAACCATTCTGCACTTGCCAGACTACATCTGAATTACAGTACTGTTTTCAATTTTGGATATGTCTTTTAGGATAAAAATTGACAAAATAGAGTATTTCTTCAGGACAGTGAACTAGAACATGCAAGGAATGACTGGGGGAACTGAAGATATCTAGCTTGAAGCAGAAGACTAAGGGAAGAGCTGGGGAAGACAGAACAGTTGTCTCAAATTTCCGAAAAGCAGACATAGAGAAAGAGGGCTGGAATCATTCTACCACTGAGGCCTACCTTTTCTACCTACCGAAGTCGCAGGAAGGCAGGTTTAAGCCCTGCGTCAGAAATATCTTCTCAACAGTTAGTGCTGTCTGAACGTGAAATGATGGAAACTGTCTCACGACTTTCTGACAATGTCCCAAAATAATGCTACTTCATAAGGATTCAGTAAAAAGAATTCATCCCTTTCCAGCTTTAGGAGTCTTATTCTATCTTCCTGCAGTACTTGAATTTTTAAAAAAGGGCAGAGGCAATTCTTCAAGGGAAATAGCCTTTGTTAACAGGAGCATGCAACCTGGCAACAAAAGAGTCTTATTGACTTGCCTCTATTTTGCGCCAAGACCTAGAGTACGGGCCAAGCGCACCTTTCATACCCGAGTGTGTCTTCCTTCTTAATGGCCTGACAGTGTATCATCTGGATCTTCCCTGGATCGTCCTGTGGTAATAGTCTTTAAAACTGACATTCCTTTCTGCTTTCACAAAACACAAATTTAAAGTTTCCGTTTCTTTGTTCAGCTATCAAAATCAATTTGGGTGAACATGAAGCAGAATAGTATCTCAATTTATAAGGTGTCTATCACCCTCTCTTTAAGTCTCATGCAAAACATACATTTGTGCCTGGTTTGGGGTGCCCATAATTTAGAAAGCAATAGGATGCAAACTTCAGGCACTGAAAGCTCTATAAAGAGCTGCTGACTACTCTAAAATCATTTCCTTCTAGGCCTGTAAGCTAGATCTCAAGATGTACCCTCTAGCTTTAATTGTAATAGCAGTGCTCTACAAGGACATATGCTACTACCTTGTAGATCAGTGCCTACAGATTTCTGGTCCCACCTGTCCTTCCTTGTCAGTAGCTCTGGGTGATATAAACAGCTTTGGATATAATTGGCTCTATCCCTACTACAGAAGAAGCCTTTTTCAATGCAATCTGAACTTAAGTATAGCTATTAGTAAAGTGGAATTGTAAAGAGGCTAATTTATTATATAATAAAATTTTGTTCTAATAATGAAGAAATCTAATTGCAGTTGTATGTGCTTGGTATTTATAAAGCATCATTAGAAATGGTAAATAAGTAGCTTAAAAAGTCAACATAGATACCTAGTAGAAATTTAACAAATATCCACCCCCTTAGCAATTCTCTTGTCCTTCAGTAAACTATTTTACTCAAAAAAGGAGAATTTCAACAGTTAATAATTGCTCCCTTCCCATTTAACTTACCACATGCTTCCTAGCTTTAGGCTCCATATGTATGTAGCTGGTTATTTAAATTTGTGGATCTGAAATCTGTAAGAGATTTTTCTCAAACAGTGATTGACTTTTGTATCCTGTTTCCATGGAAACTGAGGTGGAGTTTTAGAGAGTTAAAACTTTTTAAGGGTGTTTATTTTATTTAGGCTTTACCTCATTTCCCCTACCAAACTTGTCCACAGAAACAGGAATTAGTTACCAACAAACAAAATTACTGTCCACTAGTTTTTGACATGAGCCACTTTCTTCTCTAACAATGGACTCACAGAATACAGATTTTAAAACAGACATCTAGGAATACAACTTTTTCTTACCTTAGACTGCCAAACTGTTTCCAGAGAAACTGATTAAATAGAATTAGGGAAAACTTCATGACCTCTAAAAGTCATGGCAGAGCAATGATAAAGAACTAAACCCAGAAAAGTAATGGGGGGAGGGAGGAGTCATCTTCATAATCAATTCAAACTATTATTGAATGTTTACTATGTGAAAAGTATAGAGATATGTGCCAGATTTGATTGCAATACACTACTAATCCCCCTAAACAGTTCATCTTTAAATGAATTTACTATGTACTAGGATACAGAAAGAAAAGCAGACAGAACCTGTTCTCAAGAAACATAAATTCTAATACGTATAGACAAAACATAGAGGCAGATTCAGCTGCAAGTCAGATAGACCTACTATTAATAGATTACTATCATTAAGTATTTAAATCACAAAAAAGTAAGAAAAATTAACTTATATATGCAAAAGTCAAATAAAAGTCTCAAACTAGTCATAAAAAAGTCTGACAAAAATTATTAGATTTAAAATACCTCTTCCCATTTCCTATCTCAATAGGTTAAAAGTCAATGAATTTACAAACCTGAATGTATCAGCCTTGATACTCACACCACTTCAGTAGCCTCTTATCCTTAGGACTCCTCTGAATGGAGGGAGGGAGAAAAGGAGGGAAGAGCTACTTCCACAATCTCCATTTACGGAGGACCCCCTCTGGCTATCTATTTCCCACACAGGTAACCCACCAACTCCACCCCCCACGTTTCAGCTTTCTTTTTTGTGTGTAGTCTTCCCCATAAAAAGTAAGTTTCTGAACTGAAAAGATTTTTTTTCTTCTAGATTTATATCCCTAGGGCTTAGCACAGTATGGCACAATCACTGCTAGCCACAGAGCACACCCTTCCTGGTATCAATGTATCTAAAAAACAAAAGTAATGTTTTTGTAACCTGGGCAAAGGTAGCTGGATAATTTTTCATGATACTACATAAGGGCTATGCTCGTTCGGTATTCATCCCAAACAGTATCCCTGTTGGCTGTCAATGGAGTACTCTCTCTAGATACAGTCTCTCTCCAAGTATGCCAACAATAGCATCTTGTCAAATTACTTTCAATGACAATAAATACTCAGTTGGTTCTATTTCCCCTAGATTTCAAGTCAATTCAAACCTTTCCGCTTGCATTTATTATTACAATTTTCACCAAACAGGCTAGAACTTCAAAAATAATGATTCCTCCATAGTGTGTCTGTTGTTCAGCCTGACAAGAAGAATATTAAAAGTTAATGTTTATATACAGTCTAAAACCTTTCAGGCTCACTGTGAACTGATATGCTGTGGAGGTGACCCTGGATTCTGGACAGCCTATGCCAACAGAGTTGAAGTGCTATCAAGTTCCTACAATGCTGGTAAGGCTTCAGGAACAGCCCTGGCAATAACAATGCCTTTCTGAGATCCAGCCCAGCTAAGCATTCTCAACTTTGTAATCAAGTTTTGGAAGGACAAACAATACTGAAGGACTTAAGAACACTGATTCAGATAATGTCTCCAGGACTTATGAGGAAACCAGTTAGCCCTTCTCCAGGCAGAGAGAGAGGTGACAGACATGGTGTACAGAGACATAAATCACAGGCCATGAACTTTGTGTATTCGTTTTGCTTGACTACGCTAATAGTGAAGGGGTTTTTTTTTTTTACAAGGGTTTCCATTGCCCTTTTTTCTCTCAGTTAATGGGGGGAAGGAGGGAAGAGAAGGGGAAAGTTTCACAGGTGAGTAGTTTGAAAGAAATCAAGTATCAAAGGGCTTGAAGAGGAAAAGACAAAAATCTTTTGGTTGACAAAAATCTAGCAGGAAGAGCTAGAAATTGAGATAGAGATCTCAGAGATAGAAATGCAGTTCAGGGAGCAGAAGAAAGTACAGAACTCCTCCAAAAGTCTCTTTAAAAAGGGCTCCCAGGGCCGGCCAACTTGTCTTTTCTCACCAGCTATACTCTCTTGGACTGGCCTGACCATGATCATGCCCCCGGGAAACTTCATCCAATGAGAACGCATAGGTACTCTCACCTCACCAGCACCCTCGGCCAATGAGATTGGAGGGCTAGAAGGTGTAACACAGAACACTTCCAAAAGTCTCCATTTAAAGTGACTGAGTCTCTTCTTTCCCACTGGCTAGTATCTCCTCAGACAGTCAAGTGCTTTTTTTCCCAGTCCCCATCCCATTTTCGGCTAGCTTTTGTGTATTTATCTTTCCACATGACACCACAAGTTCTCTAAGGACAGAGACTGTTGTTTTTGTAGTTGTTTTGTTGCTGCTGTTTTAATTTGTATCCTCAGCACTTAGCAGAGTCCCTCAAATTGAGGATGGGCTTGATAAATGTATACTGACTGAAAGCATATAATACTTAGTAGTCTACTTGCCAAAACACACACACATTGGAACTATATGAAAACTACAAACACTCTTTACAAAAATATAGATCTAAAAGAAGTGGAGGGGGCAGTGTGGGGAATACAGTGGATAGAGCACTAGGTCTGAGTCAAGGAAGACTCATCTTCCTGAGTTCAAATCTGGCCTTCAAGAATAAGAGCAACAAAGAGCTGGCAATGACTGAAAAACTGCTGGACAACAAAGAACTGGAGAAATATTCATTGCTCATGAGTAGGCAAAACTGATATAATAAAAATAACAAAATAGCATAAACTAAATGGTTTTACTTTTTCAGTTCCATTCCAAACAATCTAACAAAGGATTACTTTATAGACCCAGAAAAACATTTTTTTTAATTCATTTGGAGAAACAAAAGGTCAAAAATCTCAAGTAAATAGTAGGAAAAAAGTGGGGAGGTCTAACAGTATCACATCTCAAACCATTCTACATATCAGTAATCATCAAAACAATGTAGTACTAAGGAAAACATATAGAGACTGATAAGTGCAACAGATTAGGTACACACTATACAGAAACAAACAAGCACAGTAGCATAGTGTTTGATAAACCCATCTGTAGAATTAAGAAATTAACAAAAGTTGCTGAGAAAACTGGAAAGCGGTCTGGTAGAAACTAGGTACAAATCCACATTCCACAATGTACACCAAGACAAGTTCTACATGAGTACATGACCTAGACAAAAAGGTAACATCATAAACAAATTAGAAGAGCAAGGAAGAAATTACCTGTTAGATCTATGGAGAGGGCAGGAGTTCATGACCAAAGACATAAAATAGCACATCAAACCAAGAGCAACTAAAATTTGAAGAGAAGCAGGTAGATATGAAAATCTTTGTAGTAAATATTTCAGATAAGGATATAATTTCTTAACACATACTTAAAATTGATTCAATTTGCTAAGAATAAGAGATATGCCCTATTAATAAGGTCAAAAGATATGAGGAGGCAGTTTTTAAGAGAAGAAATCCAAACTAACAGCAGCCATATAGAAATGAACATTAAAATAACTCTGAGGTTTCACCTCACATTCAGTGACAGATCAGGGATGGAAACCAGAGGTCTCTATTTAAAACAATGCAGAGAGAAAGAATATATACAGAACCAGTCTGAGAATGAAAAATAACTAAATTCAAGCCAGGTCTCCAACACAACCTCTTTAATGCCCTAGGCCACTCTCTTGTAGGACAGGTACTGATTTCCTATCAATGAGTAAGAAGATTTTTCGACATCAGGAGTTTCCTATACCAATGAAATTCCAGGTATGGTTTTAAAAAACAGTCATGAGAGGAATAATGACATTGAAAAGATGGACCTTTTTTTCAGAGAAAACTTGGGGGTAATTAGAACCAGACCAATATGTTTGGAGCAATCTGTGAGAAACTAGATGGGATTTGTTTTGCTTCATCCATAGGATTTCCCTTTAATCATCAAGACTTAAATGTGTATCACAGTTGAAATCCTTCTCACATTTATTATCTTCACAAAGTTTAGCCATTCAAAAAGTTTCACTCCTGTATGAATTATCTGATGTTAAGTGAAACATGCACTACAGAGGAAAGCATTCCATATTCATTACATTCATACAGCTTCTCTTTGACACAAATTCTCTGATGCTGATTAGGCTATTTCTTCTGAGCTTGCGTTCCCACATTCATTATACTCATAAGGATTCTCTCATATAAATTGTTTCCTTACTCCATAAGTTAACAGGAGATCATGTTTACCAACCAAATATACAAGATCATATTTAGCTCTAGAAGCTACATTTTTTGAAGAATTCTGATATCTGGGGCATGTCCAGAGGAGCTGATAAGCAAAGATGATGTGGGACTTGATGTGTCATATGCAGATAAAAGGAAAGGAAATGGGTACCTGGAAGACTTAGGGAATGCATGACTATTGTCTTTTAAAAAGGGGTTGGGGCTGTATGTAGAAGAATGACTAATCCAGGTGAGGGAAGGCCAATTGATGGCTTTTCTTCTTTGGTTTTGCGTCTCACTCTTGGAGACCCTATGTGGGGTTTTCTTGGCAATGATATGAGTTGCCATTTTCTTCTCCTGCTCATTTTACAAGAAAGGGAAGCAAACAGGGTTAAGTGACTTGCCCAGGATCACACAGATAGTAAGCATCTGAGGCCCATCCTCATTTGAACTCAGGTCTTCTACAGGCCTGGTAATTGACACCATCTAGATATACAAGTTATGTAAAAGTAAATTTTGTCTCAAAAGTTGGGAGCACTTCCTAACAATTAGAGTTATTTGAAAATGGACTAATAATATTCTCTTTGTAGGCATTTAAAGAGACGTTGAATGATTTGTTGAGGATGTTTTAAAGGGAAGTTATGCTGATCTTAGGGTCGACCACAAAGAGAAAGAAACAGGGCTTAGGACAGTGCCTGGCATATAGCAAGAGCTTAATTAATGTTTACTGTTTGAATGACTGACTGAATATGTACATAGAAACAGCTGAAGTAACTAGGGTTTTCCTAAGGTGTAGGCACAAGATACTAAGTTAAATACCAATTCCAACATGTATGGGGGTATGGCTTGCTTATAATTGGTGTAAATACAAACAAAACACCTAAGCACCCTTTAATTCTGACTATAAAATGATATAAGCTCCTGTGTCCATAAACCATACGGAGCTCTCCGCCTGTAATATCGAACCAAGCTTATCATTTTGTGGATTGACAGTGAAAGTAGAGAAAAGTCAACACTGTGAAAAATATACTGCAAAATATTAAGATTAAGAAATGAAAGTGGACAACTTTTAAAGAACTAAACACTCTGATCACTGCAATGACCAACCACAAGTCCTCAGAACCTATCACGTAACATACCATCCACTTCCTGTTAGAGAGGGAATGTGACTCAGACTAGATTGAGATTTATTTTGGAGAGGATCAATGTGGTGAATTAGTTTTGTTTAACTATATATATTTGTTACAAAAGTTTGGGGAAGGGGTGTTTCTCCTCAATTGTGTGTGAGGAGAAGGCACATGAGTGGGAGACAAAATAGATCTTTAATACTTTTTAAAATATGTAACTTAAAAAGACATGAAGCTAATGTCTTGAAGAAAACTCCTAAGCTTTGCCACTTACTACCTGTGTGACTTTGGAAAGTCTAACCTCTATACATTTTATTTCCTTTTCTGTAAAAAGAAGGGGCTGACCTAAGATAACCTCTGAGATCTTTTCCAATTCTAAATCCATGATGGGTGACGTATCCCAGGATGAGCACATGTTGAAAACTAAGGTGATTACAGTGGGGACGCATTTATCTTTTCCATAGCAGTCAATACTGTATGTCTGTGACATAAGTAAAATGTATTATAATTTGTATCTTTTCCCTCATCTAACCACATCACAGGGTTTAGGTAGGAAAACTAAATGACAAATATTAAACATCTTTTGGATACACAGCATTGTGACATATTAAAGAAAACACAAAATTCAGATCAGAAATAGTCCACGACTTCAAGAAGCTTGTCACTTATCAGGGTGAAATATACTGAACTCAGATGTTAATTCCCATTAGAACATGAGAGATGTATGGGAACATTAAAATAAAAGTGCTACCTGAGGTCTACAAGGAGGGTCATTCATAAATAAGGAGTGGGGGAAACTAGGGAAGACTTTCTGAAAGTAGCCTGTAAGTTGGGTTGTAAAGAATGAGTAAGAATTTAATACGTGAAAATAGGGAGAACATTCTACAGGCAGGGAACAAAACTCAGATTTCTGCCCGTAAAAAAAAAGAAGATGCAAGAGTCTAAAGGTCTCTTTTAACTCCAAGATTTTACAACATTCCAAGGGCTTTCAATCGCTCAGAAAATTAAACAGATATTTTTCATGTATTATGGTGAGCTAGCTAAAATTCAGGTTAAGATATATCCTATAATGTTATATAGTTATAGTAAAATGTTTAAGTTTCAATGATATTCTAATTGGTTTCAAACTCCAGTTAATTCACATTCCTTAACATCACCAGAAATTTGTATCTTGTTTTCATTAATTCTCTTGCTAGTCAGAGAAAAACATTTTAGCTCCTCCCTTTGATTTCAAAGTGCGGCTCAATTTCAGATTTTTCAATTTCTATTTTCCAAAGAATTTCTATAACAACAAAAATTCCTCAATTTCTGAGATAATCATAATAGATTAGAATTTTATAATAAACCAAGCACTACTTTTCCTTCAGGTATGATTTGCTGATAAAAATGAGAGCTGACATTTCTGCAATGCACTTTGAGGTTAATAAAGCACTTTACACACATCAGCTCATTTGACTCCCTTATGAAATAGGTAGTACTACAGTTAGGTGCATTTTGCCAGTGGGCAAACTGAGGCTCAGAAAGGCTAAACGACTACTTTACGGTCACTCGTCTAGTAAATGTTAGGGATTTGTTTCCTAAGTTCTAAACTATCCAATACATTATGCTAGTGGATAAGACAGATAATTGAGGGGAAGGGGGAAATATAGGAAATGGTAGAATTTAAGATTCTTTAATATTTCAGTCAAAAATTTGACTGTACTGCATGCATTTCATTTAAAAATTAATCAGGAAATAAGCTCATCTTAGAGCTTAAATATGTAATATCTGCCATTAAATTGGTCTGCAACCTAACTTTTAATTTCATGTAGTGTTACTAACTCAAAATTCAAATTACTTTGTTTTCCTTACTATTTCTCTTAATCTGAGAAATCAGACAAATGAACTATGTTAACATGAGACTCTGTGCTCCTGTATCACATTTTTATGCATACCAATCAAATCACTGCCACCCAACAGTATAATCCAAATTCAAATTCTTTATCAATTTACTCCAGCATCTTGACTAATTTATTGCATTTTCTGGTACATTTTATTTTGGTTACAATCTTGCTTGTGCTAATAGAGACATTAAAATGACTCAGCTGGATAGAAACAAATAAAATATATATTAGCAACCTAGAAAAATCAGGGTGAATATTGTCCAGGACATAATGAAAATATCTTACTGTGTTAGGGCTTAGGTTTGTAAAAGTATTTCTGCTGCTCAAAGAATGTCTAGTACTTAATTTTTTCTATATATTCAAAAAATGTTAAAGTATCACCTCATCAACAGAAATTAGAAGTTCTTAACTGGTCTGGTCTATGTAACACTAATGTCTGTGTGAAGCCACTTCATCAGATGATCAGAAATATAAAACTGTTAAAGTCAATGTCCCAATTAGCACAATATTTCTACATCACACAAAAGCATTGGCTAAAAAAATTGTTACTACCATGATAAAAGCAGGTCATTTATATAGTTCTTTAAGGCTCATAAAGGCTTCCTAACCCCATAAGATAGTTCAAGTATTATCACCCGCATCTTAAAAATGACAGTGATAATACTTCAGATATCAACAGTCTGTTCACTGAGTCACCATACTCATGATTCAAGTCTGAATCACCTTATTTCACATCCCCACATTATTTCCATTAAAACACAATGACCACTACATTGACCTCAAAAAGTTTAAGGACTTATCCCAAATGTCCCTTAAACTATCCTTTCTTTGCTTGTGAAGTTCCTAGAAAGAATTTTTACACAGATGTGAAAATGTAAATGACTTGTGCTTTTTAAAAAAACCCACAAATTATTCCAACACAATTTCTCAAATTATAATTTTGTGATACTGCTTGCTGCCTCCCAGTAAAATGAATAACTCACAGAATGCCAGCAAAATGTCATAAGGTTTTTTGGGGTTTGTTTTTTAAAATACCAGTGAGGTCATGAAGTTCATCAAAAGCAAGATTTGGGAGTCAAGATCAGAGTTCAAATACAGCCTCTCAGACACTTGCCAGCAGTGTGACCTTGAAAAATCAAACTGTGTCACCTATCTCCCAGGATTGCTGGGAGGATCAGATTACGTAACATATGTGCTACATATGTGTAGCAAGGTAGTATGCAAATGCTAGCAACTATAAATAGTATAAGGATAATATTCTGGTGAAAAAGGAACTCTAAATCATTTTATATTCTCCATGAGCACAAGCAAGATCATCCTAAATAAAATACAATGTATCAGAAAACGTAATGATGACTGAGTAGTTCTGGAAAATTACGTTTTACTCAACGTAACCACAGTCAGCTAACTGTCGAGGTGGATAGAGTGAGAAAGTCTAGAGTTAGGAAGACTTATCCTTCTGAGCTCAAACGCAGGCTTACACAATTACTAGCAGTATGACCTTGGGAAAGTCACTTTAACCCTGTTTGTGTCAATTTCCTCATCAGTAAAATGAGCTGGAGAAGGAAATAGCAAACCATTTCGCTATCTCTGCCAAATGGGGTCATGAAAAGTCAGACATGACAGAAAAACAACTGAACAATATAACCACATAAATATTAAAACATTTCAAAAATGCATTTAAAATTCATTTACATTTTAAAACAATAAAAGGCTTAATTTTAAAATTAACACTATTCAATAAATTTATATTTGTTTTATCTGATAGGTTTTTCTTCCTAAAGCTTTATTGTCATAATCACTAGTCACTAACAAAATTACACTGAAATCTATTTAAAATGGCATCTAGAAAGCTGTAATTCTGTTCCAAGAGGGCAAACTCAATAAATCAAAATTAAGATGTATGTGGATACTTTTATTAGTGTATACATTTTTTTTTAAAAGTCAACACTTTCTAAAGTCATTGTGAAATAAATGCCAAACAATCAAGTTAGAATTATATGAGGTCTCTACATTATATTCTCTACTGTAAAATTTCTGCATTAGCAGAAAATTCCCCCAATCTATATTCTGCATCTAGATATATGTTTTCTATAAGGGGAGGTTGATATTTTCTGGGTCCCTGCAAGTATTCTTCCAAATGTAGGAAGAATATCCAGGTGGGCTTCCCCACGGAAGAATATTAGATTGATGTCTTCAAGGAATAGTCTAGAATGGTTCCCAAATCATTTTCCTGAGTTGCAACAGTTAAAAAGCCTGTTACTCTAAGTATAATTTAGATTTTTCCCTTCCCTTAAGTGTATTACCTTATACTTGTCTAATTGCTTGCCACTTTTTCTGCCCACTCACATAGCTTTGAAAGATATCTTTGCAATTAATTTGGACTGGCTTGTATTTCACTGACTAGAGTAACTTAAACTGTGCACTCCCTCTTCCAAATTATTTACAAAAACATTATATGGACATGGTTGGGTGGAGAGTTTAAGTTTATCCATCTCCTTAGGAACAACTTTCCAAAAATGGGAATAAAGGGAAAGCAGTGCGGGGAAAGGACAGTTTTGTGCTCATTAGGTTGACTACCACCACCATTACAAAACAATTAGGAAATAGGTAGTTCTGGTCTTTAGAACTTCTTCAAAACACCTCCTGTCTCTCCCCAAGCTTGTGAAGGAATGAATAAATAAGTGAAAAGCATTTAATGAGTACTGACATTTAGTGAGGAAAGTATTATTCATGAAGGAAAACTCAAGTGAATAAAGAATACCTATTGTCCACATCAGGAGGGGCAGGTGAAGAAACAAGCTCTATCAGCATCTATCTCTTGGGACAGACACTGCAAACCGACCATGAGCCAGGCCCAGAACTGAAGAGAAAGAAAAAAAACTGGCAAGATTATATCTGGAAAATTATGCAGCATATTTAATGACCCTAAGCTGCTTCCTGAAACAAAGTTCTTCTTTTTCACATCAATATTCTCCTGGTGCGATATACTATAGCTACAAGTCACAGGATATCAGTCTCTAAAGAAATAAATGCAAGGTTACTTAAAGGGAAACGGAGATTCAGAACTAGCAAAAGCTGTCTACTGCACATTACCAAAGAACTGTTCGAATTGTAGAGCCAATATACAATGAATGACCAGTAAAGAAAGTAGATCTGGTCATGTGGTCAAAGGCAGACGTAATTAACTGGTAGAGAGCCTGAAGGTCTTCCTTGAGCTTTAAACACTGGCAAGAGATTTGCAGAAAGAGCATAGCACCCAAGCACACTGAACAAACAACCATGGCAGGATTTACAGAAGGACATGGATAAAGGGTTGCACATGTCAAGAGGTTATGATGAATGGGTTATGCATTACTGGAAGTAGTAATTACAACAGAGGAGATCATGGATCTGCTGAAATAGTATGATATGCTTGCTTTATACGCACTACTTATTTGCATATTTTCTCCTCACATCCTATATTTCTATCTTTTCCCTTTTTGAATGAAAAATACAAAATTTTCTTTTTCCTCCATAAAATTCTCCCACGCTCATTATCAGCAGCATCAAAAGTCCAGATTCTGTGAAATTGGGCAAAAGTAATTAGAGATGTGTAAATTGTATTTAATTAAACCCTGCCAGTAATAACAGACAGTACTTAACCACTCACCATACTTCTTTCAACAATTCTTATCAAGACTTCAAACACTATATTATTAAAGGAATTCTGAAAACAAAACAAAATCCATATAGGCTACTTCAGAACGCTCCCATTTATTCAAAATCCAAACCATCAGAAAGCTTAAAAATTTTTTTTTCTTCCAATAGTTTGAACTTCTATAAGAAAAGGAAGCAAATAAGAGAAGAGATGACACCAGGGATTTATTTTTTTAAAGTATACATCAATTATCAGGAAAATACAAATGTAGTCTAATTCTGGATTTTTAGTCATGGCATTTTACATTAAGTATAAATCATTAAACAATAGTTTACTTTTATTACTGTCCTTTATGGTATTTTAAATTCTGGAAAGACATGCAAATTAGAAGTTAGGAGAGACTTGAACCTGGTTCTGATACCTACTAGCTAAATGACCATAGGCAAGTTAACTTCTTGGAGACTCAGTATTCCCATCTGCAAAAAACAGAGACAGTCCTAGTTAAGGAGTAGTTGAAAGAATACTAAGGTTATGTGAAGAAGAAACAAAATGTCTTTTAAATTTCCATTATAAAAATGTGTGAAAACTGGTAGAGGCAGCATGGGTAGAGAGCTGCCAGGAAGCCAAGTCAAATTCAAGTCTCACCTCTGACCCATTCTGGCTTGTGGGTGACCTGAGGGTTAACCTCTCAATGCTTTAGGAACTCTTTAAGCCTAGAAGCTGCAGAGAGAATGCCTGCTTGTAATAAATGCATTTATATAATATTTTGTTAAAAGATACTTTATTCACCGAAAAAAGCCCTGTATATTTGTACCATTCTATTTTACAAATGAATAGGCTTGACATTTAGAGAGGTTAATCAACTTGCCACTGGTCATACATCTAGGAAGAGAAGTGTTCTTACCATTCCCAACACAGAATCATGCAGAATCCTGACCCCATTCCCCCAATTACTCTAGATAAACTGGATTTTACAGTAACTCTCTTCTAATCTATTTCACCTTGCTACCTATATGATTAAAGTTTTTCAGAGTAAGCATAAAAACACAAAAACTAAAAACTCAAGCACTCAATCTGAAATTCACTACAGGAGAAAAGGATCAATGGGGTCTATAAACTCTATCCTAAGGGATTTAGAAAGAAACTGGCATTATTTTACATTGGTTCAGACTTGACCTACATTTCACTCATAAAAAAGTCTGTGTATCTTAGGTGAACCAAAAAGGTAAAAACTTTGTCATTCAAGATCTACTTGGTTTTTGACAGACAAAAAGCAACAACAGAAACTCCTTTTCCCCCTCCACTAGCAGTATGGCCAACATACAGTAGACATTTTGAAGTGTCTGAAGAAATTATGTTTTTCAGAGTACCTTTTCTAACCTTTTCCATATGCTCATCCCTTGTCACTGATTATATTAATAAAATCTAGCTTTGTATTTAACCTATGAGAATATAGCCACAATTCAGTCAGTTAAAAAAGGGGGAGGGAAAATATAGGATGAGGGAGTTGTGTATAAAGAGAAAAATACTGATTTCACATAATAATATGCTAGAGCAGGCATAAAGTTAGATCATCCCCTTTCTCCCACAGCGTATGGCTTTTCTGACCAATCCCCTTGGCTAGGAGTATACGAGGATGGTTCAGAGAATATGTGCAAGACTTGGAGTAAGAGCACTGAGGTTCAAATAACAAACCCCAGGCCATGTGTAACAGTGACCCCACTACCTATTTGGGCCTCAGTGATTTACATGATTTCTTAAGTAACTTCCAGCTATAAGCTTTTGATCCTTCTAAGAGCGAGGAAGATGAAACTCATTTGTAAGCTTTTGCTGCTATGGAGAGTGAGGTTGAAACTCACAATTTTAACTCAGCAGCATCAACTAACAGGAGCCTAAAATAGTTTCTTTCTCCTGCACTAAGACTTTCACTCTACTCCCTTTCAAGGTTCTGTGATTTTTCTGTTTTTTTAAAAATACACTTCCAAGTAGCCCTGGCATACTTTTTTTTAAATGCACAGATACTGAAAAGTAGCACCTGAAAGAACAGTATATACCTGTATTCCTAACAGTATATAAACTGGAATACTAAAATTCAATTCGGCTCTACAAACATTTATTAAGCACCTACTACGAAATAGGCGCTGGAACCATCTTCACGGTAAAGAGAGGAACTGGGCCTGTGAATTCATTTGAATGATTACTTATTACCAGAGAACTCAGTCGATGCACACCAGCACCTTCTCCGCATTCCCAGTCAGTTACCTGTCCTGGAATACTCTCAGCAGAGGGAATTTCTACCAATGCAAACCTGGAAAGCCTCTGCATCTTACAGACCAGAGGTACCCAGAGTCAAAAAGGGGAAGGGACTGGCGTCAGACGTGGGGACTGCTCTGGGCTCGCTGCCTGGCAGTCTCAACAGGTAACTGTATAAGCTTGGAAGAGAGGCGTCACTTCTTAACGCAAGGCTCGGGGACCACCCTTGCCCCTCTTCGGGGCCGATAAGATCTGGGCAGGAAGGTTTCGGGCCGCTCTCCTCCTTCTCCACCGCCAGCCCAAGATCTTGGGAGTGGGTAAAAAGGCAACAGGTGAGGACTGAGGGTGGGGGGACCACCTCCCCGCAGCGTCCCGGGGGACACCGGCAGGGCTGCTCCGACAGCCCAGAGCCAGGGGCTCCTTCCCCAGCTTCCCGCCCCGGGAGCAGCGCGGTCCCGGCCCGGCCCACGCTGACTTCTCCCGGAGCGCCCGCCGGGCACCGCCGGCAGCGAGGACGTCCCTCCCGGGGCCAGATGGGCCAGCCCCACACCCACCCCGCGCTCCGGTCCGGAGAAGTCCGGGACGGTCCTCCAGACCTCCCTCCTCCACTCTCGGACCAGGAGCCGCCAAGGAGAGGGCGAGGGCGCGGTGCCCGGCGAAAGGGGCGCAGCGGGGACGGCTCGGCCGCTCCCTGCCACCCCCGGGGCGCTGGCACCCGAGCCCCGCGCGCAGGCACACAGACGGCCGCTGCCGCCGCTCAGGCGACGACGAGAACGCCGAGCGGGAGCGGAACGTGAGGCGCGGTCCAAAGTTACTTACCTGGGCATGGAGGGCTACCCCACCGCGGCGCGGCGCTCCGGAAGCCTCGGTCCGCTCGGCCGCCCCCGCCGGCTGAGGGGGGAAGAGACGTGATCCGGCTCCGCTTCGCCAAAAGCCCCGCCGCCGCCGTCGCCGCCGCCGCCGCGGGATTCCTGGCAAGAAGCAAACTCCGGCCAAGACTTCACTCTCGCCTCAACCGCCCCTGCTTGCTCACCTCACGGGGGCGAGCGCCCGCGACCGGACCGCCTAACCCGACACCCGTTCTAGCCAATCGGACGCGGCTCAGGTCAGGGAGGGGGCGGAGCGGGGAGAGCCTCGCCCTATGGAAGAGCCGAGGGGGTGGGGCGCTAACCCAGCGGAGCCTCCCGGGTTAGAGTGAGTCAGCCCCGCCCCGCTGTTCCCTCCGCTCGCCCCTCCCCACCCTCCGGCTCCTTGGCCCGGGCTGTCTCCGTCACTTGCCTGATTTCCCTGCCGAAGACTGGCTAGGAGGCTTCCCCCGGGCTCCGGCCATGGGGAGTGGAACAGCTGGGGGGAAGAGTCACATGTGTGAGGGGGAGGAGAACCAGTGGGGAAAGGCATGGGGAAATGTGGAAATGGGAGAAGCCAGCTGGAGCAGGGAAAAGAGCAAACGGGGGCGGAGGTGGAAACGAGGGAAGGCGAGAAAGGGAGCCAGCACGTGGGAAAGAACACCTGAGGGACAGAAAGGGAAGGGGGAGGCTCGGCTGGAGAGAAGGAAAGGGAAGGAGATACGGGGTGTGGGGATACGGGGATCCGGAAAAGAAGGGATTCCCAACGGAGGGCAGAAGAGGAAAAGAAAAGCGGCACAAATCTTGATAAGAGACGAGGGTTTCGGGGGCCAGGACAGGCCCCGAGGAGAAAGGACAGAGAGCAGACCCCAAGTCCCCACCCAAGTTTAAAGCAGATTCGTCCATCTGCCCAAGCCGAGCCTCGAGGCAGGGACTGGATCCCCGTAGGAGACCCACGTGGACGCTCCCCTTGGCCCCGAGGCAGCTGATGAAGCGAGCTGGGATTCCCACCCCGGCATGCCCGCGTGCCTCTCGGAGAGGTGTCTCGGCAGGGCTCCCCACGAGGGGGGGCGGGCGCGGGCAAGGCAGTTGGGGTCGGGCTGGGGGAGGGGTCCGCGCCCATTCCCGGAAAGGTGCTTTGTGGGGAGCCAGGGTCACTTGAGGCGGGGGCTGAGTACCCCCGAAAGTGCCAGGCTGCAGGGAATAGGAATAGTAACGAGCCCTGCCACTGGAGGAGGGGGAAGATCCCGCCAGGTGAGGGAGAAGACCACTCCCAAGTGAGGGGGCAAGGCCGGGTCAGGAGAGGGGATTACCCCAGGTAAAAGCGGGAGGCCCCGCCGGCGGAGAGGAGGGCGGCCTAGAAAATAAAAACCCGAGCCTGGGACGTGTGGAGGGGAGAGGCTCGCCAGGTGAGGGGCGGCCGCTGCCCCTGGCGGGGGCGGGGGGCGGGGGCAGGGCCGCCGGGAGGCTCCGCCCCTCAGCCTGGTCCTCGCCTCGCCGCGCCGCCGCGGCTCCTCCTCCGGCTCCGCCCTCCTTCCTGCTCAGCCCGCGGGGACCGAGGTATGGGGCGCATCCCCGGGGCCGCCCCCGCCACCTGAGGAGCCCGGAAGCTGCCCTCGGCCGCGCCATGGAAGAGGACGAGGAACTGGAGAGGTAACGGTCCGGACAGCGGCGGGCTCTGAGCGGGGGAGGGGGAGGACGCCCCGGGGGGCCTGCGGCCCCGGCGTCCGCCTGTGCGGGGCCGGGCCTCCGCGCCGGGGACGGGAAGGGGCCGAGCTACCTGCGCCGGGGAGGGGGCCGTGGGGCCTGGGGAGGCGAAGGGACGGGACGGGCAGCCTGGACTGGAGGGGGCAGAGAGAGGAAAGGAGAATCGATGCCCCCCCCCAAAAGGGATAGGAAACAGTGCTGCGTGTGGGAGGGGAGGAGGAAAAAGATGGGAAAAGTGGTTTTATTATTAAGAAACGTGGACAGCCTGAGATTGCAGAGTAGAATGGAAGAAGCAGCAGAAGGGACCGATGGACCCTAGTGCGTATTTGTTGCATGGATAAATGGACTTTTCAGTTAAAATGTACATGTTTCTGGTGATTGAAATATTTGGAGAGTATGGTCCCTACCAGGCTCGGTTTTTTATATGGAAAACGGCCTTTGAAGGCTTGCCATGCCTTGGGAAAATACTTGTGATAGCTTCGACAAGGATGATTGGGGTGGGAGGTGAAGGAAGAGGGAAAACTAATTCAGGAATTCTTCATTTGGCCCACCGAGAACTTGTGTGGGTTTTTTGGTTCATTTTGGGGTAACTATTTCAATATCATTGTTTTCTTGTGTAATCCTGTGTATAGTTAATTATTTAAAAACATCAGAAGAGCCCCATAGGCTTCACCAGACTACCAAAAGGGATTCATGACAAAAACAGTTAAGAACCTCTGCTTTAGGAATAGATAGTTGAATTTTATTATTATGAGGCACGAACTAGGAGAAGGTGGAGGGTTGGTAGAAGTTTCAGACCACTCTCCCTCCCCCTTGTTCTTTAACTCTGCTCCCAATCAACAAGCATTTATTTACCTCCTATGGGTCAAGCACTGGGGGTACAAAGAAAGGCTAAAGACAGTTCTTTTTCTCCAGAAGCACACCACACATAGTCTAATGGGGTAAATAAAATGCAACAAGTATGTACAAATAAACTCCATAAAGAATAAATTGGGCATAATTATAGATACTGTGATTAAAGAAAGGCTTTTTGCTGAAAGTGAGACTTGCGGGAAACCAGGAGTCAGAGATAGAGAGCCAGCCATGGCAGGCAGCCAGTGAAAATGCCTGGTTGAGTAGAGGATGCAGTGAAATGGACAGAGACTTGAGTCAGGAAGACCAGCCAGCCAGCTATTGCGCTCCTCTAGGGGTGAGGCAGAAAAGTCTTGCCTTGGGTGATGGTAGTGTCAGAGGAGTGAAGGGGGCATATGCAAGAAATGCTACAAAGGTAGAAATGACAGGACTTGATTGACAACCGATTGGATATGAAAGAAAAGAAGTGAAGAATGACACCTTCGTTGTGAGCCTGGGTGACCAAAGAGAGGTGGTGTGCAGAATGATAGTAAGGAATTTTGGAAAGGGGAAGACTTACGGAGAAAGATAATGATTCAGTTTGGGGCATATTAAATTTAAGTTTCTCACAGAACATTCCGTTTGAGGTGTCTGATAGAAAGTTGGAAAGATGAGGGAGACTAGGGCTGGACAAATGAAAGGGAGAGGGAATAAGTATCTAGCTTGTCAGGTACTGTATGAAGTACTTTTTACACTTATTTAATCTCAGATGATTGTCATGTATTAAATCTCGTAAATATCTCATAGTTCATAAGTAGAGTTGAGTGTCATCTGGATAGAGATGGGAGAGATGGGAAAAGGCTACAGGTTTAGGGGAAGAAAGGCTACGGGTTCACCTGTTAGTCATCTCTGTTCTATCGTGTTATACTAAGCCCATTTTTAGTCATGATTAAGTTAGAAATTTTAGGGTAAAAACTGCATGCTTAGGGAAATTATAGTTATACAGCTTACACGGTTACGCAGAGTTTGTTAAGCTGTACCAGTATCTTGTCAAGCCAAAAAAAAAACAAAGAACCCCAAAACTGTTCTTAATCCTCCATTCTGGATTCTTACTGAAGCTTGGCCCTTTACACTTGGTTTTCTCTTAGTTATATCTTGTTTCTATACCTAGTCCAAAGTAGTATTTATTCTACCTTGGAATATTGAGGAAATCAGTTCTGTACTCTTTGGACTTTGAAGGCTTTTCTTCCCTCCATATGGTAACTTATTAGCTTCCTCCTTCCTTGGTTAATGCTTAGTTATCTTTCTCTGATTCCTCACTTTCTTTGTTCTTTTCTTGCATATCTCTGCCTCTAGTTGCCATTAATTGATATTTCTATACCTTTATTGTTCTATTTCTATAACAAAGCTAGGCTCTACCCTCCATCTTGTAATTTGCTTGCTTGTGTATAGTTTGCCAAAGCAAAAAAAGTGGGTCCGTCTGATTCCATCCACTGAGAACAAGGTCTATTAATATAGTCCTGATGAGTGATAAGACATTGACATTTATTAGATGACTATCAAGCCTTTATCATTGTTCTGCATTCAGTGATAAAAGTAAGGAAGCACATTAGGTTTTGTTAAGAAGCAAGCTTTGAGAGTTTCCTCCCAGAGCTCCCAGCAACCTAATATCTCACTAATTCACATATTAAGTCAGGCAGGTTATGGCATAGTAAATGGAATTTTGGGCCTCGGGTCAGGAAGACTTGAGTTCAAATCCATCCTTAAACACTTAATTAGTTTTGTGATCCTGGGCAAATTATTTAACCTCTATTTGCCTCAATTTCCTCAAATGCAAGATGAGGATATTAGTAGCACCTACCTCACAGGGTTATTGTGAAGAATAAATGAGATAATATTTTTAAAAAGCCCTTAGCAGAGTACCTGGCACATGTTCACCTTATTGGAATTATTATTACACTTATTCCTCCCCGCTCCCAATTTCATAGGTAATTAGGTTATTAGGATGACACATAACAGAAGATAAGTAGCTTTGACTTTGTTAAAAGGTGGTTCTGCTAGGTGCTAGACTTTGTAGATCTGATTATCAGTCAGCAAACATTAAGTGCCTCCTGTTGTCTGGGAATAGATACAGGGACTATCCATCCTTCAGGGAGTTTACAGTCTCCTGGGAGGAATGTCTGCTTATCCCTGTAGAGCTAAAGATGCTTGGTTGTCCCAGCAATTATGTATGTGAAAAAAACAACAATACTCTAACACCTTAATTTTGTATATGAGAATGTGAGAGGAAAACATACAGACAATTGCTAGTTTGCCATTAAAGGCAGTGACTAGAAGTGGGAGCATGAAGAATGGACACTGGACTCAAGAGTTAAAAGATGTAGGTACCAATGTTTGTTGCTACCTCTTTGACCTTAGGCAAGTCATCCCACCTCACTGGGCCTTAATTTCCTTTCTTTTGTGTGAGGAGGTTGAGGTAAGTAACTTCTGAGATCCCTTCCCAATCTGGACCTATGACTTAATAACAAACTATATTTGAATCATGAAAAATAACGAATAGTCAAAGTATGAGAAAAGCGTAATCAATAAGTTTAATGTTTTTGGAGAAAATAAGTTTAGATCCATACCTTAATACTATGTACCATAAGATATATCAATGAATTAAATTTCAAGTTATATTCATTTCCATTCAGACTGTATTCATTAAGCACATATTGTTTGTCACTCACTGTCTATATAAAGACAGAAGCCCATGCCTCTTTCAAACAACTGATAATCTACTGGGAGGAAGCAACATGTGCATGATACTCTACTAAATGTACAAAGATGGAGAAATAACAAAATGTCTATCCTCAAGGAGTCTATAATACACTAATAGGAATAAGGCACATACAATCAGCCAAATACAAAGCAGAATATGATACAGTAAAGAAGTGTAAGAATTAGAAGGAAGAGGCCAGAACCTTGGAAGATAACTGTACTTCACTAGTTTTGAAGAAGATGAACCAAGTAAGAAAACAACAGTTAGATAAGGAAGAAGAAGAAGGAGACAGGAAGTATTTTTCCACTGAAATGGGAGTATTATCAGGTGAGGGAGAATGTAAATTTTAAAAAATGCACTAATAGTTGACATTCCCATAATGATTTGAAAAGTGCTTTATTTACATTATCTATATGTGTATTTGCAGATACTATTATTCTCTTTTTACAGATGAGAAAATAGAAGAGGCTCAGACAGTTTAAATGATTTTTCAGTGGACATATAACTAGTAAGTGTGAGAGGTGAAATTTGAATCTCAGTCTTCCTGATTCCAAATCCAGCACACTAGTCATTCTGCCAAATAAATTCCTTACTATGAAAGCCATGTAAGACATAATTTTGGAAAAGGCTGATATATTTGATGTAGTACAAAACTTTTGCTAAATAAAAATTGGTAAAACTAAAATCAAAAGAAACATCATGGGGAAAAGGAAGAATGGGAATTGATGACTATATGATGCTACAGAATTTACATGGAATAGATTAAAAAGTTTTAAGGGTAATACTTATTTCCAGTGAACAAATTACTGGACATAGTACACAGAAGAGAAATTAAAGTAGTAAACAAAAGTTTGAAGATTATATTCAGTTTTATTCATAATTTTAGGTGTAAATTAAAAATTATGAACTCTCAAATCATTCTCATCCATTTTCCCATAATAAAATTATTAAAGTTCATTTGAGTCAAGGGAAAGGCCATCTTGGGAAGCTAGTTCAGGTACACATCGCTGCTGACAGTGCAAATTGCATCATTATTTTTGGAAGCAACCTGGCTATAGGGAAACAAGCCAGAACACGTTGGTTATGCTCTTAAACTCAGTGATTACACTTTTAGGAATATCTCACTAAAAGGAGAAGAAAACTATACAGAGTTATGTATAGATAGGAGATTTTATGAAAAAAGCAACTATAAACTATAATTTTATAAATATATGAATATATATCATAAACAATTGAGGTTATTAAGTTATGTGTTACTGTTGATGCCTCTTTATTAGCCTCAATAGAAAGAGAATTAAACACAAAATAACATCACAAAAGAATGTTTAAGATGAATGATTTGTAGCTGACAGGGAGACAGGGGAACTGAAAGTTGATCTTGCGTTTTTTTTTGTTAAGCTAGCAGATTTTAAAGGTTTTAGAGAAATTCAAGGTAAGAGCCTGTGAACTAAAATTCTACAGGAGAAGTCAACCCAGGAAAGATGAAAAACTCAAGAAAAAAATTTTTGAAGAAACATTCCTTGTGAGAAGGGGAAAAAAACCTGAAGAGACCAATGTGGATTCATATGAGCCCATCAGCCAGTGGTGTACAGAATGGAAGCAAGGGGAAACAATGGAGGATGACCATAAAAGCATAGTTACATCCTATACAAATCATATCTGGAGTACTAAATCCCAGAAGGGACTAAGGTTAGGAAAGAAAGCCAGGGACAACAGGACCTTTTTCAGCTGTGTTGAGGAAAAGAAGCAGCCTCAAAGGAGAGCGAGCAATCTTAAGTGGTGGAATGATGATGTTATTGTTGAGTAGTTTCCAACTTTTCATGTTAGGGTTTTCTTGGCAAAGGGAGTTAAGTGGTTTGCCATTTCCTTTTCTAGCTCATTTTACAGATGAGGAAACTGAGACAAACGGTGAAGTAACTTGCCCAAGGACCTGAGGGTCGATTTGAATTCAGGTCTCCCTGACTCCAGGCCTTGTGCTTTATCAGCTTCACCATCTAACTGCTGGCTGGAATGACGATTACAGACAGAATAGAGAAAGTCAGGTTGTTCAATTCTTACTTCTGTTTCCTTTACCAAGGAGAGTGATGTTTCAACTAGAAAGAACAGAGTAAAAGTGACAAATAAACAGTTGATACCAAGATATGTAGGGAGGTAAAGTAAGAGACAAGGTCAAGTCAACAAGCCCAGATGAACTACATCTTCAAGTACTAAAGAAATGGTAGATGTAGCTTTGGGCTACTGTCAGCAGTCTCAGGAAAATCATGGAGAAGTAGAAAGGTACCTCCCCGTTATGGGAGGAGGACAAATAACCATTATGAATCTTTGCTGAGTGACCAATTAGGATAACATGGCCCAAGGCCAGTTGGTCCAAACCTGAATTGATTCATTCATCCAAGACCTGGTCCCAGAGTAGGTGGTTGAAGAATTTAGAACTACTGAACCCAAAGAGTATTTAATCATGATTTACTTTGTCAGGTAGGAGGACTCCATTGCAGTGACCCTTGGACTCAGTATTTGGCCCTGTGCTATTTATCATTGCACAGATGGCATACTTATCAGATTTGTAGGTGACAGAGCTAGAAGGAAGAGCTAATTCACTGAATGACAAAATTATTCAAAAAGACCTGGGTCCTCTAGAACTCTAGACTAAATCTAGTAACATAAAATGTGATAGGGATAAATGTAAAGTCTTTCACTCAGATTCACACAATCAATTCACAGATATTAACACTGGGGAACAGAGTAATTTTCTGAAAAAAATGGGGATCTTTGTAGACTACAGTCCACTACTCACCATGACTCAAGAGAGCAATCTCTGCCTGAATGGATTAACATGTCTAGGACTAGGGAAGTCACAGTCCTGGAGTACGCTGATTTCATCATAGGATCATAAATTTAGATTTGGAAGAACCCTCAGAGTTTGACTACTCTAACCCATTCTTTTTACATATGAGAAAACAGGTTAAATGACTTGCTGAAAGTCACATAAGAGGTGTGTGACAGGTAAGATTCTTATTCCAGGACCTTGAGCTCCAAATCCAGCATTCTTTCAATTGTGCCAGCTTATCTTCCTAATAAACCATTGTGGCTAAAACAATCTTTCTGATGCCCAGGTCTGATCATAATATTTCCCATCCCAAAACTTTCATTGGCCCCTCAGTTATCTAGAAACTGTAAGTAAAATGGAGATAATAGCACCAACCTCATAGAGTTGATGTGAGGATCAAATGAGATAATATTTACAAAGCACTTAGCACAGGACCTGGCCCATGGCAGGCACTAAGTGCTTATTCCCTTCCCTTTACAATTACCAGCAGGATAACAAAGATTGCTTGGTATAGCATTTAAAGCTCTCTGGAATTTGGCTCCAATATACCTTTCCAACCTTATCTCAGTCCTCTGAGTTGAGATATTATTTCCAGAAAGTGCCTATTAAAATGAAAGTGATTTCTAGAAAGGATAATGTCCTGGTTAATATCGCTTCTCATCATAGCATCTTCCAAGCAAAGAACTTTTTTCTTTCCCATGCTCCATTCTGATATGAAGTTTAATCCTTGGCTTTCAAAACCTATTCCAGCACAAGACAAACTCTATTAGGTTCTACCAAGTTGGAAAGTCTTTTGATTATGACTCTAATAACAATATTGACATTTCAGGACCAGTTTACTAACGTTTAGAGAGGTTCATTACTAGGCTGGTTGTAGGCTGAGATTTTTTTCAGCAACAGCAATTCTTGAAGATTTTCTATCTACAAAGGTATGATGGGGAGGGGAACAGAGTTCTAATCTGCTTTATTAAAGGAATACTCATGCCAGTGAAGTCATAAACCATTAAGCTTCTATTTAGCACCTACACTATATGCTACATATAATTTTTTCACATCTCTAAATTCATCCCCACCCCTAAAACCTATCTGCAAACCTATGTTAAAAACCCCTTTCCTAAAAATGCTCTAAATCACTATTGATTAGATAAATGCAAATCAAAACAACTTTGGGGTACCACATCATGCCTATCAGATTTGCTAACATGACAAAACAGGAAAATGATAAATGTTGGAGAAGAGATAGGGAAATTGTAACATTAATGCATTGGTGGTGGAGTTCTCAGCTGATCCAACCATTCTGGAGAGCGCATACCCTTTTACCCAGCAATACCACTTCTAGGTCTGTATCCCAAAGAAATCATAAAAATGAGAAAAGGATTCACACATACAGAAATATTTATAGCAGTGCTTTTTGTGGTAGCCAACAATTGGAAATTAAGAGTATACCCATCAATTGGGGAATGGCTGAACAAATTGTGGTATACAAATGTAATGGAATACTGTTGCACTGTAAGAAATAATGAGCAGGTAGATTTCAGAAAAACCTGGAAAAACTTACATGAACTGGTTCTGAGAGAAGTAAACAGAATTAGGATAACGTTGTATGCAGCAACAGCAACATTGTTCAATGACTAATTTTGATAGACTTAGCTTTTCTTAGCAATGCAAGGATCTAAGACATTTCCAAAAGACTCATGATGGAAAGTGCTAGCCACATCCAGAGAAAGATCTGTGGAGTGTGAATGCAGATAGAAGCATACTATTTTTTCTTTCTCATGGTTTTCCCCTTTGTTTCTAATTCTTCTTTACAACGTGACTAATGTGGAAATATGTTTAATGTGATTGTACATGTATAGCCTTTATCAGATTGCACATTGTTTTGGGGAGAGGGGAGCAAAGGAAGAGGAAGAAAATTTCGAATTCAGAATCTTATAGAAGGGAATGTTGAAAACTAAAAACAAATAAAAATTTAAAAAACCCCCCACCTTTCCAATAAATACTATGGAGGCATAAAAGACAAAAAGGAAGCCATCCATATCCCAGGGATCTTATATTCTCCCCATGAAAATCTTTGATGTTTGAAGTAACATAACCTAGTTTAGATTACTTAGGGAAAAAATGGGGCCCCATGAGATATTAAACATGGTCATGTTTATAGGGAAATAGAATCAGAACAGGTTAGGAGCATGAGTGTTACTGGAGTGGTCAGACTCTCTTTTAGTGCTGAAGTGGCTGAAGCCCTGGGAAGCCACAAGTTATAAAGGCATTGGGCACTGGGGGTGGGGTAGGGGTGGAAATCGGCAGGTTAAAAAGCCCTACAGGAGAAGATGGAAGAAGGCCATTTGTTTTGCTTTGTTTTATTTTTTCTTCTTCACTATTTTATATTGGTTCTGTGGACATAATAAGCAGGCTCAGTTTGGTTTGAAAGTCACGCAAGGAGATGAGTCAGTTTCACAGGGAATATTAGTATGGCAGGTGTAAACAGGCAGTGTATGTGAACTATCTTGATAACTGGAGGAGAGGTGAAATAATGACAGTTGGGGTGATGGCTCCTAGAAACAAGGATTAATTATTGAAAGTTATACTACTTCTGCAGGAAGAACTGAAAAAGAATGTCCACAAAGAGAAAATGAGAATTTTTCAACAGACAAACATGAATGGGTTCTTGGGTTCAAAGAGAAATTTTAAAAAACAGAAATCAGGGGCAAGTTCTGACTTGGAAGTGTAGTACCTTTGCCTTGGGCCCCAGAGGGTGTGTGTGTCTGTGTGTCTGTCTGTGTCTTTGTGTTTGAGGTGGGGTGGGGAGGATGGTAGAATCCCAGTCTGAACTTGTGGAGGTATTGATTACGGAGGCCATAGGAACCAGAGATACCTTTGCCCACTGATTCCCTGCTCATGGTACTAGGGGGCTGATAACTATGAGCTATTCACCTGCTCTTCTATTAAAATGAAGCTGCTCATCTAGCCCTCCCACAAGATGATATGATAGATGTCTCAAATGACCTCTTACTGTCAACGTCAGAGGTGTCGATTGTGTAGCCCACAACACTCCCAAATGTGACCAGAATGAGATTAAAATATAGTTCCTATTGGATTTTAATGTGTTAATGAATTAATAAAAGAAAGAAAAATATATAAATGTGCAGTTTTCAAAGTCATTATGTGACCTTCAGGGATCTTTATATACAGTTTAGTGGCTCCCATTTCTATTTTAATTTTACACCATGGGTCATTCTACATGTCACCTCCATTCACTTCATGTTGTGGTCCAGTTCATGGGGCAGGAATTAGTGATGTGCTAATTTTCATGAGACTTTCAAGAAGAAAGATCTGCTAGGGTTCTTTGTGGACTTCATACATCACTTCCTGAGAGACATGGTCTTCTGATGATGCTATAACCTCCTAGCATACTTAATCAGTGCCTACCTGGTACATGAGAGTTCCAGCCAAGTATTGGCAATCTGGAGCTATACCAAGTTTGTCATGGGGAATGCCATAAAGGTATTTAACTACCCTTTCTTCTTGGTTGGTGGCTTCAGGACACCTAAGAGTTCCCTGTGGACCTTCTTCTCTCTATGTGCAAGTCCTGGATTCATTTTTAGAATTACCTGAACGTGCAGAACCAGCTCTTTTTTTAAGTGAATTATTTTATGTTTTCAGTGTTCGACAATCACTTCCATATAGCTTAGGTTTTTTTTCCACTCCCACCTCCTCCTTGTTCCCCCCTCCCTCCCCACTCCCTCTGTGGGACAGTGTACAATCTTATATAGGTTCTACACATACATTCCTATTAAATGCATGTTGCATGGAAGAATTAAAATCAGTGGGAGAAATCATAAAACAAAGTAAAACATAATACAAAAGAAAATGATCTGTTTCTATCTGTGATCCAGTTCCATAGTTCTTTCTCTCAATGTGGAAGGCATTTTGCCTCTAGAGTCCGTTGGAAATTTTTTAAGTCCATGCATTTCAATGAATTACTTAGTCTACCAGAAAAATTCCTCACACACTGTGGTTGCTGCTGTGTATAAAGTTCTCCTGGTTCTGCTCCTTTCACTCAGCATCAGTTCATATAAGTCTTTCCAGGCTTCTCTGAAGTCTTCCTATTCATCATTTCTCATAGCACAATAGTATTCCATTACATTCATACACCACAACTTGTCCAGACATTCCCCAATTGATGGGGATCCCCTTGATTTCCAGTTTTTGGCTGCCACAAAGAGAGCTGGTATAAATATTTTTGTACATGTGGGACCCTTTCACATTTCTGTGATCTCTTTGAGATAGAGTCCCAGAAGCAATATTGCTGAGTCAAAGGGTATGCACATTTTTGTAGCCCTTTGGGCATAGTTCCAAATTGTTCTCCAGAATGATTGGATCAGCTCACACCTCCACCAACGATGAATTAATGTTCCAGCTCTCCCACATCTTCTCCAACATTTGTCCTCTTCCTGTTTGGTCATGTTAGTCAATTTGATAGGTGTGATGTGGTACATCAGAGTTGTTTTGATTTATATCTCTCTAATCAATAGTGATTTAGAGCATTTTTTTCATGTGATTATAGATAGATTTAATTTCTTCCTCTCAAAATTTCCTGTTTATATCCTTTGACCATTTTATCAATTGGAGAATGACTTGTATTCTTGTACATTTGACTCAGTTCTCTATATATTTTAGAAATGAGGTCTTTATCACAGACACTAGTTGCAGAAATTCTTTCCCAGTTTTCTGCTTCCCTTCTAGTCTTGATTGTATTGGGTTTGTTTCTGCAAAAACTTTTCAATTTAATGTAATCAAAATTATCCATTTTGCATTAACCAATATTCTCTGTCTCTTGTTGGGTCATAAATTTCTCCATTCTCCATAAACATGACAAATATCCTATTCCTTGCTCCCCTAATTTGTTTGCAGTATCAATCTTTATACCTAGATCATGTATCCATTTGGACTTTATTCTTGTGTACGGTGTCTGGCATTGGTCTATGCCCAGATTCCGCCACACTGTTATCCAGTTTTCCCAGCAAGTTTTGTTGAGCAGTGAGTTCTTATCCCAAAAACTGTGGTCCTTGGATTTATCAAACAGTAGATTGGTATATTCATTAACTACTGTGTCTTGAGTACCTAACTATTCGACTGGTGTACCCCTCCGTTGCTCAGCCAGTACCAAGTGGTTTTGATGTTTGCTGCTTTATAATGCAATTTGAGATCTGGTAGTGTTAGGCCACCTTCTCTAGCATTTCTTTTAATTAGTTCCCTTGATATTCTGGACTTTTTGTTCTTCCAGATGATTTTTGATATTATTTTGTCTAGCTCAAGAAAATAATTATCCACTAGTTTGATTGGTATGGCACTGAATAAGTAAATTGTCATTTTTATTATATTGGCTTAGCCCACCATTGAGCATCCAATGTTTTCCCACTTCATTTGTGCGAAAAGTGTTTGGTAATTGTGTTTATATAGTTCCTGAGTTTGTTTTGGCAGGTAGACTTCCAGATATTTTATGGTGTCTACTGTAGCTTTAAGTGGGATTTATCTTTCTACCTTTTGCTGTTGGGTTTTGTTAGTAATGTATAGAAATGCAGGTGATTTATGTGGGTTTATTTTGTAACCTGCAGCATTGCCAAATTGTTTATTATTTAAAGTAGTTTTTTACTTGATTCTCTTTAATTCTCTAAATATATCATCATATCATCTGAAAAGAGTGATAACTTAGTTTCTTTTTTGCATATTCTGATTTAATTTCTTTTTCTTATTGTTACAGCTAGCATTTCTAATACCATATTGAATAATAGTGGTGATAATGGACATCCTTGTTTCACCCCTGATCTTATTGGAAATGCATCTAGTTTGTCCCCGTTGCACATAATGCTCGCTGATGGTTTTAGGTAGATACTGCTTATTATTTTATGGAAAGTTCCATTTATTCCTATGCTCTCCAGTGTTTTCAATAGGAATGGGTGTTGTATTTTGTCAAAAGCTTTTTCTGCATCTATTGAGATAATCATGTGGTTTCTATTAGTTTGGTTGTTGATATGATGAATAATGCTAATAGTTTTTCTAATATTGAACCAGCCCTACATTCCTGGTATAAATCCTACCTAATCATAATGTATTATTCTTGTGATAAGTTGCTGTATTCTTTTTGTTAATATTTATAATTTTTGTATCTATATTCATTAGAGAAATTGGTCTATAATTTTCTTTCACTGTTTTGGCTCTTCTTGGTTTAGCTATCAAAACCATTTTTGTGTCATAAAAAGAATTTGGTGTAGGACTCCTTCTTTGATAGATAGTTTCCCCAAATAGTCTATATCGTATTGGAATTAACTGTTCTTTAAATGTTTGATAAAATTCACTTGTAAATCCATCTGCCCTGGAGATCTTTTCCTAGGGAGTTCATTGATAGCTTATTCAATTTCCTTTTCTGAGATGGGGTTATTTAAGTATTCAGCTTCCTTTTCTGTTAATATGGTCAATTTATATTTTTTAAAATAATCATCCATCTCATTTAGATTGTCAAATTTATGGGCATACAATTGGGCAAAGTAATTTCTAATTATTATATTAATTTTCTTCTCATTGGAGGTTAGTTCACCCTTTTCATTTTTGATATTGGTAATTTGGTTTTCTTCTTTTTTTTTAAATTAAATTGACCAAAGATTTATCAATTTTATTGTTTTTTTTTCATAAAACCAACTCTGAGTTTTATTTATTAATTCAAGAGTTTTCTTAATTTCAATTTTATTAATATCTCCTTTGGTTTTCAGTATTTCTAATTTGGTATTCACTTGGGGATTTTCAGTTTGTTCTTTTTCTAGCTTTTTCAGCTGCATGCCCAATCATCGATCTCCTCTTTCTTTGTTTTATTCATGTAGGCATTCAAAGATATAAAACTTCCCCCTAAGAATTGCTTTTGCAGTATCCCATAGGATTTGGTATGTTGTCTCCTTATTGTCATTCTCTTGAATAAAGTTGTTCATTGTTTCTATAATTGGTTGTTTAACCCACTCATTCTTTAGGATTAGATTGTTTAGTTTCCAATTAGTTTTTAGTTTATATTTCCATGGCCTTTGATTACATGTAATCTTTATTGCATTATGATCTGGGAAGGATGCATTGATGCTCTCTGCCTTTCTGCACTGGATTGTGAGGCTTTGATGGCCTAGTACATTGTTAATTTTTGTATATGTACCATGTACCCAGAAAAAGGTATATTCCTTTCTATCCCCATTCAGTTTTCTCCAGCGATCTATCATATCTACCTTATCTAAAGTTTTACTCACCTCCTTAACTTCTTTCTTGTTTGTTTTGTGGTTAGATTTTAGGTTCAGAGTGGGGAGGTTGACGTCCCCCACTAGTATAGTTTTGCTTTCTATTTCTTCCTGTAACTCCCTTAACTTCTCCTCTAAGAGTTTGGATGCTATACCACTTGGAGCATATATGTTTAGCAATGGTGCCTCATTGTTTATGGTGCCTTTTAGTAGGATATAGTTTCCTTCCTTATGTCTTTTGATTAGTTCTATTTCTGCTTTTGTTTTGTCTGAGATTAAGATTGCTACCCCTGCTTTTTTTACATCAGCTGAAGCACATGGTACTCTGTTCCAACCTTTTACCTTTGCCCTGTGTGTATGCTCCCCCTATTTCAAATTTATTTCTTGTAAATAACAAATATATTGTTGGATTATGGTTTTTAATCCATTCTGCTATTCCTCTCAGTTTTATGGGAGAGTTTATCCCATTCACATTTACAGTTAAGATTACTATCAGTGTCTTTCCTTCTATCACCTTTCACCTTATTTATGCTTTTCTTATCCCTTCCTCTCCATAATAGAGTGTTAATTTTTGACCACTGCCTCCCTCAGTCTTCCCTCCCTTCTTTCAACCTCCCTCCCTTTAAATCCCCTTTTCCCTTACTACTTCTTACCCTTTTAGCCTCCCCTCCCTATTCTTTCCACCTTAGAGCTAGTTGTATTTCTATACTTAACTAAGTTTGTTGTACCTTCCAGTCAGATGAGAGTACCTCTCAAACATTGCTCATCTTCCTCGCTTCTTTCCCTCTACTTTAATATATTTTTGTGCCTCTTACTGTGATGGAATTTATTTTTTCTGCCTCCTCCTTTTCACATCTCCCATTATAATCCCTTTTGCACCCTTAAATCACATTTGTTAATGTCACATCATTTAATTTATACCCACTCCCTCTGTCTATGTATATATGTCTTTTATATTTCGTAATAATATACACTTCTCAAGATTAACAAGTATCATCTTCCCTTATAGGGATATAAACAGTTTGCCCATATTAACAAGTGTGTTTTATTTTTCCCCCTGTTTACTTTTTTATGACTCTCTTGAGACCTGCATTTGAAGATCAGATTTTCTAATGAGTTCTGACCTTTTCATCAGGAGGGTCTGGAAATCCCCTATTTCATTGAATGTCCATCTCCTTGCCTGAGATGTTATGCTCAACTTTGCTGGGTAATTAATCATTGATTGTAGACCCTGCTCCTTTGCCTTAGGGAATATCATATTCCAATTCCTCTATCTTTTAATGTAGAAGCTGCAAGCAAGGTCCTGTGTGATCCTGACTGTAGCTCCTCGATATTTGAATAGTTGCTTTTTTTAAAAAATGTTTCTTTTTTTTTAGTTTTCAATGTTCTCTTCCACAAAATTTTGAGTTCCATATTTTCTCCCCATCTCTCACCTCCCCCACCCTGTAACATCTTGCATTCTGATTATCCCTTCCCTCAATATGACCTTCTTTCTGTCACACCCCTCCCTTCCCTTACCCCATCTTCTCTCTTTTCTTGTAGGGCAAAATAGATTACTATTCCCCATTACCATTTGTATGCAAAAACGTTTCTCAGCATTGGTTCCTAACACTTTGAATTCCAACTTCTCTCCCTTCCTCCCCACCAATCCCCATTGAGAAGGCAAGCAATTCACTTTGGCTATATATGTGTAGTTTTTTCAAAAGACTTCCATAATTGTCATGTTGTGTAAGACTAACTGTATTTCCCTCCATCCTATCTTGCTCTTTATTTATCCTGTTCCTCTCTTTTGACCTTGTCCCTCCCTATAAGTGTTTACTTCTAATTACTCCCTTCTGCAATTTGCCCACCCTTCTATCATCCCCCTTACCCTGCCCGTCCCTTTTCCCCTACTTTCCTATAGTGTAATACAGATTTTCATACCAAATTGAGTGTGCATGTTATTCCCTCCTTTAGCCAAATGTGAAGAGATTAAGCTTCACTTTTCCCCTTCTTACCTCCTTCCTTTTCACCTCCATTGAATAAGCTTATTCTTGCCTCTTTTATGCATGATAATTTGCCCCATTCCATTTCTCCCTTTCTCCTCCCAATATATTCCTCTCTGTTCCCTTAATTTTATTTTTTTAGCTATCATCCCTTCTTATTCAACTCACCCTGTGTTCTCTCTCCCTCTCTCTATATATATATGTAAATATATATATATATACATATATAAGTACACACGTGTGTGTGTGTGTGTGTATGTGTATAATCCCTCCAACTATCCACATACTGAAAAAAGTCTCAAGAGTTACATACAGTATCTTTCTATGTAGGAATATAAACAGTTCAACTTTAGAAAGTCCTTTATGATTTCTCTTTCCTATTTACCTTTTCATACTTCTCTTGATTCTTGTGTTTGAAAGTCAGATTTTCTATTCAGCTCTGGTCTTTTCATCAACAGTACTTGAAAGTCCTCTATTTCATTGAATGACCATTTTTTCCCCTGAAGTATTATACTTAGTTTTTCTGGGCAGGTGATTCTTGGTTTTAAACCTAGTTCCTTTGACTTCTGGAATTTCCTATTCCAAGCCCTTTGATCCCTTACTGTAGAAGCTGCCAGACCCTGTGTTATCCTGATTGTATTTCCACAATACTCAAATTGTTTCTTTCTAGCTACTTGCAATATTTTCTGGATTTGGCTACAATATTTCTAGGTGTTTCTCTTTTTCTATCTCTTTCAGGAGGTGATTGGTGGGTTCTTTCAGTATTTATTTTACACTCAGATTCTAGAATATCAGGGCAGGTTTCCATGTTAATTTCATGAAAGATGATGTCTAGGCTCTTTTTTTTTATTGTGACTCTCAGTTCCATAATTTTTAAATTGTCTCTCCTGGGTCTGTTTTCCCAAGTCAGTTGTTTGTCCAGTGAGGTATTTCATATTATCTTCTTTTTTTTTAATTCTTTTGGTTTTGTTTTATAATTTCTTGGTTTCCCATAAAGTCATTAGCTTCCATCTGCTCCATTCTAATTTTTAAAGAACTATTTTCTTCAGTGAACTTTTGAGCCTCCTTTTCCATTTGGCTAATTCTGCTCATTAAAGCATTCTTCTCTTCATTGGCTTTTTGGGCCTCGTTTGCCATTTGAGTTAGTCTATTTTTTTAAGGTGTCATTTTCTACAGCATTTTTTTGAGTCTCCTTTAGCAAGCTGTGACTTGCTTTTCATGGTTTTTTTGCATCGCTCTCATTTCCCAATTTTTCCTCCCCTTCTCTTACTTGATTTTCAAAATCCTTTTTGAGCTCTTCCATGGCCTGAGACCCTTGAATATTTATTTTGGAGGTTTTACATGCAGAAGCCTTGATTTTTAGGTCTTCCTATGAAGACCTAAATTGTTCCTCCTCATCTGAAAGGAAGGAAGAAAATTCCCGCTCACCAAGAAAGTAACCTTCTATTGTCTTACTCTTTTTCCCTTTTTTGGGTATTTTCTCAGCCAGGTACTTGACTTTAGAGTTCTTTGCCAGGGCCAAGCTCAGGGTTGTGATTCAGATCAGCTGCTCAGTTCCCCCAGGGGCTCTAGGTAGAGGGCTCTAAAAATGGAAGCTGCAGCTACAGTGGCTACTGCGGGGGTCCAGACCACACTCCCTTGTTCTGGTTGACTGAGCCCTCCCACTGACCTTTGAAGCTGTCTGTGGCGTTTGTGGGTTGAGCAGTCTGGGAACTGCTGCTACTGGTGGCTCCCTGAAATCTGTTCAGGGTCCTGTCCCTGCCATGTTGGGTTGCACTCCACACTTCCTGGGCTCTGAGTGGTTTCTTTCTGACTGCCTGTAGTATTTTCTACTTCATTTGAGAGTCCTGCAGTTTGGCAGTGATTTTCCTTGGTGTCTTTATTTTGCAGCCCCTTTCAGGAAGTGAAAGGTGGATTCTTTCTATGACTATTTTGCCCTTAGGATCTAGGATTTCTGGGCAATTTTCCTTGATGGCTTCTTGGATCATATTGTCCAGGCTCTTATTTTCATCATGGCTTTGTGGTAGACCAATAATTCTTAGATTTTCTCTCCTGTATCTATTTTTCCAGGTCACTTGTTTTTCCAGTTAGATATTTTACATTTTCTTTTATCTTTTCATTCTTTAGATTGTTTGACTGATTCTTGATGTCTCATAGATTCATTATCTTCTACTTACCCAATTCTAATTTTTATCAAATTGTTTTCTTCAGTTAACTTTTACATCTCCTTTTACAGTTGTTCCTTTTATGGATTTATTTTCTCCAATTAGGTTCTATACTTCTTTTCCATTTGTCCAATTGTCCTTTTAGAGTCTTCTGTGATTTCTTTTTTCATATTTTTAAAGTCATTGGTCAGTTTTTCTTCTCTTTCTCTAATTTGGCTTTTAAAATCCTTCCTGAGCTCTTCTAAGAAGATTCTTTGAGTTTCAGACCTGTTCATATTTCCTTCTGATGTTTCAGATGGGAGTACAGTCTCAATGCTTATACCTTTTTGGTATTTTTTTTTTTGTCCTTGTCCCTATAGAAAGATTCTATGGTCTTTTCTGCTTTGCTTCTTACTCATGATAATCGCCCTTTTCCTGGCTTTTAAAGTAGATCTCTACATCTGGGCCACACTGGTCCCTGTCCCACAGTTCTTGTGCCTAAAACTTGAGGCTTTGTGTGTTATGGCCTCTGGTTCTTTCAGTTAGAAGCTAAAATGCTGCAGCTTACCTGATGGTGAGCTGGATGGTGTTAGAAAGCAGAGGCCAGATGAGGTCTTTTTGGGTTTTCCTGCCGTTATCCTGGAGCTAGCTTGTTAAGTGTGGGGGAGGGGTGGTCTGGCCACAGGAGGTCTCCTCTGCTGAGTTAGAGCATAGGCAAGCTAAGCGGTTGTAGTGTCTCTGGATTCCTCTGGGGTGCTGGGGCATGCCTGGGGTCCTGGTGCTGCTGGTTGCTGGTTTCACCCCCTTGGGGCTCAGCATCTTCTCCTGGTTTGCTGAGGTGGAGCTGTCTGAGACAGCTCTGATCCTGCACTGGTCCCCTTCAGCCACAGCAGGAGGGCCCCTCCTTAGTCTAGCCTCAAGGGCTAAGAGACTGCCCCTTCTGCTACTTCACTGTTCCAGGGTTTTTCCTGGGGAGATATTTTCAGGGCTCATCAAGGTCAACAAGGGTAGGGAGATAGCAATTACCGATCACTCTGCCATCTTGGCTCCTAGAACCACCTTTTCTAAAGACCAAGTCTGCTTTTCTACCAGATCTTAGCAACATAAACCTCTTCCACAGATTAAGAATGAATAACTTGAATATAATAATAAACTTACCACCTGGGCCCTGCCAAACCCTCAGTGTGTGAGGATCTGCTAATAGGGGCATGTTGCAAGATGGTTAACTGTATAGTCCAGTGGCATTTGAATGTTTGCTACCCTGGCAGTTGATAATTGCTCCACAATTGTCCAGACAAGTGATGACAGGGAAGGGGAGTGAGATTTTGTTATAATCTGAAAATATCCTTACTTTGATACTGATTTTAAACTAAGAAGTGCTGAGACTGCTTTGTAGAGTGGGAGAAGAAGAAGGGTGAGCATTTCCTAGGAGATAGCACGGAGGCTTTACAAATGAGCTCTGAGTGTTAGAAGTGAGGGCACAGAGCCTAACTTGATCACACCATACCCAGGGTAGCAACAGATTCACCCTTTATTCCAAAATCCCAGCAGGGAATAGATAATCAAACATCTGCTTTACTTGAGTTTTATAAACATAATAAAGCACCAGAGCTTGGTTGGAGGAGTTAGGGTGGGAAGGCTGGATAAAAATTTGTTCTTTAGGATAAATCTTACAGAGAAGCATTGATTGAGAAATTATATTTTGAACAATAAATGACATGTACTTATTCCTTCCCAGTTAAGGCTCTAAAGACAGTCATTTTGTAGTTCTCACCAACTTCATCAAGATGTCCCAATACCAAAACATCCTTAGCAAACTTTAAAAAATTTCAAATATTGCATTCACAAATAGTTAGTAGAAGGAATAAATAACAGTATTTACACACATTTACCTTCTGACAAATATATTTGTCAGGACCTAAACTCCTAATTTATTTGCCAGTGTTTAGTCTTATGTTAACTGAAAACAAAAGCCAATAAACAAGACTTACTTTCATTATTTTAAAAAAAAAAAGAATATGGTAAGATCCCAAACAATTTATGGAGAACAACCTTGAGAGAGAACTGAATAAAAAGGATAAGATGTGGATGGCAAAAAAAAAAGTTAATAAGAGAAGAAGAATCAGTTAGGGACAATTGGCTTAAAGAAGGACAAGAGAACAGGAAGTGACCTAGGAGCAGAAATTTATGTATATATGAGAGAAGGCTTTTAAAAAGGTTTGTTATCATTAGCCTAACTCCTTCCCGATGACTGACATTTTTATTCTCTAAATCAGCCAATATTGATGAAAATAAATTCTTTTTGGCACTTTAGTACTATGCTTATTAAAAGACAGTTATTAAACTATGCGTGATTACATACCAAGGACTTTTCTATTTTTTCATTCTTTTGATTTTGTGTTATTGTTTCCTGATGTCTCATGAAGTCATTTACTTCTACTTGCCCAGTTCTAATATTTAGGGAATTATTTTCTTCAGTGAATTTTTGTACATTTTTTTCTCTTTTTTTGATGTTTCCTTTACCAAGCTATTGATTATTTTTCATGATTCTATTGATCACTCATTTCTTTTCCCAATCTTAATTCTTATTTGATTTTTAAAATCCTTTTTTGAGCTCTTCCAGGAATTTTTTTAAGTCTGACAATAATATACATTTTTTTCTTGGAGGCTTTGTATGTAGCCAATTTTGATGATGTTGTCCTTGTCTGAGTTTGTGTTTTGATATTATCTGCCACCATAGTAATTTTCTATGGTCAGGTTCTTTTTTTGTTATTTACTCATTTTTTTCAACTTATTTCTTAACTTTTAAGTTGGGATCTTCTCCCAGGGTGAAGGGGGCACTATCCCGAGTTTCAGGCTTTTCTGTGCAGCTATTTTCAGAGCTAATTCTGGAAACCTAGAAGTTTTCAGTTCTAAGGCGGTACTATTTAAGGAAAAGTGTGGTCACTACTCTTCTTGCCTGTGCTCTGGTCTTTTAGCAAATGCAATCGCTCTTTTCCTCTCTGGAACTATGACCAGGGTCCCTACTCCTCTGAGACCACACACTCTAGCTTGCCAAAGCTCCTTTTTGCCCTAGGACTGCAATCTGAACCTATGACCCAGATCCCCATAGAAGTAGTGCAGCAGAGTCCTGTACCCAGTGCTGACAAGGTGTCCCCAGTAATTTCCTTCCAACCAGTTTGGGCCCCCTACTATCTGTGGGCTGAGAGTTCCAGAAGTTGCTGTTAGCAGTTCAGTTGCCTCCAAGACCTGCAGTGGCTTGCTATGGCCCAGCCTGCTATTGGCTTGCCAGGGTTTACCTTAGCTCCATTTTTAACTTCAGAGAGCCAAACTTTTTCTGACAGCCTTCCAAATTGTGTTGAGCTAGAAAATTGTTCTACCCCATCCTTTCATTGGTACTACTGTTCCAGAATTTATTTTTAGGCATCATTTAAAAGTTAAGAGAAGAATTTGGGAGAACTAGGACAAGTCCCAGTCTTTACTCCACCATCTTCCAGGAGTTTTTAAATAGATAATAATTCTTGGTACTATCTAATAATATAAAGTACTTTTCATTTTCCAAACTAATGATTTCTGAATCATATACTGCTATATTGTCTAAGTACTTTTATATGGTGTTAGTTGGTATAAATCAAGTTTGTAGCGTATAACTCCCTATAGAAGTTGGGAGACAATGCTTTATATAAAAAATGGCCTATTTAACTTCATTTTGTCCCAGAGTAATTCTTATATTTTAAAACAGTACTGACTATTGCAGGAATGTAAAAGCATATCAAATCACCAGTTTCCTATTTCCTTCTTTTACATTATCTTTTTTCCTCTCGTAGTCTTTAAAAAAAAACAAAAATATAAAAAAAAAATACAAATTTGGTGTATCACTTAGGGGGAAAGTCACTTATTTTTAATGATTTTTTAATGTTAATTTCTTGGTTAGCATGATTTACAATTGCTGATAGCCTTTGCAGCCTCCTTTAAGCCAGGTAAAAAGTATTTTTATATTTTATCAACAGGGAAAGTATAAGTAAGCTCGTTAGCTTGTTTTGATGATGACTAGGCCTTGACTATTGTTATTTCAGTATTTTAAACTTTACAGACTACTCTGATATGGTCCACATAATTTCATAATGGAATCTTAGTTAAATGTTTCTGTTAGACCTAAATCACTCATTCTTAGAATTAATCCATTTAAAGGATATTTATTCTACACAGGTACATGGCATTGGCCTAGAAGCCAATGGAAATGCAGCTTAGTGTTATGCAAAACCAATCTCTGCAAACCAATCATGGTTTCAGAGGACTGGTCAAAAAAACTATGCTTCCTGCTTCTTGAAAGAGAGGTGGTTGATTATAGGTGTGGAATGAGGCACCTAGATTTTCAGATTGTCGCTATGTTAATTTATTTTTCTCAATTATATATTTATTACAAGGGTTCTTTTGGGTGTGTGGGGAAGAAGGGGGCAAGCATCATTGAAGAATGACAAGATGTTTAAAAAATGAATATTAATAAAATATTTTTCTAATGTATCTACCAGCCTGGTGTTGGTACTCATCACTTCATGCCTTTACTAATGTGATAGCCTACTGATTGGTCTACCTATAACAAATCTCTTCCCACTCCAATCCATTCTCCACTGTCACAGTAATCTCCTGAAGTGTGGGTCTGACCATGTCATGCACATTTCACCACCCTCACTCAATAAACTCCACTGGCTGAATGCTTTCCCCATTTTTTTTTATACTTCATGCTCCATCCATTTACACTCTCTCCTCCTCCCCACACTACCTTTTCACCCCATTCTTTTCCAGCCATTCTGTGTAATCAGTTGACACTGGCCTCCTTCCTGATCCTCAAATAAAACCCTCGTCTCCAGGCTCCAAGTGTTTTCACCAGCTATCCCCCATGTGTGGATTGCTTTCGCTCATCTCTATCTCCTGTATTCCTTCCATTCCCAACTAAAATCCCTACAAGAAGCCTTTCCCAGAGGACAGAGCCAAGATAGCAGAATATAAAAGCAAGGACTTGGCTGAGCTCTCCCCCAAACCTTTCCAAATACCTGGAAAAAATAACTCTTAAATAAATTCTAGAGCAGCAAAACCCACAAAATGACAGAGTTAAACAAATTTCCAGGCCAACGCAATCTAGAAGGTTGACAGCAAAGGTCTGTTGCACCAGACTGAGAGGAGAGCAGGCCTCAGAGCACTGAATCGTTGGCAGCTATAGTGGTTTCCCAATTTCTTAACCCCCAAATGCCAAAGACAATTTAGAAGGTTAGTAGGCAGTGGGGTAGAGAAATCTATCTTGCACTGTGATAGAAGACAGAGTAGATTAGGGGAAGGGATAATCAGAATGCACACTGTCTTGTGGTTGAGGGAGGGGATTGATGGGAAGAAAATTGGGAACTCAAAATCCTATGGAAGTGAATGTTGAAAACTAAAAATTAATCAAGTTTAAGGAAAAAAGTAAAAAAAAAAAAGAAAAGAAGCCTTTCCCAATGGCTGATAATTCTAGAGCCTTTCTTCTGTTATTTCCAATTTATCCCATTTATGACTTGTTTGTACATAACTCTTTGCATATTAATTTCCCCATTAGATTCCCAGCTTCATGAGAGCAGGGACTGCCTTTTACCTTTTTTTTTTTTTTTAATTTCCCATCACTTAGCACAGCTCCTGGAGCACATAGTAGGCATTTAATAAATGTTTATTAACTGACTAATGGGGGCCAGGAGAGTTATTCTTGCTATTAAAAATTGCAACCTTTGAACAGGAGTTCTTAGCCTTTTTGGTGTCATGTGCCCCTTCTCAAAACAATATTTTTAAATACATAAAAATAAAATACATAAGATTATAGAGGAACCAATTACATTGGAACATAGTTATCTATACGTTAAAATAAAAAAGGCCCCAGATTAAGGACATCTGTCTTGGAGTCATCTTTGATTTTCCTTCTTACTCACCTCTCATAGCATCCCCTCCTTTCTACTCCCACAGCTACACCCTTAGTTCAGGCCCCTATCACTTTTCACTTGGATTTGTATAATGACATTCCCACTTCAGCCCATCATTAACACTGCTTCTGGAGTAATCCTCCCAATGGCATGTTAAAACTATGTTGGCCTCCAGTATTCTCTCTCATTTACAGGATGCTCCTTTCATTTTCTACCTGGTCCACTGTTCTTTTCCGTCTCATTTGCTGATTCTTCATCCTCATCATGTCCACAAACTGGCTGTTCTCCAAGTCTATGTCCTGGGCCCTCATCTCTTAGCTATACTGTCTCATTGACCTCATAAGCTCCCGTAGGTTTAATTATTCAGATAACTCCTAGAAACATATATTACATCTTACTCTCTTGAGTTCCAGTCTGTTAGACATTTCAAACCAGATGTACCATAGGCCTCTTAAACCCAATGTATCCTAAAAAGAACTCATTATCTACCCAACCCTCTTCCAGATTATCCCCTTATGATTTAGAATTCTACCATCCTTCTAGACACCAAGGCTTGAATCCTTAGTGTCATCCTCCACTCTTTCTTACATCAAGTAACTAGTCAGCTGCCAAATCTTGTCATTTCTACGTGACATCTTCACATACATAGGCCCCCTCCTTTCCACTCAGAGCTGCTGCCCCGGTTCAGATTCTCATGATTTTTCTTCTACATCAGAGATGTCAAACTTGAGCTACAAAAGTCCTGATTAAAATGCAGTTGGGAAATTTTTTTTTTTTAAGTATTCTCCTCATTGGCTTTTTGAGCCTCTTTTGTCAATTGAGTTAGCCTATTTTTCAAGTTGTTATTTTCTTCAGCATTTTGGGGGGGGGGTCTCCTTTAGCAAGGTGTGGACCTGCTTTTCATGCTTTTCTTGCATCTCTCTCATTTCTCTTCCCAGTTTTTCCTCCACCTCTCTAACTTGATTTTCAAAACCCTTTTTGAGCTCTTCCATGGCCTGAGCCCATTGAATATTTATTTTGGATGTTTGGGATACAGAAGCCTTGACTTCTATGTCTTTCCCTGATGGTAAGCATCGTTCTCCCTCTTCTGAAAAGATGAGAGGAGATATCTGTTCACCAAGAAAGTAACCTTCTATGGTCTTATTTTTTTTCCCTTTTTTGGGCATTTTCCCAACCCATTACTTGACTTTTGGGTCCTTTGTCAAGAGTAGGGTATACTCTGGGAATCTGTGAGATCTCAGTTCCTCCAAGGTGGCACAATCAAGCGTATACTGGTGTGGATGCAGAGAGGGATTTTTATGCCTAGAATCTTAGCAGATATCTCTCTACAGCCACTTGGCCTCCCGTTCCACCAAGCCAGCACAGGGGGCTGATTTTCAGATAATCTGGATAGGCAGGGCCACCATTCAATTTGAGACAAAGACCAGCTCAGCCAGGACCTCCACCCAGGGTGAGGTAAGACTCAGCTCTTCAATGCCCCCAGGGGTTTTTATGCTCCAACAATGGAGTTTCCATAGGGGCTGCTGTGCAGGCTCTGTGGCTGCTGCCTGCTGCTGGAGCTATGGGAAGGCCCTTCTCCCTTCCTGACCCCCTGATAAAACCCCATCACTGACCTTTGGTGCCCATGGGCCAAGGGATCTGAGGACCTTCCACTGTGACTGGAGATTCCCCCCTGAGGTGTCACCCTCCCAGAGTCTCCTCCCGGCCAAGGCTGGGCTGGACTCCGCCCTCCCTGTCAGGCACAACTGATGTTTCCGTGGGCCTTCCAGTTCACCGTGAGCTGGAAATCTCCTCCACTCTGTTGTTCTCCACTTCTGCTGCTCCAAAATTTGTTGAGAGTCCCTCTCTACAGGTATTTTATGGGCTGTGGGGAGAACCCTGTGTAAGTGTGTTTAGTCTACCATCTTGGCTCCACCCCACAGTTGCAAAATGTTTAACAGAATAAATAAAAATACAACATAGATAACTTTAGTTTGTGATTTTATAACTCAATATATGGTCCACAGGGATTCCTTTCTATTTGAGTTTGACACCACTCTCCTAGACTACTGCCATGGCCTCCCCGTTCATCCTCTTTACTGAAGCCCCTCCCCACTCCACTTTCTCCTCTACAGAGCTTCTGAAGTTATTTTCCTAAAGAACAGATCTGATCATATCACCTACCTTTTCAAGCTCCAATTACTGACTGCCTATTACCTCTAGTATCAATTATAAGTTTTGTTTGACATTCAAGGCTCTTCTGAACCTTGGCCCCTCCCATCTTTCCAGTCTTCTTACACTTTGTACTCTCTACATTATCTTCTGTAATCCAGACTCCCTGGCTTGCTTGTTCTTCCATTTTCTCTGTGCCCCTGTCTCCAACCCTGAAAATACATTCCCTCTCATTTCTGCTTCTTGGAATGTCTAAATTCATCCACCACCCTCTTCATGGAACCTTTCTTATTCCCACCAGCTGTGAATATTTTTTTTTCCTCAAGCTACTTTCTCTTTATTTTATGAATGTGCTGCATACACCTATATATTACATAAGTTATATCATTAGAATGTAAGCTCCTCTTAAGTCAGAGATTGTTTTCCTTTTACCGTGATTTCCCTAGCATTTAGCACCATGCCTGACATAATATTTAGTAAATCATTTGATGATTGATTGCCCTATAGCAATTGCCCTCAGAAGCCTTCCATCATTTTCTATTTTTCTGTCTTTTTTCTACATTTTAGTTTTTTTGTTTTTAACAAGTTGGCTTCATCAAATGATGAAGAAACAGAAACAGGATTATATACCATGTTAGGACATGACTTATTCAGTTGTAGCTACAACACATTCATCTCAACTTGTTAGTAATACAGTTAACATTTTTTTAACAAAGCAGTTGTTTAAGGTGTAACTATAAAACATCAAGACAGATCCCCAACAAGTAAGATGTGGAAATCACAACTACTTTATAGTAACAACTAGTCTATAGACTCTGAGATAGAATTTAAGAAAGAATATATACACCACACTTTTTATGATGTTCCAATTGAATTCACCATTTTGTATGGATTCCTTTCCAGGTTCATTATTTGACCAAAAAGGGGAAGATTATGTGTAATATGGAATTAAATGTACTTCAAGCCTTCACCCATTTTCTGAGATTCAGTTTCCTCACCTACAAAATGGGCATAGTATTATCCCACCTAACCAAAACAAAAATAACAAACCTTCACATTTACATCTACTTGTTTCTGTGCTTCAAGTATATGCTTTTTTTTTTTTAAAAAAAGTACATATGATTTCATGATGTGTATAATTACTTTTCTCCCATGTGGAATACAATCCCTCTACAATTTATAGTTGGGCTTAGTAAATTGTACTTTGAAAAAAAAAATCATCACATTCTAGAATTTAGAGCAGAAAGCGACCTTTCCAACCTCTCCATTTCATTCTGCAGATGAAGAAACTGAGGACCACAAAGGGGGATGTTACATAGGCAGGTAATAGCCGAGGTGGTATTTGTAGTCTTATCTTTTGACTACAAATGTAGGATTTATTTCACCATATGGTACTGAAGTTGGTCAACCTTATGAGGGGAAGGGAAGGAAACAAGCATTTACAAAGAACTGGGGAGCAGAAGGAGTACAGGTCACTGTACATGATCAGAATGAGAGTTTACAGCATTCCACCAAGCCTGAGAGAAGAGCACAGCATCCAGCTGTAACCAGTTCTGACCACCCAAAAAGCAACTGAGGAAGAGACCTAGGCTAGTTCTTTTAAATAATCTTATATTGCCCAGTGTAGGAGGAAGCTGAGGCAACCTGATATCTAGCCCCCAAGGAAAATACAATCAGAGGTGGGGAGGAAGTCAGGAAAAGAAAAGGAAAATAAAGGGTGGGGGGAGACTAGATATCAAATAAGGGGGAAAAGGACAAAGTATCAAAAAGACAAAGTTTTAAAAGATCATGCATATAAATAGATAAACCCATAGGAAAAAGTAAAAATAGGGGAAAATGTGGACTCTAAATGTAGGAAACAAGTTCAGACATCTATGAAAAAATATCGCAAAATAAAGAAAAATGATCTAACCCTTGATGAAACAGAAGACCCTGTGGAATTTGAGAACATGAAACTACCACACACTGTTTCTGAGTGGTTTAAAAGAGAAATGAGAATTATGAGAGCAGAATTTACATCCCAAACAGCAAAAATAATGAACAGAATAGAAAAACTTGAATCTGTAACGGCAAGTCTCAACCAAGAAACAAGATAAAACAAAAGATTGGGAATCCAGAAACACAGATAAGTAAGACAACCTGTAAGGAAAGAGGCAAAAAATAACATTACAGAAAATATACTCACTATTCAAGCAAAGCATAATGAACTCACAACAGGATGTGCAGAAACAACCTAAGGATTATAGGCCTCCCAAAATAAAATAGGACCAAAAAGCTTTATGAAGGAAGCAACAGAAGAGAATCACCCAGAACTATTAAATGTAAAAAAATTAAATTCCAATTGAAAGAATTCACAGATCCTCCAGAAAAAAGAAAAAAAATAAAACAAAACCCAAGGCTACAAAACTCCAAGACACATTGTGGTTAAATTTAACAATTCAGTATAGAAACAAGAAGTTCTGCAAGCCATCAGGGAAAATCCTTCAAATATAAAGGACATTTGAATAACCCAAGACTATTCCTAACCCACTAGTCTAGGGGAGAGAATGAAATAATATGTTCCAAAGAGCAGTGGAGTTAAGGATACAGGCCAGGATGACCTATCTTGCAAATAAATCTGAGCTTAACTGTAGAGGACAAAAGATAGAGGCTTAATGATAAAGATGAGTTTGAAACATTTTAGAAAGAAAACCAGAACTGAAGAGATTGTCTCTCAAACATTCCAAACAACAGAAATATAGGAGTGAATAAATACATTAGCCAAGGATAACAACAGAGAGATCAATAAGAGCCTTCTTTCTAAATTTACACAAATAGATGTGGGAAGGCAGAAATCTGGTATAGGTAATGGTGATTTGGTGAGTAAGGGAGTATTATGGATAGAACCTGGCTACCAGTGAGTCTGTCTTTTGTGGAACTATATTACAACATGGAAGGGTCTATAAAGAGAGGGAGGAGAGAGCAAGGGATAGAGTGGAGTGAGTGATGCATTGGGATCAAATCAAGGGCTAGCAACGAGGAAAAGGTAATCTCTGTGGTCTCAGAAAGAGAAGATCCTACAGGAAAGTGGGTAAGCAGTCTAAGGGGGAAGATTGAAAAAGGAGCATAGAAGAAGAATCTCTTATTTTGGAGATGGGAGAAGGTTCCACTGATGAATGAGTCTATGGATAAGAGAAAGAGTCAGTGAAAAAAGATAAGAGGATCTTTTCACTGGTTGAGGCTTGGGACATGGTACTTGAAAGTATACTTTTTCTGGGCGGGGGGAGCTGGGGAGCAAAAGGGGAGTGCCTATCTCTAGAGGCACCTGGCACTCAGTGGAGTGGGAGAGCATGGATACCAGAAGATTTTCAGGAAAATGTAGGGGGGAAAGTCAACAAGAGAGGGTATAGATGAGTGGTAGACTACATAGTCCAGGGACTTGCTTGGGGAAAGACCTACTCTGGGGCAGGGTCTTCTGGCATCTGTAATGATAGGCATTGTTCTACAATTAAGACACAATGGAAAAGGGAAATCTATGTAGTGAAAGAAAGCACCTAGAAGGGAGAACCTAGAATGGACATCTTGGAAGCTTTCAGTGCATGAATAATACAGAAAAAGGAGAAAAAACAGATCATGACTCATAAAATGTTAATCATAATTTATAGATTCATAGAATCACAATGAAGAGAATGAGAAATCCTTTTGGAAAGGGCCATAAAAATGAAATTTAAAAACTAAGAAATAGGACTAGCCGAAGCAGAAGAGAAGGGAAAATATCAAATGACAAAAGGGGATTATGACTGAAGGGAAGAGTCAGTAGGAACAAGAATTCCTTTAAAATAAAGATTAAAGTAATTGAAGGATCATAATACTGTGTCACTAGTAGAAGAAAAAACAACTTGAAACTGAAAAGCTTCTCCATAGACAAATCATCACAAATGCATCTAGAATAAGAAAGGAAGTGATCAAATGGGGAAAAAAAATCTTTGAATCATATTTCAGACCAGTATTTGATATCTAAGATATATAAAGCAATAAATATGAATAAGACTAAGAGCCAATAGATTAATGGTCCAAGGATATGAATTAACAGTTCTCAAAAGAAGAAATGCAAAGAATTCACAACCAAGTGGGGGAAAAAATGCTCCAGAACCAATACAAAGAAATGCAAATCAAAACAGTCCTGACATTTTACTCAGTACCCTGCAAAATTGTCAAAAGTGGCAACAATATTGGAAAGGTTGTAGGAGATAGGCACACTAAGACATTTTTGGTGCAGCTGTGCAATGGTACAACCATTTTGAAAAATAACTTGACATTAAGCACATAAAATGATTTAAATGTCTATATGCTTTAATTCAGAGATTTCATCACTGGGCTTATATTACAAAGAAACCATTCATAAGAAAAAGACCCCACATACTCCAAAATATTTATAGCAGCATTTCTGATAATTCAGAATTGGATACAAAATAGATACCTATCTGTAGGGAATGGCTAATGAAAGTATGGTATGTGAATGTAAAGGAATACTACTGTGCTGTAAGAAATGATGTATGTGGTGAATACACAGAAGCATGAAAAGATCCATATTAATTGTATTCAGATAGAAGTAAACAGAGCCAAGAAAACACCATGCACAGTTAACTACAACAATGTAAGTGGAAATAAAAATGACAGACCAATCAAAAGTAACAAAATTATGAAGATCAAGTAGTATTTAAGAGATTTGAGAAGACACCCCCAAGTTATCCCTCTGTGGAGGTGGAAGGATCGACAGGTCATATGCCGCACATGTTTTTGGCTTTTTTTTTTCCCACTCTCCAAAAACCACTGTATGTTATATGAGATGGTGTACAGAGTGGGAGAATACATGGTATATTGTGGTATGAATTACTAATCAAATAAAGCCACTATTTTACTATGTGAGACAACTCACTTTACTTTTCAAGGCCTTAAATTAAATTTATGTAAAAATAAAGCAGATAAAATTACCTTTAAGATCCCTTTCTTGTTTTCATAGTTTGAGGCTTTCTCATGGGCTGTAAGAGGGAACTTAAGTCAGTGGAAAGAGTAGTCAATGTAAAGAGGACAGGCATTGGAATTACATTTCCTCTTGAGTTCTGCTTTTTAACACACACTAGCATTGTGACCATGAGCAACTCTCTTAATTAGTGACTCAGTTTCCTCATCTGTAACATAGAGATAACCCTTCTTGCAATATTTACATCACAGGTCTTTTATGAGGAAATAATGTGTTTATTACTATATTGTGGGGTTATTTCGGGAATTAAGACTATGAAAACTGCAAGGCACTACACAGGTGATGAAGAATTATAAAAATATCCTTAGAAATTCAGTTCAGCAATATTTATTGAGTTTTAGCTATGTGTTAGAATGGTAGTATAGTGATAGTAGTATAGAGAGCCAGCTTTGGAGTTGGGAAGCCCAGAATTTTCTACTAACAGAGCTATGTGACCATGAGCATGTCATCACTTAATCCTTCTATGTCTTAGACAGTTTTCTAAAATTTAATTACAGAAAGAGTTGTTTTTGTGTATTGGCAAGAAGAATTACTGCATTTAGAGTTCCCAGTATTGATGAAATCATAGGTCTGGATCAGAAAAACCCAACTATGTACTAAAATCATGCATACAAGTCAGTGCCTTCTTTCTTTGATCTCTTTGAGGTCTAGGCCTAATAGTGGTGTTGCTGAGTAAAAAGGAATGCACAGTTTAGTAACTTTGAGGGTATAGTTCTAAATTACCTTGCAGAATGGGATAGTGCATTAATGTGCCTGTTTTCCCACAGTTGTCCCTGAATTTGTTGTTTTCCTTTTTGTTTTGCAAATCTGATGAATGTTAACCCTAAGGGTTGCTTTAATTTACATTTCTTCAGTCACTAGTGACTTGGAGCATTTTTTTTGCATGGCTAATTTTTAGCATGAGTTTCCTGAGAAACTGTTTTAGCCATTTATCAAGTTCTTATTTTTGTAAAATTTATCAATTCCTCAGATATCGTACATCTGAGATCCTTAAAGAGAAACTTGCTGCAAAAGTATTTTCCCCTAGTCATGTTTTCTTTCTAATTTCTGCTGTAGTGAATTCGTATGAATAATAATAGTATTAAGTGTGCATAATTAAATTTAACTTTTATCTTCTCTGATCTTCTCTCACCACTTGTCATAAGCTCTTCTCCTATCCATCGACTGGAAGGTCATCTCTTCCTTGTTCTTTAATTTATCATATGATTTTATATCTAAGTCCATTTGGAATTTCTTTTGCTGTATGTGTGAGGTACTGGTCCTAAATCTAATTTCTACCATATTGCTTTCTAGTTTTCTGAGGATTTTTTTTAATAGTGAGTTTTAACTTCTCCTCATTCTTTTTCAGTCACTAATTTATATTAATATTTTAGCTTTGTAACAGCTATAGCAGAAAACTTTTTTCACATAGTATTAAAATTGCTACTTTATTGAAGACCTTCAATAAGGAATTCACTGCTTCCCACAACAACCTATTCCACTTTTGGAAAACTAATAGTAAGTTTTCCCCAATAAGCCTGAATTTGCTTCTTTGTGATTTCCATCTGTTGCTTCTGTGTTTTGAGTTCTGTCTGCGGAAGCCAGACAGAACAAGTCTAATTCCTCTTTCACATGAAAGCCCTTCTGATAGTTTAATATCACTATCGTGTTCCCCTTGAGTATTTTCTTTTTCTGGCTACATGTCCCCAGTTCCTTTATTCTATCCTTATATGAAATGAGCTCTAGACCCTTAATCATAGTGGTCACCCTACTCTGAAATTTCTCTAGGTTATTGATATTCTTAAACTGTGGTTCCCAGAACTGAAAAAGTTTTACAGATGTTGTACATTACAATAACAGAGGCACTGTCATCCTATTTCTAGGAGCTGTGCTTCCCTCGATGTAGTTCAAGGTCTAGTCAATTTTTGGTACCACATCCTAGTGCTGACTCATATTGATTGACCTTGCAGTCCACTAACGTACCCAGATCTTTTTCAGATAAATTTTTTATCTAACCATGCTTCCCTCATTCTAATGCTTGTGGAGTTGATTTTTTTATTTTGTCACCCAGGATAAACTCTACCTGTATCCCTTTCGAATTTCATCTTACTAGATTTAGCCCAGTACTTTAGCCTGTCAAGATCTTTATGGATCCTGGCTGTGATCCAAAGTATTTGCTGTCTCTCCTAGCTTTATGTCATCTGTATTTTGGGTTTATTTGCAGTATTTTTTTTCTCTCTCCTAACTTTCTGTCCTCTGAATTTGGGTTTGTTTTGTACATACCATATTTAAGTCTGCATTAACTATCACTTGAAGCAAATTGCCTTTAACTTGAACTTTTTTATGTGAGTTGTAATTTAAAAAAATATTCTAATAATTATGGCTGTCATGTCATTCCCTTACTATCATCACCAAGAAACAGTTCTCTTGCACAGTTTCAGAACTAGTATAGTAAATTAAATGTTAGCATTTGTTTCCTGGTTCTGTTTTGTTTGGGTTTATTTCCTTTGCTTATTATAATGTTTTAAATGAATCCTTAAATGTGAAACTTTTCCTAAGAGTTTTGCAGGAAGCACCTTAGCTAATACAAAAAGATAGCTGAGTTGTTCCCAATTTAGTACTAAGGAGATGCCTAGTGAGATATAAAAATATGGTACTACTAGCAGAAAGAGTCCTGCATCTGGCATTAGAGGGCCATGGTTCAAATCCCAGCCCTGCCACTTACTGCCTGTGTGAGCTTGACCAAGTCACAATCTCTTTGTCTCAGTTTCATTATCTGTAAATTGAGAGGGTTGGACTAGATGTCCTCAAAAGGTCCCTTATAGCTCTAAATCCATTCTCCTTACCTAAGGGTACACTTTTTCTGGCAGCAGGAGAGACAAGGAAGAGGGACCAAGGTAAGAATATATATTAGACCTTGGGGGCTTGGCCACATTGTAGTCTAACTCATCCGCAGTCTCTTGCCTAGGCAAACCACCCCTCAACCCCAGCAGCCTCAGCTGGATACATGTGTTCTGCTTATTTCTGAGTGATGTTAGCATTGCTCCATCTGGCAGAACTGCAGCCATTGTTCCATCCCAAGGGTGTTTTGTAGTTTAGCAGTAAATGAATTGATTCTAGTGCTGCATTTTTGTATAAACAGTACATTTAATAGAGTACCGTGGCATCCTTTTGGTAAAATGTAAGGTTTTCTTTGCTTTTTAAGTGTGTAGGGACGGACAGAGTAGGTGCGAGGAATAAATAGAATTTATTTTTAAATTGATTTTAGAGAAAATTTTTATTATGCTATCTTGTGACTTACTGTTTTCCTTCCTTTGTAATGCTAGAAAGTTCTATACCTTAATGTTACTTTAAGGTTCTCTAATTCTTATTAATTTGCCCTGCCAATTGTGCTATTCTCAAGGGTTTTTAAAATTTGTATATAATTTATACTTTCAGGCTTTATTTTCTAGTAATGGAATTTTCCATGCTTTGGGCTCATCCTCTATAACAATCAGGACTCCCATGTGCTGTATATCATACCCTTCAGTTAACTGCTGCTTTTCTAGTGGTTCCTGGTCACTGAATTCAGGAATTTATAAGAATGTTTATAATAATCCAGAATTTTATGACTACTGCCAGCTTAAAAGGGAAAATCCCAGGAGTCCTTTAAGAACAAATTTAATACCTTATTTGTACAGCGGTAATGCTTTGGCTGACTTCCTTAGCCATCTAAGTTAGGTGCCTTAACTCAATGAAATACTTTTCTTCAAAGATACTGCACCCAGATTTGTAGAATTTTCGTTGTTGTTGATGATGTCTTGTCTTTGTAACTCTCCTCTGACTAATAGGGTCTCCTTAAGTGATAAGAGTTTTAAGATATCAAAATATCAAAACACTTTTTCTACCTCTGTCCCAAAAGCCTTTTCATCTCTACAGCCTCTTTCTCTAGTGGGTTAGTTCCTTTCTAGAATGAGCAGAAGAAAGTACTCGTGCCAACCATGCTTACTTCTAGCAGGTTTAACTGCTGACTCTCCATATTGCTTTTCCACCTTACAGCAACCCCCTCTCAGCTCTCTTATATATGTCATGTTCCTACCCTCATAAGAACATAAACATGTCAAGGGCAGAGACTTTCTTTTTCCCTATGGTTGTATTCCCACCACCTAGCATAGTGCTTGATTCCTAATAACTTCATAATAAATGCTTTATCTTTCTCTTTTCTTATAACTAATAGGAACTAGCCTCACCTTAGAAGTGCAAAATTTTTTTTAAAAAAACCTGTTTGTTTGCCTTGTGAAGTCCAGATCACAGAATCGTATGTAGAACCCTACTTTGATGCCTCAAGAAGGTCCTTGGAAGTTACAGTAGAATGTACTCTCGAAGATAATGATGGAAAGGCTTTAAGAGGAGGCTGGAGAGTGACTGTATCCCTTATCTTCTAAGGGTCAACCTGGCTAACTTCACAGAAGTTCATCTGCAAAAGTTTAACTGTGATGTGATTCATTTCTTTCATCATATCAACCTGTGAAGACCATTACAAGTATTTTCAAAACATTGAAGGTTTTTTTTTTGTTTTTTTGGTTTTTTTTCAGAGAAAGAACTTGAAACTTCATATCTTTGGAAGGATTGAGGAAAAAAACAAGGGAATCAACATTAATTAAGTGCCTACTATGTTCCAGGCACTGTTCTAAGCACTTTTCAGATATTAATTTTGACATAATTAGCTTTTGTGTCCATTTTTAATAAGATGACCTTCATTTGAGTCTTCACATAAGAATTTTTAACATACTGGGCTATTTTAGGAGAACTCTCTCTCACCCATTGTCACACTCAGGAAAGAGCCTTAATGGATTCTTAAGACTGTGGAAGAAAGACTGGCTTATAAATTAGGGTGTAACAATAGCAGGTGGTCTGATAATGTGCAGAGCAGATGTGAAAGCAAAAAGTTCTGAAAGCCATATCCAGGTTCCAGTCCAGTGGTTTCATGTGTAATGAGAAAAGCTGTGGCTCAGGCTCCATCTTGAACTTCCTGCCTCTATTTGCTTGAAGTGAACACCACAAGGTACCCTGCCAATTGGTGAAATCAAGCTTGATATATCAACCACAACCCTGATTTTAACCTTTGTGTTTTTCACAATAGGACAGTCTTTATCTTCTCCTTACGCTATCATAAAAATTCTGTTGAACCTATTCTCTGAATTGCTTATGTAACTGAGTACTATACAAGAGGCCAGGATTTCTTTGTGAGGCTTGCCTTGGAATAGAAGTGACTAACCCAGTGTTGCTTTCCCTTTAAGTGAATAAACTGCAATAAAATCTATCTCTGGCCCATGCTAGTTTATTGGCAGTTGCTAGTCAACAAATTCACCCAACAAATGTCACACTTATGTCTCCAGAGACCTTGTCTACTCTCAGCTCTCTCATGTACTAGACAGTGGTGATCATTACACCTCTGGTGTCTGCTGTAGAATGTAGTGTGTCTCTTCATTTCAACCTCTCCTCTGTTGAATTTTTCACAGTTGTAAATATAGAAAAAGGAGGCAGCCAGTTGTAAAAACAAATTGGCTCAGAAACCTGAATTCTGGTTCCACTGTCAAGACTATTGACAACTTCTCACCTGTAACGATAAGGCAATTGGGACTAGTTGATAATGTGGCTTTAGTTTTAAAAATCAGTGAGCTGTACCTGAAATTACTTAATTCTGTGACAGAAATACCATTTTCTTAAATTAGCAGCTTTCTAGGTTCTCTTTTGATGTTAAAACAGAGTTTTAAATAGTATAAACTGATCAGACATTTGGAAAAAATATTTGGGCTTTCCATTATCTTCCTTTATCCTTTTCACTGCCGGTGACCATGGGTCTAATTTATAATCATCTAGTGAATCTGGTGTTAAGATCTACAAGGGGAGGACAGCTTGTTTTCCAACAGATTACTGCAGCCTTGACATAACTGAAGGAAATAGCTTCAGTAGGCTGACCAGACTTTGTGCTGAATAGGCCATCCTCAGGGCTAGGATCCAAGAACTCCAAAGCATTGTGTAGGACAATCTCTGGAGGACCACAGATCATTTGTATGAAATAAAGCTCTTTAGGATTAAGAGAGTGATTTACAAATCAAGCTTCTGAGGAGGTAGTTTTCCAGTATGTTGTATGCTTATCAAAGGACGGTATACCAAATTCTTCTAGCCACTGCAAAAATGAAAAGCTACAGATAATAAATATTTTTAAAGACACTAATATTTAATTTCCCTCAATTTATTATGACTTTTTTTTCTATCATAAGGAGGCATTAGATGGCATTTGGTAAGCATTATGTTCTATCACGTATTTCTACATTTTTACCTTCTGCCACATTTTTGTGCTACTCATTAACTTACAGCAGCTGCCATATTAGCTTTTCTTTATACTCTTTATTATTGGCTCCTTTCCATTCACTCTTTCTGGACTTTAAGTCCTTTATTCTTTTTGCAGTTTTTCTTTCATTAGTTTTTCTTCTTCAAAACATTTATATTCTTAAAGAGATAGTACTGTATTTATTGAGCCAAAAGATCCCTGTCAGTTATAATTTAAAGGGTTTGCTCTTGGAATTTATTTTTCAACTAGTGTTTCAGTTGAGTACATATCTTTTAAAAATTAGACATTATTAATTGACCAGCATAACACCAACAGAAATACCTGCTAACATTCCTAGATATTTTCTACTTCATATGTTCCTTTTGATTTAATTATTTCACAGTTTAATTCTTTCTAAGGTGTTTTTCATGAGACTTGTTAGTTTTAGAAACTATTGAACACATTCAGTCTTCTGTGTAACTAAAAAATGAGTCACTAGTATTTCATAATGTGTGGCCTCTCTGTTACCTGAAATTATATGTAGATTTTGACTATTCATTATAGTGGATGCTTTCATAGGAAGATATTTCATCATAAATATCAAAGCATGAAGTTAACATTATTATTGATACTCCAGTAGCCCAGAAGATAGGGATTTGAAAAATGCTGTTGTATAAGTAAAGTAGTCTGTCATAGATTTTTAACATTAGGAGCTCCACCAAGAATGGTGAAGCAGGAATGCAAGATGAAGGTCAAAATAGCCATCTAGGTATTTCATCTGAAATGTCAGCTAACCCTAGAAGATATCATTTTAATCCTGATGGCAAGCACTTTTCGTTCTCCTTGAATTTAACATCTGCTCTAGTACGTCTGTTGTTATGTCACAATATTTACACATTTTACAGATACACCACAGTCTGCTACTCTCTTTTTTATTATCTGTAGCTTTCCATTAAAATTAACAAAGTTTACAATGCTCAGTACCTCCAGCCACAAGTGTACCTCTTATTTTAATTACAGTTTGTTTATAGCTGCTCTATTCTGTGTCCAACTGCTTCTTCTCTCTTCTTCCATCCTCTCTTTCATACTACACAACTCCAGCCACAAATGTGGGCTTTGTTTTTAATCTCTCTTTCTCACCATGACTGTCTTACTCCTTCCATAGGCCTCATAGTCCTGGATCACTCAGATAACATCATCTTTGTTCCTTGATCTCTAAGATTGCTGGGAGGACTGTGATCCTCCTTCCTTCCTTTCTGCCCACCTTGACACTGTTGCTAAATTCCTTAGAATATATTTATCCATTATCTTTCTCTTGTTGCTATTCCCCACCTCCAATATTATTTGGATTATTGTTTTATATTATGCCTTTTTATAAAATTTCTTTTGGCTTCCTTCTCTCCCTTTACCTGGCTCTCTAACTTTATCCTCATTTGGAAAACATTTTTATGATTCAGTTGAAAAGAAACAATTTATAAAAGAAAAAAATGAGTTTTTTTCTCCTGTGAAGTTGACACTAGCCAGCTTCATATTAGGAATTGGTGGTATGATCTATTCCAACACCCATCCCTCTGCTCACAATGTCAAACAGACTCAGACCTTTTCTTTGAATTATTCAGAGCCACCAAGATAGCAGAGTAGAAAAGAGCACTACATTGGGAGTCAAATCCAAGCCATGCCAAAAATGTGACCTTTACAAGCAACTTTTGACACTCTGACCCCCAATTTTCCTCATCTCTAAAATGAAGGAGGTTGGCTAGGTGAACTCTAAGGTCTCTTCCAGCACTCAGTCTATGATACTATGATTCTACTATTAGAGGGCTTTGCTTTTCAGACCAATAATGTTGTTAAGACCCTATCTCCATAGCTTTATGAAGCCTGGAGGGGGGTAGTGGTGAGACCCCCACAAAGACCAGAGTACCAGGGGCAGGCTGCCTGGAAGGAATTCTGGGACTCAAGCATTGTTGAGGTCAAGGTAAAGATTTATTACACTTTTCAGGAAGCAAGAGTTCTTAGGGAACCTGCAACCTTAGAGGGTACAGGTGATGTTTATATAGTATATTCTGTAGTGAAATGTGCCAAATATGCTAAGTAGGTATTTTGGGGTGGGATTAGGGAGTGGTGAAGGAGTGGTGAGTTCTTAAAGGAACATGCACTTTTGGTATCTTGTGGGCCAGTATTTTACCCAAAATTCATCAGGAAATAGCCCAAGGGGGGTGGGGCTAGCTGGAGGTGTGGCTTTAGGCCTGAAACGTCACTAAGTCAACCAATGGTCAGGGCTCAGAAATACCAGGTTGCTCTCATCAGTGTCTTGTTAGACAAGATGAAGATAAGGGATTATACATATGTCTAAGTCTAGGACACATATGATTGGTCAGTGAGTAGTAAATGTCGTTATGACCCAGTGCACAGCCGGTTCAGACTAATAAGTTCTGTAGGTGCAGTTGGCTGCTGTATCAGGAAGGGAGATAACCGTTGGTGCTGGGGCAGGCTGTGTCCTTGGGTTGGGGAGAGGCTAGTGAGAAATGTGATTTTAGAATTGGGGCCCTAGCACATATACGCAAGAATAGTTGTTGATCCACATTGGTAGAAGTCAGTCCCTTGTTGGGAGTTTCCTACACCAAGAAGTCACCTTCCTGCCCCATAATAGCTAACATTAATGTAGGGCTAACCACATGCCGGGCACTGTGCTAAGCACTACAATTGTCATCTCATGTAATCCTCACAACAACCTGGGAGGATGAGGAAGCTGAGAGGCGAATATAAGTGAAATGAAATGAAATGCCCAGGGTTACACAGTTAATAAGTGTCTGAGTTTGCTAGAAAAGGAGCCAGCCTGCATTGGTAGAGTGAATTCCCTCCTCGGAGAGTTCCTTATGCTAATGAAATGACAAATCCAGTCCCTGTCTACTTATTAATATTGTATTCATGGTGAAGTTATTTAATTGCTTTGAACATCAGTTTATTCATCTCTAAAATGGAGATTATGATACTTGACTGCCTCACAAGATTTTTCTTAAGATCAAACAATTATGGGACATCCAGAAGCTCTGAAAAGTACAAAACGCTTTATAAATGTAAGGTGACATCATTATTATTAAGAATATTACCAATTTGGATTTTTAACCTTTTTGAATTCATTAGAAAAACATGTACATGTATGTGAAGGGGCCAGTAAATTCATCCTAAATTTCTAGATAAAATTTTTACTCCAACTGCCCAAGTACTATATTTAAATTCTTACGTAGTCTGCTGCTGCTTATTGTTCAGTCATTTTCAGTCATGTCCAACTCTTCTTTACCCCATTTGGGATTTTCTTGGCAAAGATACTAGAGTGGTTTGCCGTTTCTTTCTCCAGTTCATTTTATAGATGAGGAAACTGAGGCAAAAAGGGGGAAGTGACTTGTCCAGGGTCACACAGCTGCTAAGTTCCTGAGGCCAGATTTGAGCTCAGGAAGATGAGTCTTCTTGAGTCCAGGCCCCTGCTCTGTCCCTGGTGCCACCTCCCTACTACTGGCAATACTTTACCTGATTTATTTTGATGTTCCTGTAGATGTTGATTGCAGTTTTTACTTTATTAATCACGTTAGTATAAAAAAAAATCCTGTTTGAGACATGCTTCTTTTCAGTAGATTTGAAGTGCTTACAATTTGTGATGATAAAAAATAGAAACATAATTTTATACTGATTTTCTCAGGAGCTCGTTAATGGTCAGACTCTCAGAGAGACTCAGTTGCTACATTAGAGATCACTGCCTGGTCTTTTTGGTTTTTCATTTATATTCCCTTTATTTTGAAAATACCTCCAGAGTATTACAACCTGCTGATAGGTTTTGAAAGTACCATACACATACATACATGATTTTAAAGGTACCACATATATATATTGTTAGTATACTTACAAATTTTTTGGCATTGTACCCTAAAGATAGGTATAGAGATAAAGAGAGAGACTGAAAGACTCTACAAGATATTTCTGAGTGAATAACAGAAATAATGCCCCACATTCTAGAGATAGTACCTTAAAAATAAGAAAAAAACAACTGAGAAGACAGAGGCACTGAAGTACTTTGTGAAGATTTCAATTATTTCAACCATTCTAGATATTTGTTTGGAATTAGGCATGAAAAGTGACTTTGACCTAGCAATCCCACTACTGGGCATATACCCTCCAAAAATGTCAAAACAGAAACAGGAAAAAAAAGACCTTATGTACTCAAATGTTCACAGCATTCTCTGTGCTATCAAAGAGTTGATGGGGGAGGGGAAGCAGGAGGAAGGAACTCATTGATTGGAGAATGGCTGGACAAAACTATGGCATAAAAGACGGTGTAATGAGAAATGATTTCTAGCAATTCAGAGAAAGATGGGAAGATTTATATAAACTGTTATAGAGCTAAAGCATAAATAAAAAAATAATAATAAACATTTACTAAGGAAATCTAAATATAAAAGTCTTTAAAAGAAAGTTGAACTCTAAGTAACTGAATAACCAGTAAAGATCCAGGAGAACAGAGAGAAAAGCATACCTTTTCCCTCATGACAGATAGGCAGGCATTTGTATAATAGGACAGACTATGGTAACCATGGTCAGCTATAGTTACTGTTGCAGGTATTTTAAAATTGTTTTTCTTTGTCACAAAGGGAAGATTTGCTCTAGAGCAGGGAGAGGGTTGTATAAAGATAAAAGACCTCAATAAATATTTTTTTGTTTTGAGTTTTGTTTTTAGGGAAATGAGATTGGTTTGTCCTCACCAGTTGATACTTTCTTACTGAATTTTGATACCTGTAACCATTTTGTTTTCTTCTCACTCAGAAACAGTCTCCTTAATAATGCATTCCAGAATTTTGCTAAGAATTAGAATCAGTTTTGCCCCCTTACAGACTTTGCTCTTTTCTTTTGTTTGAATGTTGGTACCTTTGCCCTTTTCTAATTCAGTAAAACTCTTCATAACCCACTATGCTAGAAACCCACTAGCTAACTCAATAGTCACATTACCTAGGTCTTTCAATACCTTCATATTTATTTCATCTGAGCTTCATGATGTAGCTCAGGTTTGCAGAACCTGTGGCCCAGAAAAGAATTTTGAGCGATCAGTGCAAAATATAGAGGAAAACATCCTTTTGTATGTAGAGGAAATCCTTTGATGTGCTACAAGCAACCTGTGGGCCACAGCCCTTGGACTGTGGGTTATGCAGGCCTGATTTAGCTTAATGAGGGTAGGCAAGGACTTTCTTAGCATGTCTTCACTTAGCTTTCATCTTCCTGGTAATTGTCTAATCTGTTTTTCCCAGTCCAAAAATCATTCTGCTTGGAACAGAACAGTGTGTTCCATCCATCTGTTCCAAGCATCAGTTCTGTCGGTATCATTTCTTTCCCCTTTTGAAAAATGTAATTATCATTGGTAGAAATTAGGAATTTCTCAACTTCTCTGGATCGATCAAGAAAGAGCAATAGCTGTTGTCTACAGGGTTGAAGTTGTGTCTTCATGCCATGTGTGTAATTTTTCTAAAATTCTCATCTTTTTCCTTCTTTACCCTAAGGTCTGTGGTGTACTCCCATAACAATATTGCTTCTATTTCTCCATTCATAGATTCCTCCCCAAAAGCTTTAAGGAAAGTATATCCATAAGAGATTTTGAGATGGTGCATTTTATATTTTTGAAATAGCCTGCACAAATAATACACAATAGTAGGAAGAATCAGAAAGTAGCTAATAGTAATTTTGGCTTAAATGTAGATTATAGTGCAAAGGAGAAAAGTGAAGTAAGACAACAAAGGTAAGTTGGAGGCAGATCATAGATCTCTTTAAATTATTAGGCTAAGAAAAATCTCCTCTATAGCCACCCCTAGCTCCACAGATTATCATGTGACTTCCATCAGTACATTTCAGTGGGTGGACTGTGTACTGCAGGCAGTGACCAATTCATAAGAGCGTTACCTCCTCCTTCTGTCAGCAATCATGGCTCCTTTGTAATCTGTGTCCATAGTTTATATTAAACTTCCCTTGCAAATCTACCCATCTTCCCTGTTACTGGCCAAGGCCCAGTCACCCAGTTTCACAACATCATTAGCCTTTTTCAGTTCATTCCCCCTCACCTCACATATTCAGTCAGTTGCCAGATTTTGTAATTTCCACCTCTACAATATCTTTTATCTATTCCCTTTTTTTACTCACATAGCCACAATTCTCCTTAAGGTCCTTATTATTACCCAAACTATTGCAATAGCTTCCTAATTTGTCTCTCAGTTTCAAGTCTCTTCCTCCTCTGATCCATCCTCCATATCACTGCCAAAGTGATTTTCTCAAAGCTTAAGTCTAGCCTTGTTACTCCCCTTCTCAATAAATTCCAGTTTTAGGTTCCCTATTGACTGTAGGGTCAAATATTATTTTCAGATTTATTTCATACTTTTAAAATTAAACAATAATGCATATTCATTTCTTTTTCTGCTTTTGGGGTACATGACCAGAAAAGCTTGGAGACTTTTGCTTTAAACAGCCAATTTTAAAATGAACTTTTAGAATACACCCCTTTTTAGGAGTTGAGAACTTGTTCTGCCTGCAGAAAGCCCACCTTGTTGTTTAGTCATGTCTGACTCTTCCTATCCTAGCAAAATACTAGTGGTTTGCTTCTTCAGCCTATTTTACTAATGAGAAAACTGAGGCTAGCAGGGTTAAATGACTTGCCTAAGGTCAGACCTGCTTGTAAGTGTCTAAGGTCAAAGTTGAAAACCCTCAATGAGTCAGCCCATAGAGATTTCAGGAGATCAGTGAACTGGCACAGGAAGAAAAAATTACATCTTCATTTTCCGCTAATCTTTGGTTTCCTTTGCTGTCTTACATACTTTGTACATTTATTCATAAACATTTTTCTGAAGAAGTGTCTGTAGCCATCACCAGGGAACCAGAAGTGTTCATGTCTTCTCCAAAAGTGAAAAACTTTTGGTAAAGAGGTGGCATTGCTCATGTGTGATTATATGAGAGTTGCTAATCTATTTGTTTTTTCAAAACTGCTTAATTTTTCCCCTGCAGGAAGGCAATAGAAGAACTTCTCAAGGAAGCTAAGCGCGGGAAAACCCGAGCAGAGACAATGGGACCTATGGGGTGGTAAGTTCTCATATAATAATCCTTAGTATTATAACAGTAAGAGAGAATGTAATATTTTAGAGTTTAGTAGTTATTTCTAGTGAAGCATCTCCAAGAGGCAAGATACTAAAAGGTACTTTCATGAGAGGTATATTAAATTTCACAATCAAGGTTTCTGTTTTGATGCTAGTCCTAAGTAAATGAAATTGTCTTTGCATCTAAGTACAGTAATTAATTCTGACTTCACTGATTCTGGATTTGGAATAACCCAGACATTCTAGAGTCTAAGCTTTACTTTTGTACTATATTCAACAATTATTCCTCTCCTTAGCTCATTCCCTGTAGTGATTGTTCCAAATCTCTTCTTAAACTGTTCCCCATATTTAACAATAGCTTACCATTCTACTTTACTGAGAATAAGACCATCCAGTATAAATTCCCCACAGGTACCTTCACGTCTCAAAACTTCTCTGACATTATCCATTCCCTCCATGACTACACATGGAAAGGTATCCTTACTCCTCACTAACACTGTTTCCTCCACTGATACTTTTAATTCCATGCTCTCTTACCTCTAGGTCTTACAGTTATTTCCTCACTTGCATTTTCAGCTTCTCACTTTCCAGTAACTCCTTCCTATTTGAAACAGTCTCCCAAATCCTACAAAAAAATTCCTATGACCTTCTGCCTCATATGACTGCTGTCCCAGTTTTCCCCTCTTTACTCCTAAATGTCTTTTAAATGTTTTCTATACCCAATGTTCCTCCAGTCCCTGAGACATTGTAATATAATGGAAAGAGTTTTACACAGTGATTAACCAAGTATTTTTCCTTGATGGGAAAAATAAACACACAGTCAGTCTTGTGGTAATTTATCTAATCAGTTTATAATAGAGGGTACATAGATGCATAATTAGGTAGATGTTTCATATATAATAAATTAGTTGAAGAATTGGTTAATTTGTCACTGATTCTCAGGTTTTAAAGAATAAGTGAAAAAATACTAAAAATTAAAGAATATTCCAAGTGTTACCTCCACCAGGAAATTTTCCCTAATTAACCTTCATGTTTTAGTTGGTAACAGCCTTACTTCTTCACCCTCACATAATACTTTTTCCTTTTGCAACTCTCAATATATCAGCATTTGATAATGATATATGTTATCATTATAGCATCATAAGGTCATTTAGGTGAAGCAGGACTAGGAAAAGAATGGAACTTAACCTGAGATTGTTCTGTTCTCAAGTAGTCAGTGCTTGACAGTCTCTGGTCAGAATGTCAAGGGTTATCCCAGGGTAAGCTGGCATCATATCTGATAAGAGTAGACTAGCACTGGGTCAGGGATCAGAGATCAGATCAGAGTTGACAAGCGGTCCAGGAAATCATCTCTGAAGAAGTCTGATGCATAGGAAGAAAGCCTGCTTATCCAGAGACCAGCTAACTGATGCCACTTATTTTTACCACCTCTGAGCTGCTGATTTGGCTCTTTCTTGAGAAAGAAACTTTTGGTCTCAAAGAGTTAACTATAGAATTTACAATTTCCCTGTGAGAACCACATCTTTAGCCAAATTTAGGACATATTTAGGACTGTTCTGGCATGAAACTATCAGCTGCTAAGGTAAAAAGTCCTAAATCTAGTGAGACTAATTCTTCTCTCCTAAGTCTTCATCTTCAGGGAAGAAGGTCATCCTGAGACCGTTGAGTTCTTGTTTTGTTGGGGTGGGGAGGAAAGTTTGCTTATAGATTATTTTCTTGGTTTAAGCTTTCACATACAAGTAGTTTGCAAATGGTGGTTTAGATTACTGGACCAGGCCACAAATGACTATTTAGTTCATGATGTGCCTGAAATATAATAATAGTATTTCATTTGGGCCTGGCCATCATTTATAACAATATTTCTATTTTTAAATGTTTTCCAATTTCCAACTCAGAATGAAAGAAGTGTATTCTCATGGAAGCATAGTTCATTTCTAAATAGCAATAAGGGCTTGAGGATAAGTATATCTGTAGAAAGGTGTCGGGAGCAGAAAACTACTCCCAGGAAGTTAGAGCCAATAATATATTAACTTACTCTGTCTAGAGAGAACACTTCTCTAATGCCTAGGGATTCTGAATTTGAGAACAAAAGGGTCCTGTAATATGGAAGCTCTAGACTTGTACTTCCACTTAGAAGTATACGTGGATTTTTTTTTTTTTTTTGGAGGGGGATAGCATGGTGAGGCACCAAAATACATACAATGGTGGGGAAGGAAGGAGAGTAATTAGGATGAAACCATGTGGGTAAAACAGAAATTGTCTGGTTGTTTATTTCCTTTTCCCCTCAGCAATAGAACCGTGGTTCCTTCACCTGAGGAAGGTAGGGAGATGATTTTCTTGAGGAGCACAATGATAGGTATCCATTTTCATGATTACTGGAAATATCTGAAGTATTAGGGGGAGGGAGGGAAAGGTGTCAACTAGGGCTTTGAACAGATTTCCAGTGTGTATATAAATCCTGTCTCATGTACCATGAATAGGGCATGCTTTTTTGGAGAAGAAGAACACAGCCACTTGTGCCTGAAAGGTCCTGGCCTGAACCAGAGCCAGAAGCAACCACTGACCAGCCCACCCTCTGTGTGTAGCCTGAGATTCCATCCTTTCCCGACACTCACCACTCTTCATTAGCCTCCCAAGTGAAAGAAAGGCCCACGTCTCGGTGTATCATCTTTTGGAAACTGAACTCTCCCCATCAGCCACCCAACAGTTACCTCTATGACTTTTGTTTCACTCCCTAGACCTGTAGTAATTATTTAGCAACAATTACGAGAAAACAGTTCCCTGACCCTTCCCTCATATTCTCCTACTTTCATACACCCAGCCCAACCTATGTTCCAGTCCAACCCTGCCTACACCTTGTACTATGTCCTCTGGAATTTCTTTTCCATAATAAACAAACTCCCCTTCATCCTGGATCTGTGTTTCTTCAGTCTTCGTTTATTATTCTTCATGGAGATCCAGCATCCCTAGTGATGACAATGCGTCCTGGTTCTCCTCTCCAAGACTGACTGTACCTTCTCTTACACTGACCCAGGAGAGGGATAGGGAGTCCAAATAATCCTCTCTCCGTTGTCACTTCCACCCTCTCCCTTTGCCTCTTTCACTCAGTCATCTTTACACCTTTGAAATCCTCATATTTAAAATTTCCATCAGCTCTCACAAGCTTAACTGTCTCTGTGTGGGTGATTCCCAGATCTTCACATCCAGCCCTAGTCTCTACACAGTTGCCTATTGGATGTTTCAATCTGGATGTTCCAGAGATAACTTAAACTCAAAATGTTTAAAATTAAAATAATTCCCTTTTTCCCGTCCCCTTGCCTTTCCCTCTACGATACCACCCATTTTAAGTTCACAATGTTTTCATTGTTCTGAATTTGTCACCTTACATAATTCAGTCAGTTGTCATATCTTGCCTTTTCTACCTTTGTAACATCTTTCCCATCTGACCCCTTGTCTCCAGTGATTCAGCACCTAGCACATAGCAGGTACTTAATTAATATTGATTGTCTGATTGGTAGTTCAGACCCTCATCACCTTTCACCTAGATTTATTTCAACAAATACCTAATTGATCTGTTTGTCACAGGTCTCTTACACTGTTGCCAAAGTAATTTTCCTTAAACACAGATCTGACCATGTGACTCCCTTAATCAACTCCAGTGGCTTCTGATTGCCTGTAGAATAAAATAGTTGACTTTTAAAGTCCTATACAACCTGTCACCAACCTACTATTCCATCCTCTTTGAACTTAACTCCTCCTCCCCTCTGCAATCCAGCCAAACTGACTTTTTCTCACTTTTAACACTCCTTACTCCCTTTGTCTTTGTACTAACCGTCTCTCATCCCTGGAATACATTCTTTCCTTCCTCCCCTTCACTCCATAGAGTCTTCCTCTCTTCCTTTAAAATGATGTATCAAAAAATAAACAAATAAAATGCATCTGCCACCATCTTCCACATGAAACCTTTCCTGATCCACCCAACTGTGTTCTTCTTCCCAAACTGTTTAACTATTTTGTATCCATGCAAGGATGCGCGCACACACATATACATGCATACATCTTCGTACTGTATATATTTTTTATGTACTTGTCTTCCTCATTAGAATGTAGCTCATTCATTGAGAGTTGAGATTGTTACTGCTAGTGGGGGTGGGGGGGACGCCAAGGAGAGAGTGGGGAGTGTGGTGTTGATGCTTGGCTACAGGTCATTTCCCCTCTGCAAAGGTTCATCCTTTGCAAGCTTAAAAATTAGCATTTTCCAGGGGAAGAAGGGAAAACCTTGTTCTTTTGTACTTGAGCAACAGTAATTATTTTACTTTGCCTTACTCATAATTGAATTCATATTACCATGTTCTCAAAGGTATGACAGTAGAACATGGTTTGTATTCTATAAGTATTTTGAGGTCCTTTATAGTTGCCTTTTTTAAAATAAAAGGCACTATTTCTTCCCTTTAGATGATCAATAAAAAAAGATCTAGAAGAGGTGGTTTGAGTTCATGGCAGGAAGAAATTGCTGAACTAAAGAAAATTAAAGTAAGGTGCCATTCTTTTTTTTTTTTTCATTTTTAACGCAGTTTGTAACAGATAAAATTCAAACTTTTGGTCAGGTGATACTTCTTTTAAAAGCATTTTCAATATGGATCACAAAAGAATTTTTTTTTAAACATTAACCAACTGAAGCACAAATAATATTTATGTTGCTGATTTCACAAGCTCTTGACCTAATTGTCTTCACAGTATTACTAAGAATTAAAGGACCCTAACTTGTTGTTGGTCTGAAGTCCTATGCCTAATAGCTTAATTTTAGACTTAACCTCGGATGTTCCCCTACCAATGATCTATAATTTAATAGATCTGTTATTAAGCTTACAAACCTTTTGACTATAGGAAATTGCCACCAAGAGTAGGGACATTGCAGGGATACAATATCTCCCCAGCTTCATGTCAGTTCCAGGCAGGATTAGATTGTCCACTTGCATTCAGTCAGGCTTAAAGTCTGCCAGGTGTCAATGGGGAAATCGAGTCAGGAGACTCCTTTCTTATTGTCTATACCTGGAGTTAGACTCAGAAGAACAGTGACTTAATAGTCCCATAGCTTCTAAAAATGGCAATTTCCAATAACCAGGTTTCAAATATGATTATAATTTCATTTTGGCTAAGGAACATGTTTTGAGATAAGTCTTAAGTGGCTTACATGCCTTTCTATACATGTTCTAGTTCCTGATTAAATAGCAATCATAAAATCAAATTTACCATTAAAACCTTAACTTTTCCAAATACTAAATTTTACCCAAGGTTACCTTCCTCTAGGAAATTTAGACTAAAATTCTTTTCCCCAAACTAAAGATGTCATTGATTTATTCTCAGTAATTCAGTCAATTGTTTTAATACTAATTGCTCTTACCTCACTTTGTAACATGTCCAATTTTTCTCCCCATCACTCACCTCTTTCCGCTTCCTAATACTGTTATGATTACTCCTTCCCTCAATGTACCCTCCCTTCTGTTACACCCCATTCTTCCCTTATCCCCATTTTCTCTCTTTTCTTGTAGGGCAAGATAAATTTCTATACCCCATTCCCTGTATTTCTTATTTCCCAATTATATGCAATAAAAATTCTCAACATTCATTGCTAATACTTTGAATTCCAACTTCTCTCCCTCCCCAGCCCCACTGAGAAGGCAAGTAATTCAAGACAGACTAAATATGTGTTGTTTTGCAAAAAGACTTCCATAATAATCATGTTGTGTAATACTAATTATATTGCCCTCTGTCCTACTTTATCCCCCCCTTATTTTTTCCCCCCACAATTGACCTTGTCCCTTCTCAAAAGTGTTTATTTCTAGTGCCTCCCTTCTCCCATTTGCCCTCCCTTCTAACATTCCCCTCACCTCACTTGTCACTTCCTCTCCTACTTTCCTGTGATGTGATGTAAATTTTCATATCAAATTTAGTGAGCATGTTATTCCCTCCTTCAGCCACATGTGGAGAGAGTAGCTTCATTTTTCTCCCTCTTCCCTTCTCCCTGTTCTCCTCCATTGAACAAGATTTTTCTTATCTCTTTTATGAGTTACAGCCTGCCCTGTTCCATTTCTTGCTTTCTTTTCCCAGTATTTTCCTTCTTCACCCCTTAATTTTTATTTTATTTTATTTTTTGTGTGAATATCATCTCTTCTGATTCAACACACCCTGTACTCTCTAGCTATATATGTGTATGTGTTTGTGTGTATGTACAATCTCTCCATCTACCCAAATACTGAGAAAAACTTCGAGTTATAAATATTTTCTTTCCAGGTAGTAATGTAAACAGTTCAGCTTTAGAGAGTCTTTTATGATTTTTCTTTCCTGTTTACCTTTTCATGCTTCTCTTGATTCTTGCCTTGGGAAGTCAAATTTCCTACACAGATCTGGTCTTTTCCTCAGTATGAATGATTGAAAGTCCTCTGTATCATTGAATGACCATTTATTCCCTTGAAGTATTATACTCAGATTTGCGGGGTAATTGATTCTTGGTTTCAGTCCCAGTTCCTTTGACCTCTGGAATATCCCATTCCAAGCCCTTCAGACCCTTAATGTTGAAGCTACCAGATCCTGTGTTATCCTGATTGTATTTCCACAATACTCAAATTGGTTCTTTCTAGCTGCTTGCAGTATTTTCTCCTTGATCTGGGAACTCTGAAATTTGGCCACAACATTCCTAGGAGTTTCTCCTTTTGGATCTCTTTCAGAAGGTGATCAGTAGATTATTTCAAAATTTATTTTGCCCTCTGATTCTAGAATATCAGGGCAGTTTTCCTTGATAACTTCATGAAAGATGATGTCTAGGCTCTGTTTTTGATCATGGCTTTCAGGTAGTCCCATAATTTTTAAATGTTTCTCCTGGGTCTGTTTTCCAGGTCAGTTGTTTTTCCAATGAGATTTTTTCAATTATCTTCTGTTTTGGCAAACTTTTGGTTTTGTTTTCTGATTGCTTGGTTTAACTCATAGTAATTCATTTCCCTGAACTCAGTTCTCTCTTTCAGCAAATTATTTTGTTCAGTGAGATTTGAAACCTTCTCCATTTGGCTAATTCTGCTTTTTAAAGCCTTCTTCTCCTCATTGGCTTTTTGGATCTCTTTTTCCAATTGAGTTAGCCTCTTTTTAATGCTGTCATTTTCCTCAGCATTTTTTAGTTCTCCTTTAGTAAGCTGCTAACTTGTTTTTTAAGGTCTTCTATTGCCTTAGCCCAATATAAGTTCCCTTTGGGGGCCCTGGAGGCAGAGGCCTTGACTTTTCCTGACATATGCCTTGTTCTTCCTCATCTGAAAGGATTGGGGGAGACACCTGTTCCCCAAGAAAGTAACCTTCTAGAGTCTTATTTTTTTCCCCTTTCTGGGCATTTTTCCATCCAGTTACTTGACTTCTGAGTTTTCTCTCCACAGCCACTTTGCCTCCAGTTCGGCCAAGCCAGCACTGATATTCAGATGAGCTGCTCCAAAGCCTCAGGGACTTTAGACGGGGGCAAGGCTGCTATTCAGTGTGAGATTAAGATTAGCTGTTAAGGTGGAGGCTGGGCAGCCACACAGGGCTCATTTCCCTCAAGGGGTTTACTGTGACACCTTCAACAATGGATGTGGGCTACTTCCTGCTTTGGGAGCCCCTGTCCTCTGCTGCCTCCACTGCTGCCACCTGAGGAGGTCTGAGTTATGGGGATATCCTACTCCCTTCTTGGCCAGCTGAAAAGACCATCTCACTGACCCTTGGCGCCTGTGGGTTGAGGGATGCACTGGCACTGGAGATTCTGTCCCTGAAGCCTGCTCAGATCTGATCCTTTCGGTGCCCCATGGCCAAGGCAAGACTGGGTTCTGCTCCATGTCCAGTGTGTGACAGACCTTTCCCGTTGGTCTTTCAGGTCACTCTGGGATAGAAATCTCCTCCACTCTGTTTTTCTGTGACTTCTGCTGTTCTAGAATTTGTTGAGAGTTCTTCTTTACAGGTATTTTATGGGCTGTGGGGTAAGAGCTAGCGTATGTTCGTCTTTCTACTCTGCTAACTTGGCTCCCGCCTCCCCACAACCACCATTCTTTATTTCAAATGAAAAGTGATCAGTTGGTACTGTAATTTCTTGGATGTCATTTAGCACAAGGATCCCTTTAGAATCTGTTCTTGACTGAGGCCCTGTAGAGCCTGAAATATTAGTATATATGATTTTCTTGTAGTCAGTATACAGCAATCTGTAAACATAAATTTCAGAAACTTGGCTTGTTAGTTACTACCTCCAAAATCATTTTCATTCTCCTTATATTTACAAGTATATTGATGTATTTATAAGTCAGTACAATTTAGATTGAATCATTTTGATTATAAAATTTGTTTCTGGAGATGCTTACAGTAAAGAAAAGGACATTTCAATAAAGAAGTGTATTAAGGATAGAATTTGAGGTTAATTGCTTTTCTAAATTGTAGAAACACAATTTTATATTTTATATAGTATTTTTTACTCTTTTAAATCAACCTGGTTACTAAAGAAAAGATGTTCTATGTAGACCTTTAAATAAATTAATCAATAGTATTGAAAGAAAAATCATTTCTCTCTTATTTGAAGACTCCAGCTTCCTCAGCCACTTAAAATGCTGGAAACTGAGGCCCAGAAAAATTGCCTGATGTCACACAACAGGGTTAAGGGGTAGAACCCAGTGGCTGGGATCCTCATGTTAGTACTCTTTGTACTCTGCCACATTGTTTTGTTCACGTGATGTTTTTATCTGGTGACATTATACTGTTCCTGTGCTCTATGTTTCTTTCATATTCAGTAGTGAAGATGAAAAGGAATCTGTGAACCCTGAATGTATTATTGTTGATTTTCATCTCTTTGCAAATGATTTCTTGACTTAGCAGTCTCTTTACATTCTCTCCTAATTCTGACACTATTTAGTTACTTTTTGGGTTACTGCCCTTTTCACTACTGTCCTTACTCTTTACTTCTGTACCAATAAATTGTAATACTAGAAGAGTACCACTTAGTTAAAAATTATTTGGTAGAAAACTCCTATACACATCAAAACATAATATTTGTAACATTAAATAATCCTTGTTCATTTTGCTTCTTAATTTGCAGAGTGTAACATGCCATAGTACAGACTGTAATAGGACTTTTGTGCACAAAATAATTGAGGATTGGCATTTGTAGTAATGAGGATTCTGTCAAAGTAAGGCATGTTTTCAGGTGGCCATATGCTACTTTATTTGATTTCAGTATTATAAACTGTAGCATCGTGGGTGGTGGTGGTGGTAATATTGAACAGTGAAGTAAAAATAATCAGAATGAAAAAAAAAATGTTACACTGGTTCCATACTGTTTTAGGAATATAGTGCTGTATTTGCCTCAGACTTTCCACACATGTTATTTTAGACTCATTGCCTGTGTCATGCAAAGGGAGTGTACAAAATGGAAATAACCATTTTCTCGGATGTGAATAATTAACATACATACTTGATCTACAACAAATATGGACCCACATAAGTATAATGGCTTTGGATTAATTGGTTTGAAATAAATCTGAAATCCAGGCTTTTGATGTCAGCATTGCCACTGATTTTGACTATAAGCAGTCTGCTTAATTTCATGAAGCATTAATTTCCCAGCCAAAAACTAAGGCTAATTTCTGAAACAACATATTGGCGTGATAGAGAACAGTTCACGTTAGAAGAGGACACTTCTGACAGTGTTGCTCTTGGATGCGTATTCATAACCAAACACTTGGAAGTGACGAGCATTTTTCTTCATTATGTATATACTTAGTTTTTCTACCAGCTATTTCCATATTGACTTCTAACTTTACACTGATAGGCTTCATATGAAGGGTAAGCTCAAAGACCATAGTCCAGCCTCCAGTTTCTATTGCCAGTTTGTCTTAAGAGGTTTTCCTGTCATGAACTTTTCGTTGTGTTCCAGCATGTCTCATTGCCATTCGTTCTCTTCTTTCTCTCTGTTACCTACATTTACTCTATCACAACTTGATGTCCCCCAGTTATGCAGTTTAATTGCTCCCATTTCTGTACCCCCAAGTCACCCATCCTTGCTTTACAACTTAACTGTAGATCTTCAACCTTGGACTTGTTTAACCTGAGACTCAATTTCTTCAAAAGTAAAATGAGTTGGATTAGACTAGATAACCATTAAATGCCTTTCCAGTGCTAAAGGAATATCTTGTATACATGCCTGGCTCACCAGGGCTTGGTTGCTCTAAGAATAATTTTCATGCCTGTGAATTTCATTATTAATGATTATATTTTGCCATTCATAGACTAATAAAAAGTTAACAGTAACTCACATTTGTGTGCCACTCAGTCATTTACAAAGCACTTTCCTCAAGACAAACCCTTCGAGGTAGGAAGTATAGATACTATTATCAGTATTTTACAGACCAGAATACTAAAGTTAAAAATGTTAGTTAAGTGTCAGAGCTGCAACTAAAGCCCAAGACTTCTGACTTCAAAACCAGTTGCTTTCCACCTATCACTTAGCCTCCCAGGCAGTTGAGTGATTCCAGTGATGAAATAACAGTATGATAGTTCAGTAAATCAAACAAGTGTTTATTGTGTGCAAAGTATTGGTCCAGGTACTAGACACTGCTGCCGATACAGTAACTATTAAAGATGGGAAAAACGCTGTTTGTGTTACAGTCCTCTTCCTCATTGCTACGTCTGTTTTACAGTTACTTTCTCTCTTCCCTACCCACCCTTTTGTAATTGCCTGTCCTCTCACCCTACTTTAGAAATGTGACTTATGGGGTGCCGCCTTGTACATAGAACTGTTCAGTGATTTTCCTTCATCAAAGGCTCTGCTCTATGATTATATCTTAACATTTGTCTCTGCTCTTTCTTCTTAGATCTCCATCATATATTCCTAGTCAGATCTTTAGTCTTAGTTTCACAGATGTTATACAGTGTGAGTGACCTGCCTCAAGTCTGGTTTGCCACACTTAATTCAAATCATTTTAGTTTAACAAACACTTACGAAATACTTGCAGTGTACAAGGCATTGTGGATGTGAAGAAGAAACCAGTGGGCACCCTCAAGGATCTTACAGTTCAGTAGAGGTAATAAGTCATATACAGATATTTAGAATACAAGTAATAAGAGTAAACAACAATAACAATAGCTACCATTTCTATAGCACTTACTACATGATGGGCACTGGTGCTCAGTGCTTTGCAATTTGTACTTTGTTCAATCTTCACAAAAGCCCTAGAGACAGGTGCTGTTATGATCCACATTTTGCAAATGATGAAACTGAAGCAAACACAAGTTAAATGACACAACTAACAAGTGTCAGAGGCAAGATTTGAACTCAGATCTTCGTGAGTCCAGGCCCTGGGCCACCTTGCTGTCAAGTTGGACAAAATGAATTAGAGAGGATAAACAGAGGCATAAGAAGTTCTTGGAGGATGAGATCACTTCTAACTGAGAGAATTAGGAAAGATTTCATGAAAGAAGTAGCACCTAAAACTGGGCCTGGGAAAGAGAAGGATTCCAGCGAGCAGAGATGGGCAGGAGTCAGTTCCCTCCATAAAGGACAATGTACATAAACACACAGAGAAGAGGAATAACAAGGCCCACCTCAAAGACCCTGGGCAAGACCCTTAACTTCCCACAGCTTCAGTTTCTTCAAATATAAAAATGGAAATTAGTCCCTGCAGCCCAGGTTTGTTGTGAAGATAAAATGTGATAATATTGATAAAGTGCTTTGCAAATCATAAAGTGGTATATAAGTGCTAGTTATGATTATTATTAGATAAGAGACGTCAACAATGAGTGTTTGAGTTTGACTGTGATACAAGTAAATAAAAGGAAAATAGTATAGGATAATTCCAGCGGTTAGAGGAGGGGAAGGAGGGGAAATACTTTATTATGAAGAGGCTTTGAGTTTGGAATTTAATTTGTGGACAAGAATAATCTTAAGCCACAAGGTGAGGTTGTCATGTGACAGGCTTACAGGAGGGAATGCAGAAGACTTTGTGCTCATGGGAGCAGAACAAGCAATATATTTATTAAGGGCACAAGTTTAGGGGCCCATGCAGCTCCAGCAGCACATGTGATGGCTGGACATGTAGTGGCCTTACACACAGATGTGAGGCCTGAGGGCTCATAATGAGGTTCCAGTCCATGGGGACTGGATGCCCACCATTCAGATAGCAAGAGAAACAAAGCACAGGTTTGTAGAACAGAACATGGACATGGGGTTCTATTGCATGATGCATTATGCTAACCCTTACAGATCTCGCACAAGTGCTGCCTGAGGACCCTTGAGTCAGTTTTGCTCAAGAGGAATCACCTGACCCCCCCCAATCACAGTTCTAGATTAGGAAGATTATTTTGGCAGGAGTATAAAGGATTGATTAAATAGAGAAGAGACTAGAAGCCAGACACATCAGTTAGAAGAACAGTTTTACCAGAACTCAAGCCAGAGGTATTAAAGGCTTTTATGGTAGGGTGAAGGCAGTGAGAGTGAGAGGGGAAGGGACTGATGATATAAGAGATGCTGTGAGATAGAATTTACAGGACTTGGCAGCTGATTGGATCTGAGTTTTGGAGAATACACATACATAATTTTTCTTCTCATCAACAGGAAAGAAATATTAATCATTTGCTTTTTAATAAATCAGGTAGCACATTGTTTCAGCTAGTGTCTAAAATCTTTAAAGACAGTGCCTGGGTATTTTGGGTTTTTTCCTTCCCCTTTGTTTTCAGACTCCTTGTAGGTATTGTGCATATATTTGTAATTTATAACTTACTTACTGCAAATATATGAAATCTAGCTCTTCACTGGCAAACTGAACTAATCAGAACCTAAAATTAATTTTCACATTCTGACTAATATGGCCCAAACCAATGTTTTGCTGACCAGAAATCAGGCTTCCCAACTCAGGTACCTCTCTTAGCATTGTGAATACTGTGTGAATGAAGAATGCATAAATCTGGGTTGGGGGGAGGAACCTTGGCCGGGGGGGCGGTGTTCAGGCCAGAAAAAGTTGTAATCTGGGTCACTAGCCACTGATAGGCATCTATATAGTACTTGGATTTCAAAGGCCAAAAACTAACCCTAAAAAACTCCAAATGACATTATGTAAATATTCTGTGCCTACTTGTCTGTATATGTGTTGTGTCCAGCTCCACCCTCATCCACACTAAAATGTAAGTTCTTAAAAGCAGGGATTTTTGGTTGTTTCTTTGCATTCTTTTGTATGGCAATCTTGTGCCTGCTGCCTGGTAGGTACTTAATAAATCATTTTTTCATTTAATAGACTTAGAAATTAGGAGGAAGAAGATTAACATATAAAAGAAGCAATTTTCTCCTTCCAAAAATTCCAAAAATATTAAATATCTGGACAATAACCTAAAATACACAAAGGATTTATATAAATGGGTTTTTTTACAAAAATTAAGGAAGATCTAAATATAATTAAGTTATATACCAATTGAAATATCAGTAAGAAATTTTATAAAATTAGAAAAATAATAAAATTCATGTTGAAGAACAAAAGATAAAACAGTGGGGAAGAAGGAGAAAGGTGGGGAGATATCACTGCCGAATCTCAAAATAGGCAGCAACTTTCAAAACTGGCTTTCAGTTTAAAAAATAGAAAGTAAATCATTGGAGTAGACTAAGTAAGCACTATTTAGAAACAAATATGTACGGCAATCTAATGTTCAGAAAAAGTGGAAAGCACAAATTAATGAGAAAGCAAAGCGGTAATAACAAAGAGCTGGCATGGCTTTACTAAGAACAAGTCCTGAACTAAATTGTTATATTTTTTATAGGATCTCTAGGTGAAGGGAAGCAGATACAGTTTACCTATGTATTACCAAAGCAGTTGACTAAGTTTCATGTTATGGCTCTGAACTAGATAGATACATAGGAACCTAGGTGACTTACAATTCAGTGGGATTTGGAACTTTTTGAATGACCAAGGCCCAAAGAGTAGTCGGTTCTGAATGATTTAATATCAGTTTTAAAAGAGGTTTCCTGATAATATGTGTATCAAGTTTTCAGATGACACTGAGCTGGCGGTCAAATGAGAGAATATATTTTAGAATATATAAACACATTATATAGATTAAATATTATTATTCGCTATTGAAAAGAATAACACACAAACTTTAGCTCGATGGCACAGCGGGCAGAATGCTGGGTGTCAGCAAGACCTGGGTGCAAATTTGGCCTCATTTACCAGCTGTATGACCCTGGGCAGGTCATTTAACCTCTGTTTGCCTCAGTTTCTTCCACTGTAACATGGTGATGATAATAGTGGCCTGGATAACAAAATCAAAGCTCAACAAGATCTTGGTGGTCTAGGAGTTTTAGTGGACTGCATGTTCCACATGCATATAATGTGGCAGCCAAAAGAGTCAAAGTGATCCCTCCCTGAGTTGAGAGAGGTATTGTGTCCAGGAGGGAGAGGAAGGAGGTAGTACTTTGCCCTGTAGTACTTAATAGCACATTTTAGGAAAGACATAGACAAGCTAGAATGAGTCCAGAAGAGTGTAACTGAGGATGAGAAGAGCTCTGGAAAGCAGGACGCATAAGGATTAGATAAGGGACTTGCCCATAGTCACAAAGTCACATGGGATTTGAACCTAGGGTTTCCTAACTCCCAAGTTCAGTACTCTGTCTACAGTGTCATGTCGCCTTTCTGCAAAGGTGATAAATAAATGAAAAAATTTGTTGTTGGGAGGACCCCGAGAAAACCGGTCTCCTAATTCTGCTTCTGCTTCTATTAAAAAATAGAAAGTAAATCATTGGAGTAGACTCCTCCGAGTAAGTCCTAGAAACAGTTAGGGGTAATTGCAAAAATGCAGATTGAGGTACAAGGTACCTTAGCTATCAAGGATGGAATAGGCTCGCAATGCCTTTTCAGGAATGTTGCAGAAGTGATTCTTATTTAGGTTCGGATTAAATCAGATACTTTCTTAGTAACAAAAATCTCCACCAGTGAGTTTTTATGTGATCCACTACTGGTCCAGTTATGAATTGGCTTGAACATTTTGGAAAGAAATAAAGAATTAAACAATAAAACTTCTCAAGAATCCTCATGGTATTTTTACCTAGCAATCCCACCATTAGTTCCATGTCCTAAGGAAGAAAAAGCTCTATCTGAACAAAAATGTTTATAGCAGCATTATTTCTAATAGCAGAAGACTGGTAACAGGTTCAGTGCCCTACAAAATTGAGCAATAACTGAATATATTATATATGAATGCAGTGGTATATTATTATGCCATCATAAATCATGAATATAAAAATTTTTTCTATCAAGTGGCATAAAAAGTGATACATAGTAAAGAAAGCACAAGCAATAAAACATGTACACAAACTAGCTTTATAAATGAAGACCACATTAAATGGCAACCTACCTTAAGGTAAAAGGAGTGGGCAACTTTGGCACAGCTCTAAACAACCACATAGCTTGCCTTTCCTTTAACAAATAATAGAAGTATACATTTACATATACAATCATTCATAAGCCCTTTTTTGCAGTGTTTTATGTAACTGTTTTGAGGATCAGAGTTCGAGTTTTGCCTCTTTTGCTAAAACGTAATATATCAATTAAAAGGCCAAAGCCCATAGCTTTTAGTCCTGGCTTCATTGCTTTTCTCTCTACTACAAGTTGCTGAACAAATAAATAGTGTACATTGGGCCAAATAGTTACTGACCTCAAAAGATAACCCGCAACTTCTTTTCTTGGAAAATGTCCTGGGTATCAAATTGCTTTAAGGCATTTTACATCTTTCTCTGAAGGATAGACATCATTCCCATAAAAATCAGTAAAGCAGAAATCAAAGCAAACTTCTCCCAAATGATGTTCTTTTCAACTAAAAACTTTTCTTTACTAATGTGATTGGAGCTCTCATACTAGCCAGCAGCACCTAAAGTATTATCTTTGACTTCTAACTCACCAATACAACATGCATGGGTATTTTCTTGCCAGATTACACCTTGACATCTTTCTCATTTGCCCAATTTACTAATGAAGTAGGAAGGACAAAAGTACAAAACTTTACTAATTATTGTTTGTAATTGTAAATAAATTAAATAATAAATTAATTTAATTTATAAATTATTGTTTGAAGAGGACTTTACCACCAATCCTACAGGTTCATTATTATGAGATGACACTTAGGGAAACGTGGCATTCTTGTCACATTAGTTCACTGTGTTCTCTAAGCTCTTATTAATGCTTATCTTTTAATAGAATTCCAGGCACAGACATTAATAGTTTTATCTTTAATATTATTAAGTCCTGTAGCATGATGCTGCATAAAGAATCTTCTTTCTCATGAAACCTCTTATGTGACATTTCATATTCAGAATAACCCTGGAGACTAGCTCTTCTTAAACTGTGGGTCAATAAGAAGTCTCTGATGTACAGGACCAAAAATTAATTCAAAATCAAACACATAATGAATCCAAGGTGTTTCTCACAGTGCTTGCTTGTGTTGCATCATATAACTTCACTGCAGCCTTGGTTCTAAAATACAAGGATGCAGATTTTGCACTGCATGTCATCATGCCGTGCAACACCAGCAAAGCTGCTGAAACACAAAAAGGGGTCATACGAGTGGAGAGAGTTTTAAAAACCCTGATCTTGACCAGGGCTTCTTAAACTTTTTCCACTCACAATCCATTCAGTACTTTTTTAAACTATGAGTTGAGTCTCCATATGCCTCGACTCTAAAGTCTATTCAGGAAGTATTATTTGGATCAGGAAGATGGTCAAAATGTTACCAAACTCTGACCCTGCTTCTTGGTCTTGTAATTGGTTAGCAATTTCTTC